>RJWH01000204.1:168227-439755 GCA_004363575.1 Solenodon paradoxus
CCCTCTCTCTCTCTCTCTTTCTCTCTCTCTCTCTCTCTCTCTCTCTCTCTCTCTCTCTCTCTCTCTCTCTCTCTCTCTCTCTCTCTCTCTCTCTCTCTCTCTCTCTCTCTCCTCTCTCTCTTTTGCATTATACCTATTAATATCCGCAAGGTTAGCATATTTCTTAAAACCCCATCGGAAGCATTGCTTAAGTGACTCCATTTAACACGCTATTTGTCGAGTTTCTCTTCTCTCCAGATAAATCAGAAAATCACCTGAATATGGACTTACTGACTAAATATGAAAACTTGAAATTTGGAAATTATTGAACATCGTAGGTGTGAATTCACTTTTCCAATATAAAATAATTTTCATTGTTAGTTAATGCTGGTAAGGTGGCATTGACAAGACTGGATTTGCATTCAGCCTGTAAATAGAAGGGGAAAATGGTTTCCATTAAAAAAAGTATAATCAGTCATACATTTAATTTCTCCCAAATAAGTTCAACTTTTAAAGAGAAACTTGTTGAAGGAAAATGTCCTTCTTTTAAATTTTAGGTTCAAATAAATGATGGAATTAAAAAGATGTTCAAATGCCTAAATAATTATTTTAAAGATAATCCTAAAATGTCATTTCTTGTCTCAATATCAAATAGGTAGATATTGGATTGGATAATTTGGCATGTTAGGGCTTGGAGACTTGGAAAAGGTATTTATGGCTTATGAATTTTAAAGCCATAATCTCATGATGAATTTGGTTAATATTATTAAAAGCTACATCTTAAATACCTATGCTTTATTTAATATATTAAATTTATTAGTACAGTTGTCTGCTGGATTTTCTTTTTAACCTGGCAGGAGCATATGCATTTCAATCTAAATTTAATCTAAATGCTTAAATTTATCTTCAAATGCTCTACTTAGTTAATTATGCAGACATATCTTGCTAATGCAGCAAACAATTCTATGCAAGATGTACTTTGGATGCCTAATTATCCATAAGAATTAAAAATCCTTTGATTAAAACAAATCACTCCCATTAAGAATTAAAAACTCCATTTTCCTCTCCCAAATTCCAACCCTAATATGTCCTTGTTCATTATCTATACCACCAGTGGGGCTTAGCTCAGGGGGATGGGGTTACCTCAGGGGAGCCTGGGATGGGGATTAGGGACAGGCACTGCAAGCTTTCTCTGAAGGGCGCCCTTCTAGGATTTATTAGTTTTAGGGATATTAAACTGTACTGATGAATCTAGTGCTTTTCTAAGATCTTGGGTTATTCTATGTATGGCAAATAAACAATGGAAGTCTTCTAAAGGGTATTTAAGTTAGACAAATAAATTCTGGCTACATCAAGTTAGTGGATCAAGATGTTTCTTGTCTTTCCTTCCCTGCTTTGACTGGTCTGATAAAATCAGAAGCTCTTCTACCTTTTGGACTTTTAAGTAGAAAAGAAAGACCAGATTTAGGCCTGGATGCCTCTCCCTGGACCCAATGAACTCGAACCAAGCGGTTGTGGATTGTAGGAACAAGGGCCCTTTGTCACCTTCATTAATGAAACCCACTGAGCCAGATGAATGGGAGGCATTTTTTGAAAGTAAAATAATTCACCAGAATTTGGATGTGTTTCTCTTTAATTAGTTTGATGAGCCCCAAGTCTGAGGACTTGTCAAACACCTGGTATTAACCCTGTGCTACTGACCTAGGGGAAAAAGCCCAGGGAGGTGAAAGGATAGGCAGGTGGAAGGAGTTGAATGAGAGGCCTTTTCTGTGCAGCCGGTGCTCCAGATGAAAAGAATCATTACCACAATGATACTTCTAATTATACTGTCATTAGAAGACGTCTTCGGTAGGCCTTGGTGCAGAGAGCCTTGCTTGCAGACAACATGATCCAGGAGACAGTGAAGTGGGGGCCTGAGAGGCATTTAACCCTTTCACTAGAGCAACGCAACTCACATCCTCAAAGCCAGACTCAAGAATCATAAAGTTGCTTTGCATGGTGCACATAAAAAAGTTTCGAAACATGTCATTCCTAGGTCGCCATGTGCAAACCTATCTGTGCGGGACTCTTGGCGTGCCCACCATCACCCTGATCACAAGTGACATTTTCATGTTCAAAGTTCTGCTCCAGTTCAGCCAATGGACACTCTGCTTTCTGCAGGATGTTTCTGTCTAACCACCCCTGCACTGCTGGGTGACAAAGGACAAAAAACGTGTATTTCTAATTCTAGAGTTTTGTTGACAAAAGCAAAAATGAGTGCCAAAGAATGAAGAATGGAGGGCGATGTGTCTGTCCTGGAAGACTGTGGCAAAGAGGCAGGAAATAGGGGCCTGGGTTTGGTGGGCCTGGGTTTGAATCTCAGCCTCTTATCTGGCTAGATCTTTGGTCTTCGGAACATTATACATACGTAAACCTAGGCTTCCTTGTCTGTAAAATGGGAATTAATCCCAGTATGTCTGTCACAAAGCTCTTCAGAGGAATTCACAATTCATACACACTGCTAACAAGTACCTTAAAAAACGTGTAGCAAACACTTAGAACATAGCTGGGAAGTGGTAGTTTTAAAAAGTTTTCTTACAATGAGTCTATGATCTCCTGAAATTACCAACCTATTGACGATATTTGCCTGTGAAGACCCTGCTACGGGGTCCCTGTCTCTACAGTTAGAGACTAAATCACTTTCTGGAGATTCCAGCTACAAATGCCTGAAGGAGGAGTTGGTGAACTAAATCCTTTCTTTCTAAGTCTGCTTTGAATACAACAAACTCCTCAAAACTGTTTTGGTAGAAGTACCCGATAAGACACATTTTCCTAATGACGTAGTATGTTTTGTTCTGGTGACACTTGAATAGCGAGATTGATATTGTTAGAAGACTGTCTAAATTCAGGACTTTATTCTTCAGGATAATCAACCATGCTGCCCAAATGGGGTCATGGATTTTAGCATGAATAAATCCGATCCTGTTGACATCTTTTGAAAACTGTCTGCCTCTAGCCTTCAACTGGTGCTGAGACTTTGAAAAACATTTTTTTTCACATAGTCTTCATCCTTTTAAATGCATTTGCACATAGGATGAGAATTTCAACCATTTGGAAGCAAAGCACTATTTATATGGAAAGTATTCTTATACTTGATTGCTATTCTTTTTAGAATAGCAAACATGTATGTGTCTGTATTGAACAATAGTCTAGAGAAACCACAATTTAAACTATTTCAAAATAAGACAGTCTTGAATTTCACACTTAGAGGGTGTGGATTTTTCATGAAGCATAATGAAAAGCATATATTGGATTTATTTTACTGAAAATACTGCTGAAGATCTGCTGTGGTGAGTGGTGGTGATGGGGGTACAAAATAAGCAGAAAGGGGACTGGGTGTCATTAGAGGACACACACAAATTTGCAAATATGCAAATGTCATGCAAATGCACACATGAAAAATATGCACACACACAGGCACACACTCATAGATATCTCAGACAGTGGTAACCACATTTCAGATCATTACTGACCACTGGAAAAATAGTAAGCAATTGTCATATATTTCCAACTCAGTAATGGCATTTTCGTTAGGTGAAATTCTTCTTCTTCTTTATTTTTAAATCCTTGCTGTGATTATTTTAAAGTGTGCATGTCAAGTGAACTTTCGTATCATGCAAAAGTCAAATTATTATGAACTCTGAAAGATAGCTAAATTTATGAGCTAGTTAATTTCTATGACCATTGTAAAGATGACATTGTATTGCTATGAATTTTAATTAAAATGGCGGACTTTGTTTAATCCTTTTATTAAAAAGCTCCCTAAAAAGCAAGTAAAAAGTTTATGTAAGAAAGCAGCCAATTTTTGAGATGTTTGACTATCTTTTCTACTCAAATCTCATATGCGCAACCTTCCATCAGTCCATTTTTTCCTGAGAAGGCAGTTTTTTCACCTATTTCATATAAAAAGTAGAGCCTGGAATTTGCTTTAAGTATAATTAGGGTCCTAAAATGTATGGTTGCTCTCTGAAAACTTTATCTCCGAGCTCTTTTGCAATACAAGTTAATTAACTGGATTTAGATATTTGCAAGATGATCTATTTAATGGGATTACTGCTCATATAATGTTCTCGGTGACTGATTTGCAATCTAAGCTCAGGGAACTGAGTGCTGAATTTCCAGCTCTTTGAGAGTTAATGTTGTGTTAAAGAAAAGTACAATTTGAACCTCATTGTTCATGAATAGGAGAGTTATTCCCGTGAAATGGAGCCGGGCCCTACAAGGGCTGCAGCAAGCAGATGCGTGACCGGGGCTCGCGAACCGTCACACTGCAGTCGCTGCCCCAGGTATCTGGATCCCCACACCTGAACTCCTGACAAGTTCAAGGCAATTGTGTGTCTCGTCAAAATATAATGGCCCATTATTCCCTGTCTGTCTCCCAAGTGGGATCAATTAGATGCTTCTGCTGCACAGGCTCAAAGATAAACACCTATGTTTTGGTTGGTTGAGAGTTAAAATGAAACCGTTCATAACAATTCTGCACCCCGAGACCTGACCATTGTGAGTACTGGATGTTCTAAATCCACGTTTTCAATGAAGTCATTCAAAATATTTGTGATTATTTTATCAGACTGGTTGGAGAGGTAAGTCCTCATTTGCTTTGAAGGAAGAAGAGGAGTAGAAAAATGTCAACCTTCCATGGGGGGGAAAAAAATCCCTCTCTCTTCATGTCTGCCCTTGTCTCTTTCTCCTTTTTTAGTTAAGCAAATATATTTCTTCTCATCAGTTGGGCTCACTCTAATGTTTTGGCTCAGACCTTGAACATGACATCACTAATGAATATAATTTAAATCTTCCTGATCACAGGGCTGCTATAAAAATAGCATTTTAACTAAAATGTTGAAACTTAAATTAAATGTATAAATATTAGCTCAGTCAAATCACTATTTCAAGAAAACTTAAATTCTTCCTTAAATGGAAGGCCATAGACTAGTACCTCCAATCTGTCATTGAGTGAGAGATTCACTGTATTTGACCTATAAAGACATCATTTCTAGGGCTGCATAGTCTGTCTCTGCCTCACATCTGAGCTTCTAGACGGCCAGGGAACTCTCTCCAGCACAAGCATGGCTTTAAAAGGAAGCTTCTCTTGTAATATGGCAGTTTTCTTCTGCTGGAACTGTTGCCATCAGTTTTTAGCTAGGTACTCATAAGGGTGACTGTTAGGCAAAAGTGAAAGTAACATTTGACTTCAGGGTTCAAACAGAGACCAGGCTCAGCAAATGTAAGGACTGGGTCAGCTGAGGGGCCATTTGGTCCAAGTTCATTTTCTGGATGAGAAGGTTGTGGTCCAACAAAGGTCAAGCAACTTGCTGGAAGAGACAGCAAGACCCTGGGTTTCATTCAGCTCTAAGTCTCATTCAGTATGGGTCACATTCGGTTCCCTGGTGGATTGCCCAGGCTGGGAGGACAGGGAGTGGGAGAAAGGGAGGCATGTATGAAGAAGAGGAGTCTGATATATAGTCTTCTGTCTTCTAGAACACTCTGTGGAGTCAGAGTTCACAGGCATACACTCCTTGAAGATTTCTCCTCTACCTGCCACAAAGACCTGAAGCCGGAAATCCCGTCCCCAGAAGTGGCTGGGGATGTAGGGCTAAGCAAAGACACCCGTAGCCCTGCAGGCATGCTGGGTCTGTCTCCGAGGGCTCCTGACCCCACTGGTGGGGAGTAACCCTAATCCCTCTTTCAGCTACTCTTTCCTCCTCCTGCCCTTCAAAATTGCCCAGCAAATCCCTGATCTTTCTTTCACAACCCTCCTTCGACGAGGCTGTCACTGCTTTTCTGTATTTTCATGTGTTTCAGCTTTGGAGGTTCACAGAAAGAATTATTTTCCTACCTTATTGAACTTTTCCTAAGTCAAGGGAGTTGGATTCAACCTCCCAGCCCTTTCACCTCATTAACCCCTACGCTTCCTTTAGATCTCAGCTCATTTTCAAGCCTTTGCTGACCTTCACAACCAGGTCAATCCCTCGATGGCAGGCTTTCCTAACATCACGTGACCCTCCTTTGCAGCTCGTCGCACAATTGTAATTGTATATGCATGTCTGTGCTACATCTAGTAAAATTTGTTCATTCTGAAATAGCTCAGACTCACAAGTTTTTGTGAAACTTGCACTGTGAATTCTTGTGTACCCTTCATCTGACCTCCCCTGATGGTACCACCGACGACAACAGCAAGCTAACCAGAGCATCCTGTCAAAACCAGGCGCTGCGTTGGGCACAGTACTATTGACTCAGGGAAAAACCTTACTTTGGTTTCAACAGTCTTTACACGAGTGTTGTATGTGTGAAGTCTTATGGAATTTTAGATTCTACTGAGTATTGCCACAATAAGACACAGAAAATTTCCTGCAGCACAAAGAACTCCCTTTTGTTTTCCCTTTGCATCCGCCCCTTTCTCCACAGATCTGTTCTCCATCACTGTAGTTTTACAACACTGGGAATGTTATATACATGGAATCACATAATACCTAACTCTTTGGCAATGGCTTTTTACACTCAGCATAATTCCCTGAAAATCCATCCAGGGTGTTTACATGCACCAGTAACCAACCCCTTGCATGACTGAGTGCTATTGCTTGGTATGGCTCTACCAGTTTGCTCATTCATTCACCTGCTGAAGTACATTGGGTTGTTTCCAATTGGGTTTATTGCAAATAAAGCTGCTCTAAACATTTGTATACAGGTTTTTGTATGATGATACATTTTTACTTTTCCTGAATAAATGCCCAGGGGTCTGATGGAAAGGTTGTGTGGTCCGTATGTGTCAGGCTGTTTTCTAATTTGAAGAAGCATTTTCTATCACCACTAGCAATGTTTGAGAGGTCTGCTTGCTCCACCTCAGCATTGGGATTGTCAGAGGATTTTATTTCAGCAATTCTAACGGGCATGTAGTGGTATCTTATCTTTAATTTGCATGATTTTAATGGCTACTGATATTTAGCATCATATCATGCTCATTTGCCATCTCGTTGGTGGGTATCTGTTCAAATTGTATTTTCTAGTTGGATTTCTTGTTTTCTTACTGTTGAATTTAGAGTTCTCTTTATATATTCTGCAAACAAGTCCTTTTCCAGATATGTGATGTGCATTTATTTTAGTCCTTGTCTTTTTAAAAATCTTCCTAAAAGGGTGTGCTGGGGATAAAAGTTTCTTGATTTTGATTAAATTAAATTAATTTATTTATTTTATAGACTCACAAAATAAGACTTTTTTAGTATCATGTCTAAAGTATCATCATAAGAAAACTGCCCAAAGGTCGAAAAGTACCCAAAAGATTCTGCTCCACTTGGATCATCAAGCTTTGGGCTAGTTTAGAGTCCTTTCTCATGATAATATCTATGAGTCTAGCATCTGGATTCAAAGGTGGCACTAAAGATCCTTTAGTTCACTGTGACAGAGTGCCTACTAAGTGCAAAATATTGTTGGGCTGAAAAGATGACATTGACTTTGCCTTTTACAAATGTATCCTTTAATACAAAGGGCATCCCCCGTGGGTGGGTAAATGGCTATGATGAGGGCAGGATCAAGGAAGGGCTGCAATGGCAAAGGAGAGAAATGCGACATCTGTGAGAGAACTTGGAATTCGAAGTCTAGGAAGATTTCAGTAGAAATAGAGAGGTGACTTCTTGTGAAAAGAATGACATAATCAAGAACCTGCAGCTATAAAGTACCTGGTGTGTTTGAGGGAAGACAAAATGTCTAGTTTCAGGGTGCAGGAAGAGGGAGAAGATAATGGAAAGGTGGCTTGGGAGCATGTTACAAAGGCTTTGAAAGTCAAGCCTTCTGTTTAATATGTAGGAATAGATGAAATCCATTAACCAGATTAGAAATGGCCATATGGATTAGATATGATCGTTGACTTGGAAGTGGACTGCTGGCATGATGTGAAATAGTTCTGGATTGGTGTAAGGAGACAATGCTGGCTCGTACAATAGCCTGGGTCAGCAACTTTTCCTTTGCTGTTTGTGTGTGATAGGTCTAACTCAATGCAACTTTGTGGGAAAGAGGAAGAATTATAAAAATGACCTGGGAATTTAATGCACCTAATTATTTTGTTGACTGATGAAAGATTTGTTTCTCAAAATTGACTTATATTTGTCCAAAATAGGAGTTATCCAAACAAGACTTCTGAGAAACAAGAAAGGTATGCATGTGTTAAAACGACATTATAGCTCACCTAGCCAAAAAATCAAACAAACACAAACCATGCAATGAATGCAAAAAGAGATTGGTTCACCCTCTAAGGACATTAGGTGGTAAACAATTGCATGTGGAAGAGTTTATTCTACTGACTCTCAGTTTCAAAACCAGGACAGCATAGCTTCTTTAAAACTTTGAAGGCGTTTATACTTGAGATGAGACCAAATGTTCAGGGGAGCCGTTTGCTACATGGGTTCTGTGAAGAGCACAGCACTGCCTAGTGATCCTGGTGGTGGGGACAGTGTCCATGGGAACTTCTGCACCAACTTCCCATCACCGAGTACAGAATATTTTCCAAGAGAGAAAGTCTGGGAAATTTTTGAAATCTACAGAAACAGTTCTGAATTATTTTCTCGAAATAAAAGGAAGCAAGGAAGATATAAGGGAGGGAGAGAGGAAGAAAAAAGAGAAGGAGGGTGGAGATGAGAGGGAGGGAAGGAACAGGAGGGAAGGGAGGGAAAAGAAAGAAAGAAAGAAAGAGAGAGAGAGGAAAGGAGGGAGGGAAGAAAGAAGGAAAAGAAAGAAAATAGAAGAATAAGAAAGAAAGGAAGGAAGGTAAAATTCTTAGGCTCATACATTTCCACAAGTAACATCTGTACTCCACCAATGTTCAAACGCTTAGAGATGGCTTTAATAAAAAGTATGTAATGATTCATCTTCTTACTTGTGGGAAGTCAAGCTAGCGGAGCCCACGTTTGCCCAGAGCCTGCACCTACAATACTGGCTTCCTTATGTTCCCCCACCCCCAAATCTTACACCCTTGAGGCTTCCTAGCTGTTAGAGAGATGGGGCTCTCAACATCCTCAGAGAGGAAGAAAGCACAGTGGGGCTTGTCAGAAACCAACACATGAGAAACAAAATAACCCATTAAAATTCAGCACAATACCCTGAATTCCTGTTAGTCATTTTTGAAAAGAGAACCGGGCATTGGATACACAAAGATAAGGCCAAGATGCTTAACTGCAGGTAACTGAGATGTGCTGCAGCAAGTGGAAGGAGGAAACAGGGGTCAGTGAAGACAACTTTAGACTTTTGGGGGGGGTGGGGGGACCCATGTCATGTCCAGCCAGCCAGCCTTCTGGCTTGACTCTCTGTCGCCGCCAATTTAAACAAACTCTTTAGTGTCCTTGTGAATTGGTATCATGAGATGTTAGGAAAGAACAGTCCTTCAGTGTATTAATGAGCAAGTGGTCAGGTCACCTCTGCAAGCAAATACTTTCCAAAATGAGCCGCTGAGGCTCTGGCCTGAAGCAAGCACGCGCTAACTCCTTCAGAGAAGGGGCTGAAAAGCTCATATTCAGGATACATTAATCTGAAAACAAGTGTACTTTTGTGTCTAGGGAGGATTCTTTTCATTGCCATCAATTTAGTACATCGATAGACGGAGCTTCCAGTTTCGTATCAGGTTGCTCTGAGTTGAGACCCCTCCTCGCAGGCCAGGCCGAGTGAAACTCTGCGCTGCTCTGATTTCCCCGGATCATCCTGGACACTCTTATTTCCCTTCCCTCAGTGTCCAGTCCAAGCATCTTAGTAGGAAAAGTGACCTCCAGGCAATAGGAATAGTTATTCAATTCTGTGGGTAGTATGTTCATGGGGCCTAAAGAAATACACACACACACACACACACACACACACACACACACACACACCCCAGTAACTACTAAAATCAAGCCCTTTAACTCTTTGTACCAACTCAAAGGACTGGTGTTTCAGATTTTGGCATTCTGGGGTGACATCTAGACACTAATCGGCCCAGAGCCCTTTCCTGTCTTGCTGTAAGTTTTCTGAAGAGGTTATCACGTTTTGACTGAAATTCTATGGAGGCTGGGAAAACTAGATTTTTTGCGATTTAGTGTGATCAGAGCTCTTTAAGGGAATCCAAGGGTTTTTGTCTCAATGCCTTTATCGCTTTAGTTAGAGGACTTAGTGGTTGGAAGTTATTTACCATCAAATTCTTCCCTTTTACATTTGCAATACTTCCAGAATCACCTGCTTCTTCAAATGCTTAATTGTAAAATGCAACACCAAAATTCTAGTGTTAACAGACTGAGAGCTGACCATGGGCCAATATGGGACAAAGCACTTTACCTGAGGTAGCCTGAGTCCAAGGAGAGTCCGTTCGGCCAGACAGGTGAGAGTTTGCGCAGGAAAGTCAGGCACCTGCCCCGACTCGGCTGCTCACTGCAGACCACAGTCCACCTCCGAAGTCCCCTCTTCCCGCTGCGCATAAAGCCTGGGTCGAGCTTTAAAAAATGTCAACCAAGCTTCATCACTCAGGGTGTCTTCAAGCTTGTGACCGATTCTAAGAGAGGAGGTTAAAGTTCTTAGGTCCCATCCTGCTGGGCTTTTTTGTTTGGTTTGAACAAAAAAGGAAAGACCAAGGAGCTTGAAGAAAATTATGCTGTTAATTCCAAGTCTTCAGTTAAAATTGCTGAGCCCCACGTTATGAATATCTCCAAATTCTTGTTCAGGAAAACTCAAATGATCCCAATTCCAGATCAAATTATCAGTCAAGTGTGGAATGAGTGATTCAAAACTGTGCTTCCCTTTACTTTTGGAGAATGGGCAACCCAGAGCTGGGCACACACTGATCCACAAATCTGGCAGGACCCTCAGCCGTGTCTAAGAACCAGCTACTTTGTTTCCTCAGACGGAAGCTGAGGTTCAAGGTCACTGACTGGACTAGAGTGTGGACTGGGCTGCCTGGCTCACACCGTTAGAGGGGCTGTCCCAAGACCACTCAGCACACAGCCCTCCCCTCCCGCTAGCTATCCCTTGACTGTGTCCCTTCCTCCCTTTCTTGGATCTCTGCTGTCCTTGGTCTGAACTTTCCTGACACCTAGTTTGAAACAGAAACACGACTGGGAACTTTGCTTTGCCAAAGCCCTGAGTGTGACCCCCTGCCCATGGGCAGTAAAGCCCACCCCCCTTCTATAGCAGCTCACCTTTCAGTCCTGAAAACTGAATTTTAAAAGCACTTTGCATACCTTGTTTAGTTGATTCGTACAGTCATTGGGAATGGAAGTCACTATTAATTTCCCCATTTCACCTTTTGAGTGAGGAAACCAAGAAGTCAAATGTTAAATGGTTTCCCACGATCCCCGGGTGCTGCGGGCCCCGGGCTCATGAGCTCCTGAAACAAACATTTGCTCCGGCACCTTGAAATGAAATCACAAGAGATGGAGGTGGGGTGTGTGTGGATGGGGCGGGTCAGGGGTGACTCAACTGTGTTCTGAATTTCCCGTGTCCTACCTCTCCCAATCCCTCTGGGTTCCCCAAGATACTGTTGCCGGTTCCCTAGCAGGCAGAGAAGGCGTTACACTCCTCCCATCTCCCCCGAGGGGAATTCGTGGGCTTTGTGCATTCATTCATTTAACAAATCTTTGGAGAGTGTCTTCCAAGGACCAGACCTTATAGTAAGAGCCAGGGATATAATAGAGCAGGCAGACATGTTTATTGCCCTCGCGTGTTCTCTAAGATGTCTCTCAGAATTTTGCCTATTTTTTCCTGCATTAATTCCAGTGCTTTAGTTTTCTCTCCTTTCTCTCTTTGGGTACTTAATCTTTGATTTTTGGAGAGAGGCAAAGGAAGGAGGAGTTACATTTGTATTTTCACACACACTTCCTTCCAGCGCTGGGATGGACTTTAGATGTCAGGGAACGTTCTCCTTTGCACCCACCAAAATAATTTTCTTTGACTGTCATAGACTGAATGTTCGTGCACCACCTCAATTTATGTGTTAAATCATAGCCCCTATATGATGGCATAGAAGGTGGTCCCTGTCACAGGCCAACTCACAGTGAGACGCTCAGGCACCCGGGGCCTTGAGTATCGTCCAACATGATTAACTCAGAGAGAGCAGCTCTTCAAAAGTTGCCAGAAGTAGCCTCTCTTAAAAAAATTAGTAAGTCCCCCAGCACAGAAGTAATACTGTTCAGTAGCTTTTTTAAGCAAAATGTAGAACAAAGAAACATCATCAGCTCTAGCACTTCTCTTCTTTCCAGTCTCCTCTGTACCTGTGCACACAGTAGCCACTTCCTTTAAACCTGCTTTGAAGAGGACATTATCATATTAACATTTTTCATGAGACTAGAAAGTATGTTTGAATGTCTTTAATGATTATACTACTTGAGGAAATCTCTCAAGGCACTTGCAGACTGTGTTCATTTCTTGGGGCTGTTCTAACTGCCACAAACTTGGTGGCTTGAAACTACAGAAATTTATTCTTGCACAGTCCTGGAGCAGAAGTCCAAAATCACTATCACTGGACCAGATCCAAAAGGCAGGACTGTGTTCCCTCTGGAGGGAGAATCAGTTCCTTGTGTCTTCCAGTTTCAGATGCTGCCAGCATTTCTGGGCTTGTGGTCACACCACTCCATTCTGCAAGGCCAGCATAATCTGTTTTATTTTCCCATGACTTTCTCCTTTTCTGTGAGTCGAATCCCCCTCTGCTTCTCTCTTACAAGGACACCTGTGATCCAGGACCCATCTGGTTACTCCTGGATAATGTCCCCATCCTAGTATCCTTAACCCTATTTGCAAACACCCTCTTTCCAAATAAGGTAAACTCCAGATTCCAGGGATTAGGACCTCATATTTGAGGACCATTATTCAGTCTACCACACAGACCTTTGAGGAGATAAAATTAACAAAGTAAATGGTAAAGTACTGACATGCAGGTAACTAACCAAGGCAGAGGAAGTTCCGAGAAGCCAGAGGTCATGGGGGCTAAACTCCAGAGACCAGTAAGGTCTTTACAGCATAGAGTGAGATAAAGACAAACTGGTACAGTAATACCAGCCCCAACTCCCCTAGACCTCTGTCACCTCTAGCATGCTTTCCTATTCATTCTTTCATCTTTCAGCTATTCCAGAGTGTTATGAACTCAGTTCTTGACGTTTAGTGTAACAGGTTTCATGTCACATTGTCACTTCCTACTAGGTGACGGTGGGGGGCAGAACTGTAACATGTCCCACCAACACTCCTGCCAGTGTACATGTCCTGGATCATCCCAACCCTTGGGTGTGAATGGAACTTGTGAATGTGGTGACATTTCACTCTCATGATGAACTTACATTATATGGAAAAAGGGGAAGATTTTTTGCAGATACAGTTGGAGTTCCTAATTAGCTAATTTCTAATTCACTTTTAAAATTAATTTTGAATTAATTTAAAAAGATGTCATCCTGGGTGGGCCTCATCTAATCAGGTAAGTCCTTTAGAGAGGGGTCCAGAAAGGGACATTCAAAGTGGCTTGACCTGTAAGTTGACTTTTTTTTTTGGTTTGCTGAAACTGATGAAATAATGTCACAATATATGCCACTTTATCTGAAGTGTCTTTCCAATGGGCGCATTATTCAGTGACTAACAGATAAATAGCTGCACCTAATGCTTGAGGTCAAGCAACTCATGGGTTTCCCGGCTAATTCACCAGCATATAAATTGTGATAATTTTAGGCTCGTTTTAATGTTAATTATGACTTGCAAGAGCATGGCTAAAAGTTTGCAGTGGGAAATGTGGCCCCTGAGCAAGCAGGACCTGCAGTAAGTCACCTTTCCCTTGAAGTCAGCATGACTGATAAGTGTAAATGAGTCCATTCCTCTGGGAGGTCTAATTTGGGGTGTATATTAAACAGAAGGTGCATTTAAAACAATAACAACTTCCACACTATATAAAGACAATAGTTTTTTCTAGTCTTTGGTTTCAGTCTTCACAATGCAATTTAAAACCCAGTAATAACTTTAACAAGGTACGTATTTGAAATCAGGTGGTTTAAAATTTTTTTTTACTCCATATGCACATGAATTCTCATAAGCCAAGAGATATTTTGTTTCAAACTCTTTCTCCAGCTTCATCATTTTATTGGAAGGAGAGAGTGAGGATTAGCAATCTAAGTAAAGTTGGAAGCCGGCTTGGTGCCCAGGACCAGGATGAAAGGATGGAGAAGCTGTGTCTTCTGATCTCAGAGGAGTGGGCAGAGAGGACAGCGACAGATCATGAAAGGTCCAGGACCTGTGGAGTTCTGTCTGAGAAGGGAGGAATTTCATTTTCCTACGTGAAGATGCTATTAGACTCTTTCTAATTAGTGAGGTAATTAAACCACCCAATTCGACCTTCCAAAATGATAAGCATTGAAATATGCTGAGATACAGCCATGAATGGAAGAGTTGGACTTCAAGCTAGGGCCTCTGGCTCCCTCCCTCTGCTCTTTCTATCTTCCACAAGGACAGAGGAAGTGAAATTTGAACTTGATCTTTGAAGGATGACCAGAATCTAGGAGGTAGAAATGAGGATAAAGGCAACTCAGATAGGATAAGGAGCATGGAAAGGGCCAGGTAGATGTAAAAGTACATGGTCTATGATGGAATGATACATTTTCCCTATTGCTTAAGTTCCAGCAGGTGAGGCTAAGAGGGAGGCCCCATATTCAGTAGTTTTGATATTGTCAGGCAGCCTATCAGCCAATCAGACTTTAAGCTGATTTTATCCCAGGAGTGTTTGAAGGAGATCTACCTTGGTGGCAACTAGTTGATTTAGTTTATCAGAGCAACTGAAGCTGCAAGTCGAGGAGACCAGGTATGCGTTAGAGGTGGGGGCATGGGGACATTCTGGAATAAAATCCATAGCCCTTTTTCCTAAATGCTTAAGACATTGACCACCTTGAGCAAATAGTAGACTCAATAAATATTGCAAGAAGCAATCTCACATGGGACACTAGGGATGGAGTGGGTGGAGTTAAGTATGAATATTGATGCTGAGTCATTGTCAAGTTGCTATGCCATCGCCTGGGGCAATCACCAAAGGAGATGGCCCGTAGCCCCACCAATTTGGAAATTCTCCTCAAGCTAACGGATTACCTTGATCTCATGTTTATGAAGTAGGATCTGTTACAGGAGGGATATCTTTTATAGCCCTGTGCTCTTGGCAATGAACAAACATCTCAAATTCCCAAGAAGAAAGCTGTGGTTCTATTATGAAATTAATTTTCCACTGACCCAGATCCAGAAGGCTGTTTGAAAGATAAGTGTTGATTGATGTGCACACGAAGACTTCCATCCAGCTTTGCAAAGTACAAAATCTACAAATCTGTGAGTCGAAATACGGTCTTTCTGGAAAAAATATTAATACTGTACCTCGGTGTTACTGGGTGATTGCTTTTCAACACCTGCAAGGACTTTTAAATGAACAATTCCTATTTATATCTTCCCCCAAATAGCATTGGAACTCCCCGACATCTTATAAAGTTTGTAACAGGCCTGCGTGGCCGAGGTCATAACTTGATTAATCATACAGAAAGTGCAAGCCCAGGCATATTACAATTATAGAGGGATCGTGTCTCAAATGAGCCAGGCACCTGAAATGAGTGATTATCTAAATCCCAGGGGGGATTCTGAAAACAAAAATGCAAGAAATGAATCTAGAGGACTGTATTGAAATCTATGGTGGAAGGCAAGTTTAAGAATTGAGAAATGAAAGATGAGAAGACAGTGATAGAGGCAAGACCCTGAGGATATGTTTCCATAGCAGCAGGCAACTAGTAAGAGAGGTAGCAGAAAGAACAGGTAGTGAGATGAGAACAGAGCAAAAATGCACATGTGAAGACTCTGGAGGGAGTGAAAACTGAAGGAGGCCTTGGAGGTGTTGAGCAAACCCTTTCTGCCTCCCTCTCTTACAAACAAGGAAACCCAACTTTCAATCTTGAAAGTCAACCCAAAGCTCATTTCCCAGGAACTAATTTCATTTCACCAATTCATGCTCCAGTCTGACTTACTCTCTGTGCAGAAGACCAGTGAGGTATGAGATATACATGAAATTTGCCTCCATTTCTGAAAACACTGACATGATACTAGGGGTTTTGTGGAACATTGAAGGACAAACACTAACTAATTCAAGGGAAGAAGTACACCTTTGGAGAGTGATACGGGTTTATTGCTTTGTTGCTTTACAAACTGATTTAGGTAGTTATATGAAGGTATACAGCCTCATCGTAATAGAAAAACTAATAACCATCCCTGAAAGTTGTCCAAGTCCTGTAAGTATTTACCTGACATGAAAAAAGGGACTTTGCATGTGTCATTGAAGCTAAGGGTTTTGAGGTAGAGAAATGATCCTGGATTATACAGTTAGGCTCAATCTAATCCCATGAGTCCTTAAGCACAGAGAATTTATCCTGATGGCAGAGAATCAAAAGGGTGCACCCTGAGAAGAACCTGGCCCAACACTGCTGGTTTCAAAGCTGGAGAAAGGGACCATGGACTGACAGTGCCCTGTAGAACCTGGAAAAAGGAAATGGACTCTTCCCAGGGTTTCCAGAAGGAAACAGCCCTGTCAGTATCTTAGTTTTATCTCAAGATTAAAGATAAGAGGTCCTTAATCACTTACCTTTAGAACTGTAAGATGAAAAATTGTATTGTTTAAGCCACTGACTTTGTGATAATTGCTTACAGAAGCCATAAGAAATGAATATACTCACCAAGCTGGTAGACAGAGAAGGATGCCAAGCTGAGAACTTACTTGCTATCACCGAGAACAGAATGATCAGTGTGCTACTGAAATTTCATCTTAGGATTTGTCTTAGTCTTCTCAGGGTGCCGTAACAAAATAGCATAGACTGAATGACTTAATAAACCAACATATATTTGTTTCTCAGAGTTGTAGCAAACATTTATTTCTTATGGTCATGTCTGTCTGGAGGAGAAGCCCTTGACCAAGGTGCCATGAGATTTGGTTCCTGGTAAGAGCCAGCTTCCTGGCTTGCAGATGCCCGCCGCATTATTGTGTCTTCAAATGGTGGAAAGAAAGAGAGTTCTTATCTCTTCCTCTTCTTATAAAGACACTAATTGCATTATGGAGGATTTACCCTCAATTCCTCATCTAAACCTACTCACCTCCCGAAAGCCCCATCTCCAAATACCATCTTGGGGCAGGGCGTGGTGCATAAATATTCAGTTATTTCAAGATTTTTGAAACATTGATGGGCAAAAATCTTAAGCAAAACAAAACAGAACACTTATTTAAATAGATCAACATATTAATTTTCCTTAAAGTAGTCAACACATGTCGGTTACGACTGGTGTAATAAAATCTGAGACATGTTTCTTTTCACAGAAGGGCCTATCTTTAACTCACTGCTTGATCCTGGGAGATGTGCATATTGTGAGGAAACTCTTAGATTATCCAAGGGTGAAGATACATAAGAAGGGTGTGTGGGCCAGTCATCAAGAGGAGAGAGGATCAAGAAAAGAAACTGGATCTGACCTGATGACATTCCACCTGGGTTGTCCTATTGAGAGTTTCGTTCACTGAAGGAAAGAGTAGCTATATAGTTAACAACCCTGAATTTCAGAGATTTAACGAGGTCTATTTCTTACTACACAACAATGCTATTAATCAGCCAATTGTCTACTTGGCTGTAGACATTCTACATGACGATTCAGGGATCTATTCTACATGACGATTCAGGGATCTATTCTACATGATGATTCAGGGATCTATTCTACATGATGATTCAGGGATCTAGATGTCTTCTATATTGAGACTGCAGTCTTGGAGGAAATGATGGTCGACCAGTTGATTGGGGGAAAATGGAGAAAATATGCATGTTCTTAACTACTCTGACCCCACAGGATATGTCACTTTCATTCACACTGCATCAGTAACCATAAGTAATGTTGTCTTAGGTACCAGGAGACTGGGAAATATCTCTGCATTAAGAAAGGGTGGACAGAAGTCTTCGGGGGAACATCTAGCAATCACCACCACAATCTCCAGCACACTATGTGTTTTTAAGAGCCAAGAGTCTAGACTCTGAATAATGTACTAGCATTGACTTTATGTTCCAATAAAATGGTGCAGCTAGAAGCTGCAGGAAAATATCACTCTCTTCTAAGTCGAGGCTGTGTTTTCCATTAGGAAATGGATATTCAGACTCAGTCACTGTGGAAGAGGGAAAGGAAGAAAGCATGGGAGTCTCAGACCGAAGAGTTGGAGAAACGTCTTTCTCCCTCTGGACTTTCTTGGACCAAGGTGCAGATGTGATTTTTATTTCAATGGAATAAGAGAGAGGCTGCTGCCAAGTGGAGACAGGATGGAAGTTAAACAAGCTCTGTCCTTCCAGCGATCAGGGTATTTGGCTTAGACTTGTGAGTTTTGAGACTGCCACTCTGCAGGACTGGTTCTGACCATGCTTTCTCCCACTTTCTCCAAATTATTAGTCCCATGAAAGATTGTGAAATAGTGGTAGCTCTGTGGTGCAATTTAAAGGAAGTTCCTGGGTTATGGGCTGAATTGTGCTCCTCCAAAATTTATATTTTGAAGTCCAAACTCCCAATATCTCAGATTGTGATCCTCTCTGGAGACAGGATCTTTCAAAAGGTAGTTCAATTAAAACAAGGTCAGTAGGGTGGGCCCTAATTTGCTATGATTGGTGTCTTTATCAGAAGAGAAGATTAGGACATAGATACACACACAGAGAGTAGACCCTGAGGGACATGAGAAGAGGATGAAGCAGCTACATGCCAAGGAGATTGGTCTCAGAAGAAACCACGCCTGCCCACACCTTGATCTCAGACTTCCGGCCTCCGTAACTGTGAATCAGTACATTTCTGCTATTCAGAGCCCCTAGTATGGGGTGCTTTGTTTTGGTAGCCTTCTGAAACCAGTATGGTCTAGTTCACATTTGGGGCAGAACAGTGACTGGGAGTTCAGGGCACTCTCTCCAGGGCTGTGGCTCCACTGTTTGGGTCAGTCATTGCCAGAGCCCAGTGATGCCCTTTGAGGGTGACAGTATCATCAGCAGCTGATGAGGAGCAAGCTGCTGGGGCCAGAAGGGCAGGCAGGTGACACAAGGGGCCTGCTTTTGAGAACATGTAGAATTTGTGCAACTTACTGGAGGGTCCATTTCTTCCATGTTCTCATGGGCTTGAAATCGTCATAATAAGTCATATTACTGGAAGTTCCAAGCTGGTGCGCCGAGCCTCGTGTGATTTTCAAAACAATAAATGTTCTTGGACTTCTTCCTTCAAGGGAACTGACAGTATAATTTCAATTCTCAACTCCCCTCTTCCTCTCCATGTGTCCTTTACTTAACCTCCATGAACTTCGCTTTCTCATATGTAATATGTTGATAGTGCTATTTCTTGCTTGAATGTATAATAGGATAGGATATGACATAACATAACATTATAATGAATATATCATATGTCACATCATGTCCTGTTGTTAGACTTAAATGCAATGACATAAAACGCTTAGCACTGAGCTTGGCATATATGATGTGCTTAATAAATGACAACCGCTGTGATTGTTATAGAAAACACTAATGATAGGAACCCAGTGTTCTGAAACCTGGATCCCTTTCTAAGGAGCAGAATGACTGTACATGAAGAACATTGGATTTGTGTGCTGGGGAGACACTCAGCTAGCTCTTTGATCAAATTTGGCTCTAACTGGACCCCTGTGGGATAAAAGTGACTTTTGAAAAAGGGAGTTAGACAGAGATCTGTGGTTCTCTTTTGTCTCAAATACTGATTCCACTGCTGCAAGTCCAAATTCAGGCATCATCCAACCAGAGTCACATGCCTGTGCTTCCCAGAGTCTGTTGTTTCCTGCGTTCATCGTTTCTGAAGGAGTCCCTATGTGTCTGACATGTTAGCCGTTGGCACACGGGATTCCTGAACTCAGGTCATCGAGGGACAGTTGCCCAGTACATTCAGCTGTCTGTACATCTTTGCTGAGTCTGTGACACACAGTGATATTCAGGAACCCAGGCGTATTTAGTGTTTAGTCTGAGCACAGAATGGTTCAGCAAGGATTCATACTCTTGGCTGGGTTCCTCACTGTTTCCTACCTCTAGGTCCACATTCAAGTCTTTCTGTCTTGTCTTCTGTCTTGTCTCTTTCACTCTTTGGATGAATGACCTTCAGGCAACTTTTAGACAATTTGGAACAGAATCCCTGACATGCACACTGAGCTGTTGTGTGTCTGACTGCGTGCCGGCACCTGCACCTCACAGATGCCACTGGCATCAGAACATTCTATTATGAAATCAGACGTTTAAAGACCCGGAGTCAAGTGGCGAAGTCGGTGGCTGTCAGCAGCCGAAGTCCAGGCCTGAGTGAGAATGGTTCACAGGGTGAGGTTGCTCTGCGTAGTCTCAATGATCACATCGGGGATGGTGAGGGGAAGGATGAGGGAGGGGAAGGAGCTAGGAGGCAAGAGTGTGGGAGGCAGCCCTGGCTCTGACCCCGGCCCAGATCCAAGTCTCAGTCTCCATCTTGGTCCCAGAGTCCCTGGCTAGCTCTTTGGTGGTTTGGCCTCCTTTAGACTGGGACCCTCCCCAGTTCGTCTTCAAACCACACTCCCGGACTTATGCCCAGAGGGGTCTCCCTCCAGATGGGTGGAGTCAATACAATGAATCTGGAGCATCAAACTGGTTACCAAGTTGAGGGCCACCAGTGGGCCCCCTTACAGCGTCCTATCTCATCTGCTCTGGGAGTGGGCATTGTTTTATCCTCATTCTATAGATAAGTAAGCTGAAGCTGAGAGAATCTAAATAAATGATCTAAAGTCACATAGCCCATAAATCACGAAATTTCAAATTTAGGGCTTTTGGGACCAAAGCTTGTTTTATTTCTTATATGTCATTGGTTCTCTATTCAGAAAATGGAAAGCAGGATTCCAGAGGAGGTATTTCAGGAAATTTGAGGGGTGTGTGTGTGTGTGTGTGTGTGTGTGTGTGTGTGTGTGCGCACACCTATGAGTTTAAAGGACAACATAGATAACATAGGAGACAAAACTAGAAAGGCATATAAGGATGAAACTGAAGAGGCATTTTAATATCAAGTGGAAGAGTTTGAATTTCATTCTGAATGAGATGCCTGCATAGGAGGGAAGCCCTGAAGCGTGTGACAAGGGGGACCTTCATTTCTGGACGAGCCTGCTGTTTAGCTTCTCAGGGATGCACGGAGGTGGTGAGGGGAGGCAGGAGACCCCACACTGCGGGTCCACAGAGGTTCGGAGGCTCTCCTTGTGGTCTAACCACTGCCCCCACCGGCCAGTACCTTCTCTACACATGCTGCTTTCTACCCTGCAACTGGATTGTCAATTCCTTGACAGCAGAAACTGCCTCAGACTTTTTTGAATTCCCTACAAACCCTAGGATAATGCTGAGCACACAGCGGGAGCCCCATGAACACTTGTCAAAATAATGCATGTGTTAATTGTTCTTCCCTTATGAGCAAATCATAAGCTTTTGTCATACATATACATGCTACATATGAATCCTGCAAGAAAGAAGGTGATAAATCTTTTTATCAGGAAAAATTTCCCATCCCGCAGTGGTTAACTCTTTAGTGAATGCATCCTGAGTTGATGTGGAAATTTCCCAGTCCTCAAAATACAAAGATATCAGAGAAGTTTTGCTCTGATGTTTTTTTTATTTATTTTTCATTCTTTCATTTTTTTTCTGTTTAAGACTCTAGGAAGCTCTTCAACAAACACTGTAAAGACCTAGTAAGATATGAACTCCTGAACCCATCTCTCTTGCATTCAGTAGAATTTTTGTATTAAACACACTAATGAATGGATGAATAAGTAACAAATTCTGCTATCTCTAAATTTTAAACATGGAGATTCGACTTGCTGGAAACTTTGTTTTAAACACATTTAAATAAAAACATCTATTTCATCTTATGTATTAATGTGACACAATTTATTTATATTCCAAATTAACCAATCAGTGTTTTGGGGGCTCATGACAAAAATGCATACAGTGAACTGGTCATCTAAAAATCAAATTAAGAAATTGGAACTTGGGAAAATAAAATAAATTAAAACAGGTTGTCAAACCCAGGAGAGGAATTGAATGAAAAAATCTGAACCTCAGAAGTCTACACTAGAGATTACAAAATGGCAATTCCTGAAACAAGTCACATGGAAGCTGCGTATTTTTGGTCCTCATAATGTTTAAAAGGATTTTTTTTTAACCTGTCCCACCAATCAGTGGGAACTAAAAGGATTTTGATGCTGTAACTGCTAAATACAATATGTGGACTTTGTTTAATCCCACAATAAAACTAACTTGGTTATAGATTTTAGAAATTTTGTATATAGTTTAAGTATGAAAGGACACTAAAGAATTATTGTTTATTTAGGGGTAAGATAATAATATACACACCAGTAAAACTATAAGACATCTGAGATTTACTTTAAAACACATAAGCAAAAATAAAAATCAAAAGGCACTAGGTCAGTAGGGTTCATAATGTTGGTAATTTTTGATTAGGGGTACATGACAGTTTATTATAATTCTATTTTTAGTAAGTTTGAAGCATCCATAATCAATATATTTTTGAAAATTTAAACAATACATATCTTGAGAAAGGTTATGTATTTTCCTGTTTGACACAGTCTACCCTCACCTTCCTGCCCCTCTGTCCCAGTTGCTGCAGTCTCTGCCTTCTTCTAGTAGTTAGAGTTCCTAGAATCGAATGAGAGATAAAGTCAGTTGAGGATGTATGCTTGTAAACATAGAATTTTCTCCACTGGAAGGACTTAACTAGTACTGAACAGTAAAATGTTTTCTCTGCAGACTTCATAAGAAGCCAGAGGAATGTAGATAGTGTTCTACAGGACCAACTCCAACTCCCATCTTTGGGCACCAGTGAGCAGGAAGTTTGAGGACTCGAACCAACGTACCTAACACAGTTGGTATAGCATTGCCCTACTCCGGTATCCCTCAGCAAGCATCATCAGGAATTAACCAAAACACATGTCTGGAAAACCTTTCTGTGTGGGCCCGAAGTTACAGGATCTGGGCATGCAGCTTTTTGATGGGTTGATGGGATCTAAAGAGAAAATGTAGACTGCTGGAGACTCAGAAGACTGGACAGAAAGCACATTCTTTAAATAGCCCTCTTTAAGCATCACTCGTTGTGATAGGAGTGAATAGTGGTCCTCAAAATACACTTTCAAATCCTAACTCAGATACCTGTGAGCGTGATGCTAGTTAGAAATGGGTCTTCACAGATGTGATCAAATTAGGATCAATCAGGTCATACTGGAATAGGCTGGGCCCTAACCCATGACTGGTGTCCTTACAAGAAGGAAATTTGGATGTAGACACACTAGGAGAAGGCCATGTGATATTAAAGGCAG
Organism: Solenodon paradoxus; assembly: GCA_004363575.1. Lineage (NCBI taxonomy): Eukaryota > Metazoa > Chordata > Mammalia > Eulipotyphla > Solenodontidae > Solenodon > Solenodon paradoxus. The sequence continues at coordinate 191,605 of RJWH01000204.1, forward strand.
ACATTGGAGGGATGTGTCCACAAACCAAGAATTGCCAGAAGACACCAAGAAGCAGGACAGAGGAAGGGACAGACCCTCCTTAGAGCCACCAGAAGGAACCAATCCTGCCAGACCTTGATTTTGAGCCTCTTGCCTCCAGAACTGTGAGAGAATACATTTCTGTTCCTTCCAGCCGCTCTGTGTATTAATTTGCTACAGCTGACCTGGGAAGAGAGAAGAATCTTCTCAATCAGGCGTTTGGTAAGGTCAGAGCACAACTCTTTCCCAAGCTGAGCCCCAAGAAGAGAGATGTTCTGTGCATGTGCTGGTGGGCAGCCCTGGCTGTGTGAGGGGCAGAGCTGCAGCGGGGAGCCCGGCTCAGAGGAATGAAGCTGCCCTGCTCGACTCCCCGAGTGCACAACGTATCTGCAGGCCCTTCCGCAGAGTCAACACCAGGACTGGCTTTAGGGCAGACTTCAGAGTCCACTTTAGAATGAGAAAATGAGGTGCGTGAAAAGCCTCTTCATGAACTCATCGACGATAATAGTGTAGACTAGCAACTCAAATTAGTGGTTACCAGAAAGGAATGGGGGGTGGACAAATTGGGTAAAGGAGTCAACTATAGTGAGGACTGAAATGGACTGTGGGTAGTGAATCAGTGTGTTATATACAGATGTTGATTTACAGCGATACTCACCTTAAACCTACAAAACCTATGTAAGGCAAATCTCCTTCAATAATTTACAAAAGGTGCGTCCTGGTGGAGCTGTGGGTAGGTCCATCGCCTCCTAAGGAGCAGGCCACGTACCTCTGCGTTTGAATTCCAGCCCCAGAGGGGAAACAATCAGTGTGAACAACTAAATAAAAAAATTCTTTTTCCTCTTCTCTCTTTCCTCCTGCCTGCCTACTGACCTTCATTCCTGCCTGCATTTTTCCTTTAAAAGAGATAATAATTTTAAGATAAACAATAAAAGAGAAAGTATGCAGGAGGAGAATGCGGAAATTGCATTCAAAATTCAGGTTCCCATGACTCTGGAGACCAGTTCAGAGACCTGGGTCAGGGTTTAAGACTCTGTGACCTTCCCAAAGCGTCCAGGCAATGCTGATGACAGTGACTGGGGGTTTTTAGAAACAGGGACCCAGGTGAATTGAGTGAGACATATTTGCTTTTGCACAGCTGGGTGGGCACCACCTTTTAAAGAGACAACACCCCATTTTGGTTTCATGCTCTCAGCTGGCAGACTGAGAGAAATAAACTCTAGGATGAACTCATACTAATTTCATTCTCTGAGCAAATGGGGGGCTTATGTCATTTCATTTTTTTCAAGCAGAAATTCCCTAACTGTAAAAATGTCAAATGATATGAGAAAAGAATGGAGGCTGGGAAGGGTTGAGTTTTTCTTTTCTCTCTTTTTTAAAAAATCTGTCACTTAGCAACAACATATGTATGGCTGACAGTTGGCGTCATCTCTCAGTTGGCAGCATCGAATTGTTAGGAAGTTTAAATTTGTGTTTTATCATTGTTAGCGGTGTTTTAGCAAATCGTGTAAGGTACAATATGTGCATTCTGCTGTTTTGGAAGGGAGACATTTTAAGTCAGAAATATTTGACTATAAACATATTTTGCACTGAACCCTATTTTCCTTCTACATAGAAGAAAAACCAAAGCTCACCTAAGCGCAGTGAGAAGCCCAGTTAATCACCACTATAGGATTAGGGGAGAAATGTTCTTCAAAAGTAGTTTATGAAAGTTTTAATTACACACACAATCATAAAATGCTCAGTAATTGCTGCATATTGATTCTGGGTTTTTTTTTTTCTGGAAATGCTAAAACTATTTCAATATACACAGAATCAATAAACATAATTAAAATATGAGCTCATCAAAACAGTAATTAAATGTACTTAACAGCTTTTGCGGCTTTTCCCCATATGGTTACTGTGGGAGTGTGAATCTGGCGCGCTAGATAAATGTAACAAAATAAAGTAAAAACCTCGGAAAAGATTACTGTCGTATCATAATACAATAAAACCCAGCTCTGCAGCAAGTCCCGTTAAATCAAAAAGTTGACAAAAAGAGTGGTGAATGCAATTATTATAAATTTTGGGGTTGTTTTCTATTTATATGAGATTAACACTATCATGGTCTGCATTCAGAAGGAACAGTGAAATCCTCAAAACATGAAAGGAATTGGGGAGGGGAGCACCCTGAATTCCAAACATGTCAATTTTCCTTTTAGGAGATTCTGTAGGAATTTGATTCTCATTTTCTCTTGGCTGGAAGCTGGGCTGCCTCTCCGGGAACCAGTTACATGACCCCAAGGCTCTAACAGGGGTGGTTCACCGTTGTTACCATTTGTAAAGATGGTTTTGTCCTTCCTGCAGTTCATTTCAGCAGGCCCTGGCCATGGGGAGGTAAACAAAATCTGACTTGTACCTTCCAGGAGTATGCAACCCAGGCTGTTTGGAAATGGTGTTGAATCACAAGCTAAAGACAACAAGGTCAGTCTTAGGTTGGTTTCTTCCAGAAGCAGACCCTGGGACTGCAAGGAGTTTAGTGGGAGGCTATTTTAGGAGCCACGATCTGGGAGGGGAAATGAGAGAGCGATGGGAGCCAGTGAGGGACATGTTACCAGGCAGGACAGCCTGGGGCGGCCTGGGCTCATCCTCACTGAGTCAGCAAGGGATACTGTAGAAGATCTTTGATGCTCTGTCCCAGCCAAGGAGGGAAGAATTTGGGGTATTGATCCTCCAAGTCCTATCTGGACTTGCTTAAAGGCATTCCTCCCCTATCTATCTGATGGACCCGGGGGCTGGTGGGAGAGAGCGTGTAGAGATGGAATCTTCAGCAATCAGATGCCTTCAGCATGTACTAAATGGAGAGTGCTGGCATTTTCAGGTGAGAGCACAGGCTTTGGTTTCCACCATAGGCTCTGTGCAGGCTGAACAATGCCCTCTAAAAACTGCCCGCATCCTGATCCCTGGAACCCATGAGTGTTTCCTTATATGGCAAATGCTTTGCAGATGTGGTTAAATGAAGGCTCTTGAAATGGGCATTTTATCCTGGATTTTCTGACAGGGGAAGCACAGGGAGATTTCAGACAGAGGAGAGACAAGCAATGGGAGCTCAGAGGCAGAGTTGAGTGACTACGGTCACACACCAAGGAAGGCTGGCTGCCACCAGAAATGGGAAGCAGCAGGGATGGAACCTTCCTTCAGGCCTCTGAGGTGCAGACGAGCCCACTGACACCTTGCTACCAGCCCAGTGACACAGATTTGTCTATCTGTCCTCCACAACTGGGACAGAATACCTTTCTGTTTTTTTAAACCACACAGTTTGTGGCAGTTACAGCAGCGACAGGAAAACAAATGGTGGGGTCCTGGAAGAAGGGTTTCCTTCAAAGAGGAAGAATAATGGAAGTGGGAAGAAGCAAATCAGTGAGCAGATGGGGAAATCGCATCTGAATGGAGATTCATTTCAACACCTGTTTTCCTACTTTCTGCAAAACCTCTTGCAGAGATTTTTTTTTTCTCAGGTTCTTTTGCCTTTAATGACTGGACATAGTTCTTTCTTTTGCTGGAATGTCTAAACACTGCCATTCTTATTCTGCATTTCCTGTGTCTTGTCTGTGGAAAGTTAGCTACACTAGCAGTCTCCCGGTTTCTCTCGATGTCTGAACTCTTTCCATGCGCACAGTTGGAACGGGTGCTGAAGGGGCTCTCCTCTATCCCCGGGCACACCTGCTGGAGAATCCCACCCAGGCACAGCCAGTGTGAACTTGGAATCGGACATGACATTTCTCTATACTATATAAAGAAAATAGAGCACAGTGCCTCCGAAGAGCCTCTACATGTCTGGCTTCTTCAAGTTTTGAGCAGGTCTCCCTCATCTCTAAAAATTAAAGAAGAGGACTTAGGAAGGAAAAGGCATTACAAGAAATAAAACTATTGGGAGACTTCCTGATTATTTTGGACTTGGGACACAGATGGAACTTCCTCTTGTGCCAAAAACTGCACTGGACAGCGCCAGCTGTGGGGTAAGGAAATTGGAAAGAATCGCACATCGCCATTCACGGGAGGAGGGAAAAGTTCTGCAGATCAGTTGATTTCTCAGGGAATCATGTGGCCAGATGAAAACCCAAAGACTACATCTGCAGGCATATTGTACTAGTATTAATATTCATGCAGACTATCTACAAAGCTGTTTCCTCTGCATTTTTAGCAGTATGGTAGGTCTGGAGGAAAAACACTTCTTTTGTGTTAAGGAGTTTGTGCAGCATTACTTTAGAGCTTTATGAGGATTAATTTTAAAAGAGCACAGGGAGTGAAAATATTAGGCCTTATGCAAGGGTAATATTCCAAATATTATACAAGCAGCAATGCCAGCCATCACCGCTCAGAACAGATGTCCCAGAGCCCCGACTGTGCCAGGTGTTAACCTTTTCCTTCCTGGTTCATGGAGAGACCTGAGCATTTCTGGAGGATGCAGAGGTGACTGCGGGGGTGGGGGGTAATTTAGGTCTGGGGACAGTAGCTATTTAGGGCAGAGACACACTGTGTGTCTGAGCTAAATGTGAGTCCTCGCCTTATGTGATTGATATATAAAAATACCAAGCTTGCCTCTGAGCGCTTCTCAACCAAGGAAGTGAAAGCACGCAATAGAGATTCAAGTCGTTAATGTATGTTATTTAGGCCAACCGTGTGCAGGCCCCATGATGATTAAGTGCTATATACATGAAGATGATGCCAAGTGACTTAGTGGGAAAGTGTCATTGTAATTATTTGTTCAAGGGGGTCAAGTGCTCATCTTATTTGAGAACTCTATAGCTACAAGTGATGGAAAACCTACTTCTAACTGCCTTCGGTAAAACAGAAAAAGAGGGAATTTGTTAGCTCAAACAATAGAAATCCTTAAGGATAAATGCTGTTGGGTCCAGGTGTGTGCGTGCGTGTGTGTGTATGTGTGTATTTGTTTTTATGTTTTCTCTCTTTTGACTGGTATCTTATTTGGGTTTAGATTTTCCTTACTCCTGAATTGTGCCTGCTGGTGCCTGGGTGTCCTTCCAGGGCACACAACACAGGGCCCTGCACCAGGCATGTGAGTGACCAGCACAGCTGCACTAAAGCTGATGGGCCGAGGAGCTGTGACATGATGTTCCATTAACATGGGCTTCAGCCTTGGCTGCATATGGCAATACAGAGATTCCCGCCACATTGTACCTGGTGGGAACAGAAGCTAAGGATGTGTGGGAAGGCCGGATGGATTCTCCGGGCACACTTGGAACGCATCCTGTGTGTGCCCTCTTCCGTCCCCAGCACACGTGTTGTAGAGTTCCACCCAGGCCACAACTGAGTGCGATCACTTGACTGTGAACCCAAACATGATAGATCCCTGTCGTTGGTGTTCATAAAGTTTATTTGAGTAGACTATACATTCTCAGCCCCCAGTAATAACTTCAGAATGTCACCCAGATTTTTGATTTAGGATAACCAACCAAACCAAGTTCTAATTTATTTCATCCGATTTTCAATGTGAGCGACATTCCCTAAAACGTTACTGATCGTCCGCTAGGCATCCTGAGCGTGCCAGTGTTGCGTTCCCTCAGACCTGAATGCAGCCCTGTTTGGGACTCACGGAACTGGGTTTGGGATTTATTTCTGCCATTAGGTAACGATCAACCAACATGACTCTAAAACTCCAGTGCTGACTTCTTAGTAGCCCCCTTGGACATCTGCGGTCCCATAATATTGTATTGTCAGGTTTAAATGTCGTCAGGTCAGAACATTTGTTATATGTATTGGAAAAGAATAAAGTGAAAATTGCTGGGTTGGGCCTCTCCTTGAAGCTTCATTGTTAGTTGGGGTTATACCTGGCTCCAAGGTATAACGCAACTCTTCTGGCCGCGTTCAATTTTAATGTCACAGTGAAGGTCCCTATGGGGCCTCAGCTGCTTCCATGGGGTTCATTCTAGTCACGTGGTGTTGCAATTCCAGTAACCTTTAGGTCCTGGGCCAAGATTCCCTGAAGCTGTTTTTCCTGTGAATTTTTGGTGAGGCCAACCAACATACGTGGTAGAAATTATTCTGGTCAACACTTTTTTCTCCCTAAGATATTTTTGGTGTGTGGGAAGGCATGATGGCCAGAATTCAGGGACGAGTAAGATGGTGGTCTAAAATGATCTTGGTGATTGTCTCATTCTTCATCTCATTTGGCCTCAGTTGACAAAACCTGCTGATATTCTGAAGGCCTTTGAGGTCAAAATAGTTGCTTCCTGCCTCTTACCTTTGTGAGTCTGATCGTGTTGGAAAAATAGATTTTCCAGATGGACTGCCGGCCAGAGCCTCACTGGTGGTGTAAGGGACACCTCAGCTGCATTTTACTTGCTGCGCGGAGCCAATAACAGAGTGAGGCCGTTCCTCCTGTGGGAGAAGGTGGTAGCGCTCAGGGGCCCGTGGCTCCTACTCTGCAGAGGCCAGGCCTGAGGACCATATGTGAACGACGCTCCTCTTTCATTCCAAAGCCATTCAAGGTGGATGGTATTTTCTCTAAAAACTCTTGAATTAATCTCTTGGTACCAATACCTTTTCAAATTTGTTTCTGGACTTTTATTAAATAGTTTTACTTCAAACACAATAGTCGAAGGGCTATGAAAGCCCATGGAGAAACTTGAGTGAACACCTATCATATCATGGCGCGGTTATAATTTATATCCTGTGAGGAATGACTTGCTGAAAGTGCATATTCATTTCCATTTCCAGGGTGATTTTTTGGCTGATCTGATTCTTTATCACCATTTAGCTTATGAAACACCTATTGATGCAGTCTGAGCTAACCTTTTGCATTCCTACTGACAGCTGACAGATAGAGAGGCATAAATTAGGACACAGAAGTTTCCTTTTTGAACACCAGTGACTTTTAACCCTTCTAAGGGTTAAGTAAGCAACTGAAATATATAATCTTTATTTTAAAACTTTCCTCAAGTGCTAGTGTGATATTTACTTGTGTTTTTGGTGGTACTTTTGTACCATGTAATATTGGTGAATGCTTTCTGCTACTGCCGTCTATTGTTACCTAAAAGTAAATGGAGTCCCTTGGAAAGGCATCAGCTATCTTAACCTCTTGGGCCTAGGTGATGTCACAGAGAGGTTATTGATGACAAATTGGTAAGCAATTCACTAATTTATAGTGGTCAATGGCACTTACTCTGACATTAGAGCACTTGGTTTTGAATCTTGAGGGCTCTATTTTCTACGTATGTAACGTGGAATGAAACGTGGCCTCTTGCAGCCTCACTTTCCTAATCCGTGAACAGGGAAAAACAGCAGAAGCTACTCCAAGGGGTTGTTGTGAGGACTAAGTCTTAGCATATTTTGAGAGCTGGGAAAAGTACCTGGCACATAGCAAGCGCTAGGAAAGTTTTCTCTATTCTTATTATTTCAATTTCGCTATAATTATTACTTTTTGACATATGCTGTGGGAGACTGCAGGGATACAGTGGGAAGCAAGAGACACAAACTTCTTAATGAAAAAAATATGGTTCAAGCCTCGAACTAAAGCATAGACAGAGAAAAACCAGCAGAAAATAAAATGAAAGCACAATAAAGCTAGGAAGACTGCAATGGCATGACATGATGGAGATCGAAGGGTTTCAGAAATGTAGTCTTCTCCGATATGTCACATTTTGAGCAGAAGGAAGTGTGGGAACTATGTAGGAATTGGGGGAGAGTGGTCAGTGTAGGCAAACAGGACAAACAAAATCCAGAGGCCTGAAGAGCAAGCAGAAAAGTGCTGGGAACACAGAGACAAAGGAGAGGTGGCAGGATATGGAGTCAGGCCAGGCTGGGTGGGCAGAGTGAGCAGATTGTGAGTGATTGTAAGGACTTGGCTTTTGACTGAGTGAGGTGGGGGCCACCAGGCAGTGGGGAGGAGCTGTTGGGTAGAGAAGTGATATAAGCAAAACCACAGTTTTAAGGGATTTGAGGAGAGGATAGCAGGGAGGATAAGGAGGAGGTGAGTGCACTGGTCCAGGGGCAAGAGAATGCCGGTCTGGACTCAGACAAGGGGCAGGTGGGAAGAAGTATCTGCCCTCAGGATATAGTTAAAGTAGATCTGATGGTTTTGCTGACATTGTATGTGGAGTTCACATTCTTGTGGAATGTGCCAGAGAATAAACACATGCTAAATAAATAATTCAGATAGTGACAGTTCCCTGTAGAAAACTTCTCCCTAGAGAGGATAATGGACAGAGGGTGGTCAAGAGAGAACTTTCAGAGAAGAAAACCTGAAATGAGACTTCAGTGACAGTTAGGTGATCACTTTTTAGACACTTTTGAGAACTGGGAGAAGACGATATCCCATGGCATACTCAGGGATAAGCAGGAACTGTCTGGTCCCCTTGATAAATTGAATTGTTTGGATAGATCTTATCTGTCAGAGGAGAGCAGGACAAGTCAATTGCCTTTAGGCCATTTGAGGGCCTTCTAGTTTCACCATATATAGAGGCATCACATAATATTGGGCCTTATCTCATTTTATGCTTCACCAGACCAGAAGAGAATGAAGTTGACCCAGAACAGCCCTGGAATAACCCTGGCTCTGGGGAGAAGCAGGAATTCATTGGACATTTTAGACATAGAGGTGGTAGAATTTATTGATGAACTAATGTGATTGGGGTGAAGAAAAGAGAAATCAAGGGTGTTAGATATTTTCACTAAAGCAATTTGTGAATTGTGGTGTCATTTACCCACTGGGTGACATGGGGTGATAGATTCTGATTGGAAGGAATCAAGAGTTCATTTTGTATGTAATACATTTAAATGGAGATATTCAGTAGGATAATGGACATACCCATTTAGAGTTAAGGGATAAGGAAGGAACAGAAGACATGAATGTAGGAGTCAACAGACTAGAGATAGTATTTAAAACCAGTAGACTGGATGAGGTCCATTTAAGATGAAGAGTAGAATCTTGAGGTCATTAAACATTTATAGATTGAGCAGAAGAGAAGCCAAGGAAGGAGATAAAGAGGATTCACAAGATGAGAGGAGAGCTTGGACAATACAATGCCTCTGAGTTGCAGAGAAGAAGTTTCAATAAGAAAGGAGTAGTCAATATGTCAACTACTTACTCCTGAGAGGTTAAGAAAGATGAAAACAGAAAACTGCTTGATATGGAAAGATGGCAGTCACTGGTGGTCTTAATGCTAGAAATAAAAGAAGATAAAATAAAGAAATGGAGATCAAATTTAGACAAATCCTTGAAACATCTTAGTGGATGAAAGGAACAATAATATGGAGAAAAAATACTGAGAAAGAAATGAAAGAAAATTGATAAAATCTGATAAGATATAGAGATGAAAATGATGATATAGAAGAGATAAGAATTGCTAAGCTAGAAAATGGCACCTTATAAATATGGTGCTAATCTCACCGTTCATCTTTAGATAATGTAAGATGGACCTACAAACAGTGCTTATAAAATGAAGGGCACCCAGGATGTGGCTAATCCTAAAGAGAATAGAATTCCTGTGGCATAAATCCCAATTAGGAAGATGGAGGTAAATTATTCTAAAAATATAGGATAGAAGTATATGATACAGTGCTCAAATATTTCTGACAGCTAATGAATTTAAGACTCAGAAAAATAAGATGTTATCAGATAATATGGAAGCAAAGATTGATGGGAGCAAATCATTGACAATATAAATGGTATTTTTTAAAGTACCTTCTTTGGACACTATTATGTGCTTTCTTAATCATTAACTATACTATTAACAAAGGTCATGTCATAGAGCTTAGGTGCAGTGCACTTGGAGTCAGAACATAGATCTGGATTTGAATCTTGCATCTTTCAAGCTTGCAAAAATTCTTCAGCATTTTATAATATCTCTAGTCCTTATCTGTACAATGAAATATCATGAACAGATTTCAGAGTAGGGGTTAACTAATGACCTATTTGTCATGCATCTGAACCTTATGATGGAATAATGAAGGAAGCTTGCTCCTTAGGAAGGTACCGTCAGAGGGTGTCGTAGGTACCTAGTGTCAGAAATGGAGACAAGCAGATAAGGAAGAAATCTGGTGCTGGCCTCTTCCTGCTATGCTTACGGTAGCAAGATTTATATTAGAGTCTGTTGGGTTTTTTTTTTTGTTTATCTATAGAAGCTCTCATAATCTTCCCCAACTTGTTGGACAAGATAAGGCTCTTCATTCCTCAGTAAGGTCTCTTGACTGAATGTACACAGCGCCTTGAGTGCTTGCTGGGAAGGCAACTATCTATTATGTCCCCTCACTTCTGTTCCCCTGGCTGTAACAGCCCGGAGCTCACCAGATGTATTCCCAAACCTATTTATGCTATTAGTTGTGCTAGCAACTGATCCTGCACATATTATAGGCTTACTATTTACACAACTCTGATGCAAACTGATGAAAGACTTGATACCTATTGATGGTATCAATAGGCTGCTATCAAAGAACAAAATACACATACACATACAAGAAGGAAGGGAGAGTAAAGTTGTAGAAAGATTGCTTTCTATGTGTCTTAAAGTCCCACTCTGCCTTAAAGAAATCCAAACTGGAACTTCTGGATGATGCATCATTGGTGGTTTTGAAGAAAGACTGTTTGGAACTCGATTCAGCAGATCCCGACACAAAGGAAAGGCCCTGGCTTAACATCAAAAGAGTGGCCAGTGAGCGAGCATCCATATGTTTCAGGTTAAAATTAAATCTTTAAGGTATGCGTGTATCATATTTTATGATTCACTGCTTTAATTAACTTTTCTAGTTGACTCACCAACTGCCAGTTCCAACTTCATTGAGTAACAGTAAAACTGGAATGTTTATTTTTCACTTATTATAAATGTATACTCACTTGATTTAAACTGTTATAAAAATTGAAAGTGTATACAAGAAGAGAATAAAAGTTACTAATCCAGAATTAAACACTGGCAAGAATGTCATGTAGTTTCTTCAAGTCATTTTTTCATATGCCTATTTTTAAAATTTAAACTGATTTTATGTTTGTCTTTTCTTCTACTTTTTCATGAAATTTTATATATAAACATTCCTAATGTTAATATTTGTCTAAATGATGTTGTATTTATAAATAGCATTATTTTGTTTCTTTAAAAAGCTGGAATGATATTGTTTGTAATAAAATGAAATTCTTCTATTGGTAACTTCAAACAATACAAAAAGTACACAAAACCAAAGCAAAATAATCAACCTAAAGTCAAATCTAAAAAGAGCGCATGTTAAACTCGATAAACATTAGTCTAGATTTAATTATTCGCAAAGATGTAGATAAAATGTATATAGGTATAACGTTTTTAAAGAAACATTTTATAATAGAATTATCTGTTTTATTGAAAAGTTGCAAAATTAGTACAGAAAGTTTTCATTTCCTCCTTATCCAGCAACCCCTAAATTAATGTTTTGTGATACCATGGTCTATTCATCCCATTTAAGAAAAAAAATTGACATTTGACATTACTATTAACTAAACTCTAGATTTTATTTGGATATTTTTAGTTTTTTTCCTACTGTCCTTTTTTACACTATATGATCCAATACAGGGGACCATACTGGGATTTAGCACACTCTAGATGAATTTTACTTATTTTTTAAAAGAATTAGAAAAAATTCAATAAACAAAATGCTGAGCCAAGATTAATGTTTCTCTACCCTGTGAGGTATTTTGTCCTAAATGGTCACTCTCAATTTTGAAATAAATTTTAGGAATTGGCATTATTAAGCATTTCTAATGATACATTTTATTCATTTACTATGAGGATCAAGATTATTTTATATTTCGTCTCACCTCTCTTCCCAGACCTCTTAACTTCATTGGCTATATTGTTTTGTAGATTTTACCAGGTTAATAAAGTATACATTCTATTCAGCAATTAAAATTTCACTTTGGATAGCAGACTGCATTTGGTTTAACTGTTTGTCACCAGTCCTTTTATTTTCCTATGCTATTTTTAATAGTAATATTTATTATCTCTTTTGTTCACTATACTCATTTTAGAACGTTGAAACTGCATCTCAGTCTGTATTTCAAACCACACCCACCACCAGAGTTCCAGTCTTTTACCACCACTATTTCCCTCTCTCCTTCCCTCCCTCTTCCAACCTCCCTGACAGCCATCATCTTGTATCTTGAAAGATTTTGCTTGGGGTTATCTGTTTGTTTCATTTCATCATATTCCACATAGAAGTGAAACCATCCTATATTTCTCTTTTTATTTCTTACTTATTTCACTTAGCATGATCCCTTCCAGTTCCATCCAGATTGTTGCAAAGGGCACAATTTTGTTTTTTTGGTAACTGCGTAGAATTCTATTGAGTATATGTACATATATGTATATATGTGTATATATATATATATATATATATATATATATATCACAGCTTCTTTATACAGTCATCAGTTGATGGGCATTTAGGTTGTTTCCATGTCTTAACCATTGTGAACTGTGCTGCTGTGATCACAGGAGTGCAGACACACTTTCTGATTAGGGATTTTGTATCATCTGGGTCAATGCCTAAGACTGAGGTCGCTGGATCATATTGTAGATTCATCTCTATTCGATTGAGGAATCTCCATACTATTTTTCAAAGGAGTTGTACCAATTTACGTTCCCACCAACAGGGTAAGAGAGTTATTTTTTCTCCACACCACCTCCAACCCCTGCTATTACTAGTCTTTTTGATACAAGCCATTCTTACTGATGTGAAGTTCTATCTCCTGGTAGTTTTAATTTGAATTTCTCTGATGATGAGTGATGTAGAACATTTTTTCTGGTGTCTATAGGCCATCTATATGTCTTCTTTATATAGGTATCTATTCAGTTCTTTTACCCATTTTTTGAGTGGGTCATTTGCCTTTTTATTGTTGAGAACTTTATGTATTTTGGAGATTATGCTCTTATCTGATATATGTTGTATGAATATCTTCTCTAAGTCCATGGTTTTTCTTTTTGTTTTACTGGTGGTTTCTTTTGCTGTGCAGAAGCTTTTCAGTTTGATGTAGACCCAATTGCTTAATTTTATTTTGAACACTTGCCACAGCTCTTCCTTCCCCAAAGATCTCTCTGAGGTTGAGGTCATGGAATGCTTTTCCCACATTTTCCTCTAAGTGCTTTATGGTTTTGTGTCCTATGTCAAAGCCTTTGATCCATCTTGAGTTAACTTTTGTGCAAGGCAATAATGAGCAATCTAATTTCTTTTTTTTTCACTTTTTGAAGATGTCTTTCCAGGTCTCCCAACACCATTTGTTAAACAGACGTTCTTTATTCCATTGTCTGCTCTTGGCAATTTTGTCATAAACTAACTGTTCATATATGCGTGGCTTTATTTCTGGGCTTTCAGTATGATTCCGCTGGTAGGAGTATCTGTTCTTATTCTAGTACCATACTGTTTTGATGCTGATCACTCTGTAGTATATTTTGAGGTCAGGCAGTGTCACCAGTCTTTCAAACTATGACTTCTCTATGCCTAAATTCTCTATATATTTTATTCATTTCAAGTGACTCAAATGGCTGATAACCTCTGTTGGAAATTCTTTTAAAACATGCTTAGATATGCTTTTTTCTTGTTTGAAAACATCTATGTATCAACTTTCTATTTGAGCAATAAGTTGTTCTAGTTAATAGTCCAGAAACTCATTTTCTTTTCCTTAAAATGTTAAAAAAATTTCCCCTCTTATCTTCTGACATTGGAAAATTTATTGCATGTCTCAGATCAAAATCATAATTCCTCTTTGCTGGTGGCTTGACTTCACTCCCTGAGGTAAAGGGGTAGTTCTTTATTCTCAAGTTTGCTATTTTAACCAATATACATCGCCATGTGGACTCATCTATTAGTTTTTTTCTCCCCTGGAACATAGTTCCCCTTTTACTGTGCAGATCTCGGTCTCCTTTCAATGATTTTATTTTTCACTATATCTCAACAGACCTTTTGCTGTTCTTTTGGAATTTACTTCAGAGATAATAGTTGTAATTATGTTGGTTATATTCTTCCTCTTTCTAATTGTTTTACTCTCTTTGCTGTTTCCTCTATATTCACTATTATGATCTCAGGAAATGTATGGTTGCTCTCTGAAAACTATTATCTCCGAGCTCTTTTAGGAAATACCTAATTATTTGGAATAATTTTTTTCTATTTTCTAAGTTGTTTTCTTCTAGACTGGATTTCTCATCTATGTTATGTTTTATATTCTCTCTGTCTCTCTCTCTGTTTCTGTGTGTGTGTATCTTTCTCTCTTTCTTCTCTCTATCTCTTTTCTATTACTCATTTCTCTGTGACCTCTTTATGTTCTCCTCTAAGTCTCTAAGTCATTTTTTGTTTTATTAACAGTATGGAATGGAATGGGGAGTTGCATGGAGCTCTTGTTAGGGGAGACTTAGCTCTGCTCTTTCTTCTGAAATCTTGTTAAGTATCCTACACTCTAGCTTGTTTCCCAAATTGACACAGTGGGAACAGTAGTACAAGGTGATCCCACCTTGCTGACATCCGTGGAGTAAGGGATTCAATTTAAAGAGAGTTTTCCTAGGGTCCTCTGGTCACCTACACACTCCTTCAATCTTCTCTCCATATTGAGTGAGACATCTTAGCCTTTCACTAGCTAAATCTCTTTCTTCGGTGTTGGCCAGGGCATGGTTGGCCATGACACAGCAGAATCATTTCTTTTTTTGTTTTAACTTCTACCTTTAATAATTTCTGAATAAATTCCTTCCCCTTTTTAAGTAATACTGATGATTTTTTTCAGTCTTTTATAAAAATGAATTGTGTGCATTTTCCTGGGTACTAGAGTTATATATGCTTTAGCAATTCAACTTTAATTTTTCATTATTATCCTGAAGCCTACGAATTATTTGTAATGGATCTTCAGCATTTATTTAGCCATCTTCCCTTTATTGTCATTTACATTTTTGCCTAAACTTATTTTCTATAGTAAACAATACATGCTTCATAATATATTTTTTCACACATTCAATTACTTCCTTATGGTGGATTTCTAAAAGGGCAAATTCCTAGGTCAAAAGCAGAGACTTTATGTTTTTAAATTTTTTGGTACAAGTTGCCAGTTTGATTCCCTTATTTGTTCTACTTCAAAATAGACCTCAAATAATTCCTGTCTGGATTTTCAAAATGAATTGATTGCAATGGTTTTCAGAAGAAATGGGAAAAAAATCAGTCCAAGAAGCAAAGATAATTGTTCATCTGAAAATGAAGGCGTCCAAAATGGGAATGCTTCTGAAGCCAAATGGTATGAAAATTGTGATTAGCAAGTACCAAAGAGAGCAATTCTAAAACTTGGTGAGAATAAGCTGGATCCCTAGTCAACTAGGTGGTATGCAGGACCAGAGTCACCCAGAAGCAAATGCGAGGTGTCAAAAAAACGCTCCAAGTTTACAACATGGTTATTGGGTCTATAAAAAGTACTTAGAGATAGCACACTTCTTTTTTTTTTATTCCCACAAACTATCTGCTCTTCTTTCAGCATCTGCTGCAACAACAGAATAGTTTATTTTTACTCATATTTTCTCTCCTATAAAGAAAAAATCAACAACGTATTATCATGTTTCTTAAATACAACTGAACTCATCTTATTAAGGAAAAGCGAAGAAGGATGTGTCATCTTATTAGGAATGACATGATGTATATACAGCCATATGTTTTCAAAGGGTTTTCTGTCAGTGTTAATCAAAACTCCTCCAAATTTATGAACCTACAGAGCAGCATGTCAGCCATATGGGAAATATCTCCCCTTCAATGTTGAGAATTTGAATTAATAATAAACATTACTTAGTGAACCTAAATGAGAAAAAAACATATCAATGTTGAATCTCAGAAAAGTAGAAATGCATAAAAAAAAATCCCTGGGTGTTAATTTTGTTAGCATACTGACTAATATCTTCTTCATGCTCCCTAACATTATTTTTACTTTGTTCATCTACTAGACACAGAAGTAGCTGAAATTTATTTCATAGTGGTTACTAAAGTGTCAGATCACCAGTATCCCCTATTTTGTCCCTTTAATTTGTGTTTTGTTGGAAAACTGAGACCAAAACGAAATCAGGAAAGATATCTCTTCTACTGCTTTTTGTCTAAAATCTGTGCATCAACATCCTTCCTAACCTTCATCCATGGCTTTCCTACAGCCAATATAAGATTGCTTGTATCTTCTTTGTCTGTCATCACTATTAACCAATTTATGATTTTAAAAGAGTATTATTATTTTAGAATCTGTGCTATTTAACTTTGACTGATTTCTAACATTGATTTGATAAAGACTTAGGGGTCCATCAGACAAGCAAGTTCTTCTTAGTTGGAGGAAACATCTTTGATTCTTACACATGGATCTTAAATATGAACTTTCAGAAGTCTGGGGTGGGGGGTAGTGGTGGTCATAATTGGGAACAGGCTGATCATGAAACAGAAATGTGCAGCTGTTGACCATAAACCCAATATAATGGACAGGGGCTAGGAATAGGGGCAGGAGGGAGGGTCTAGTCAATCCTTATAATATTTTTGCCATTGTTTGGAGGATAATTTTGATGAGGATAAAAATGATGGTAGTGATGATGTTGATGCTGATAGTGTCTAGTTTGATCCATCAAAATATTAAGAACATATAAAAATAAGATTTCCAAAAAAAGATGTGGCAGACACATACTAAAATGACCCTTAGTGATCCAGTCCCTCTATAATCCTTTCCCACTGAGTGTGAGCAAGACCTATGACTTGCTTTGAGTCTATAGAATATAGGAAAGATGAATGGAATTAACAGATGTAATTAAAGTTCTAAATTAGTTGATTCTGAGTTAATGAGAAGCAAGATTATCTTGGGTGAGCCTGATTTAATCAGGTGAAAGCCTTAAAAGATTCTCCTCCTGGTCTCAAAGAAATCAGCTGCCATGTTGTGTTAGAACCTGTGAGGGGGATATATGGAATTCACTGTGATGTTCTCTTGGGACTGAGAGAAGCCTCTAAGTGACAACTGGCAAGAAAATGAGGGCCTCAATCCTATAGTGGTGAGGAACTAAATTCCGTCAACAAAACATGGACTTTGAGGAAGATTCTGAACTTCGCAAAGGAAAATAACTCTGCAAATAACTTGATTGAATTATTATGAAATCATGAACACAGACAGTTGACCCATAAATGGATTAAACTGAAAGGACTCGTGTTCCTTAGACCCTTGATAAAATCTTGATTCCCCATTAAGCTCCTCTTTTCAAACTTACCCAATCCCATCTGAGTCAAGAGCATTCTTTTCCTCCCTTTGGCACCTATATTATGTCCAACACAGTATTGTTAATTATTTGTTCCCCATATCCTTCCTCTCTGTTGGAAAAATATACTTAAGTTGGCAAAGGTAGAAGGTAGATTTCTACAAAGAAAAACAATCTGAACCATGGGAGATGGTATTTCAGTGTGTGTAAATACATTGGCAATCTTCTATGAACCCACAGAAGTCTTAGACTAGTTGGGTACTACATGCTATTTGGAATAAGGAAGACACTGGGTTAGAGGATGCACCCATAAAGAACAAGTAACCAGTCGCCCTAACAGTGTAAATCAGGATCAGCCAGATTATATGGCTGTAACAAACAGCTCTAACACCTCAGATATACTTGTAGCTAGTGCTCCATACTTGTCAGAGTTTGGGGAAGTGTGGCTGAGGGTTTTCCTGCATGTCATCCTCAAAGACTAGTTGATGGAATTCCAACTACGCAGAGCTGTGAGTCAATGTGGGACCAGAAGGGAGGAGGAAACCAACCGGTTGCTTACAGGTTCTGTCCCTCACATTTGAATGGCCAAAGCAAGTCACATGACCCCACATAACTCAAAGGGACAGGGAAGTGCAAGCCTCACCTGTAACCAGGAGGAAAATCAGATTCTTTTGGGGGATATATACACTAATAACTTCCATATAAATTTAGTTCAGACTTTGCTGGAGACCACAGGACTTCCTCAGGGCCACAGAAAAACTGGCAAGGGTCATGAATCCATGCTGACTGAACGTTGTGTCTACAACACCCCCAAGCAATCATATAATGGACAAATGCAATTCTATTTGAAATAGCTATGGATGAGTTTGAATTGAATTGCAAATTAGTTTCTAACTCACAGGTTTTACTCCATGTATTTCTTTTCAAAGAACTTGTATTAACATTACAACTAATATTATGTTGAAGGTTTCTGACATTTAAAACAATTGTCTGTGTTGAGAAGGTTAGGACCACTGAATTAACTATTAGCCTGACAATGCAGTGGGGCAGCCTGATAACTTTCTTCTTTTTCTTTGTGATTCTGGTTGTATGAGAATGCAGAGACAAATGTTTCCTGAGTATTGAAGAGGTTTGTTGAGATGTCAACTCTTACCTACTAACCATATTAACTGTTGCTATACTATATAAATTATATGAAAGTTTCATTGATCAAGTTCTCCATACCTTCCAGAATCTACCTGAATATAGAGTTGCCTTTGAAACTGCAATGTCGTAGAGGCATTAAAATGATTGATTATGGGGAAACAGGTAACTTTTCTGTGTACCTTTTAGCTGAAATCAGTTGTAGTTAACTAATATTTCTAAACCTCTGTGGCCAACTTGGTAAAAACGTGCATTAAGAAGTTAGTGCTTTCTGAATGTCCACCTGTAATTGATGGTTCCTACTTGGGAGGAGTGAGAAGGGAGGATCTTTGTTCTTAAATCTTTTGAGAAATATTCTATCATGTTATTTTCTTTCTGCTTTAGAATTCACCCCACAACCAGTTCTTTTCATTGGTGCTTGTTGAAAAGATG
The DNA here is from genome assembly GCA_004363575.1 of Solenodon paradoxus. Taxonomy (NCBI): domain Eukaryota; kingdom Metazoa; phylum Chordata; class Mammalia; order Eulipotyphla; family Solenodontidae; genus Solenodon; species Solenodon paradoxus. Next base: position 210,402 of record RJWH01000204.1, read on the forward strand.
TTGAATGCAACCAGCATATTCCATAGGGACACTCCCCCTGCACCTGTTCTTTTCTTCTGGTAAAGACCAGCCACAAAGGAGCCAAGTATGAGGAGGAGAATTCTCAGTTTTTCCCCCTACTTACCATTTCCTCAGTCTCTGGAATTTTCTTACACTATTGGTTATGCCATATGATATCCTGCAGAACTCCTTCACCCACGAGAATTTTCCCTAGACTTGGAACATAGCATCCACCTGCAAACTGCCTGATGGTTCAAAAACAGTGTTTCACTTTGGGATAGCTATTCACGGGCTTGAAACTGCTGCCCGGAATATAGAAAGAGAGAGCAGTCCCATGAAATTGGCATCTATTAATAATTTCTGCACCAGACAAAAGTGAAGACTTTTCCAACTACAACTGGACATACCACAAAGAGAAAAATAAACTGGAAAACAACTTAAGCCCTCCAGTGCAGGTGTGTTGGCAAAAATTTCCATACAACTTTCACATGATTCCTGGTAGGGAAAGAAAACTGTTTATACTGAGGGTTCTTGAACTGAGATCAGGGTTATTCAGGAATGTCCTTTGTGTCTGCTTCTTTTAATTCAGTTTTTGTTTCTGATTGTAAAAGTCACCTCAAAGTTTAAAAGACTGGAAAAAAAAAGGGAGATAATAAAAAATGCTTCCTCTCGTAATTATTTTTTTCAGATGACAACTATTAACTTTTTGCTGTTTATTTTTCATCACTTCTATGTATAAAAGCATGAGTTTAAATTAAATTAAATTTTACTATATTGAATTCTCTGTTTCAGATATGAGGTTTATATCTGTAGATTCAACTTTAATTTATTCTTCAAATATGCTATTGATTTTTAGTGTACTTAACTTGAGAAGGACCAGTAATGGTGTGTTAAAAATATCCAATCCAAAACTTAGTCTACCCATTTCTCAATGAATTTGTAATCAATCATGTTCTCTATATTTTCATTTTTACCATTTAAACTGATTATTGCACATATAGTTTTTTTTAAAATTAGGGTATTTTGCAAAATATGAATTTTTAAAATTTTTTCTTGTCTAGTAAAAAGTTTATTTGGAGGAAGAAGTAATTCAGAAGCTGTTGATATATATATCTATCTATATATAAATATATAGATAGATATATATAGATTGTGATGTTTGCCAACATTGAATGGCATCTTTAACTCTTAAATTTTCTGAGTTTGAATTGTACAGTGAGACTAAATTTCTATCTTTGTTTTCATTTCTGTTTGTGTTTTTGTTTCTATTTTTATTTATAAACAAGCCAAAGATTTCCTGGGGACGGGGTGGCGTTGGCATATGTCTCATAAAAGGAGACAGTTGGAGTTTGTTCTTTCGGGCCAAACAGGCTTTTTCATAAAGGTGTTAGCTGCATTCACGGTCACTGTTTCAGGTGTACCAGATAATACTTATATCACCCTGTTGACACTGTTGTTTCTGCTTTTCCATAAAGCTTCTTTTTACTCCAATTTTTACAACAGAGTTTCCCAAACATGGTGAGCACACAGCTCCTGGGGATCGGGAATCCGTATGACAAACCACCACCATCCCCCACCTGCCACTCTGCTGCCACAGCCCCTCAGGTGCCTGGGGACTGGGGTAGACCAGGACAGGTGTGACACTAGCCACAGAGAGGGGGCTGAAGTGTCTGTTGTCTGCTTGGCAAGGCAGGTCCTGTGAACTGAGATTTCCCAAAGGTGGCCAGAATGTACCCAAAGTTGAGCAGAGGACCCTCTCTTGCATGGTGCAGCTGAGGATGAACATGGCCGTGGGTAGGCACATCTTGGTCGGCATTTGGATAATATTATTTGGAAAAATGTAAAAAAAAGAAGAAAAGAAAACAAACCCATAAACTAGCCTCATAGTTAAAATGGTATCTCAATTTAAGCTCATTTGTTTTCCTTGAATCCTTTAGAATGAGAAACCATTTTTCCTCCTTACTTTTCCCGGATTTCCATTTGGCTACATGAGGACTCACTGTTGACTTGGAATCCTCAGAGTCTAACAGAATATCTGGTACACACTGAATGCAGGACAAAATTTGTTGGATGAGTTAAGTGAAGGTCAAGGGGACACTGATAGAGCTGCGGTGCCTGTCCCTGTTGAGTTCCAGAGCTGTGTGCCAGTGCTTACTGGGCATGGGCACTTGAGTCTCCTCAGGTGGCTGAACTTCGATTCACACAACTTCAAACTCTTCATGTCCTATCTCTGTCCCAGTCTCTTCCCACCTACTTCCCCAGTGGTTGGGTGATTGGTATAACCTTCCAGTGGGCAATCTGCTCCCAGGTTCTCTCTGTTCCACCATCCTCTCTTCTCCTAAGACATCTCTCCAAAGTATTTGCTCATCCTACATTTCTGTTCTAACCCTGGTTCTCCATCATCTGCAAAAGAGCCCCAAATCCATTGTTTTTCATAATGGGCCCTTCACAACCAATTTCCATTCCTACCCCCTCTGATTTCTTATTAAATCATCATCCCGTTCTCTGACCCCCAGCCCTTACTCCATGCCTCCCTCACTCCAGCCACATGAAAGACTCAGTGATGCCTGGTAACACCACATACTTCCGTGCCTTTCACCTGGTACATGCAGTTCCATCTGTATGGGATGTTCCTACTGGTCTTGCCCAAGTGATCATATTTTCTTAAATGTATAAGACAGAACAGTTCTCTGAACTCTTCCTGGTTTTCCCTAAATTCCCTCTAAGCCTGGTCCCCAAAGAATCAGTGGGCACTCAACCAAATCCCCTTAACCATTATATGTACAATCATGCATGACTTAAGGACAGAATACATTCTGAGAAACGTGCTTTAGGTGATATCATTGTGTGAACATCAGAGAGTGTAATTATACAAATTTAGATGGCACACCTACTTCACACTTAGGCTATGAGGTAGAGCCTTTTGCAGCCATTGCTGTATATGTCTTATATGTGGTCCAACATTGACTAAAACATTATTAACCAGCTCATAGTTACACCGTTTTCTTTCTCCTGTCTTAAAAATTATTTAGGTTCTTTAGAACTGTGCAGGTAAACAATTCATTTTTGCATCACTGGGTTCTAATCTTTCAGTCACCATTTTTTTTTTTTTATAGTAATACTCCTGGGTCTTTCTTCACCATTGCCTACTTTCTCTCCTCAGGCCAGATGCAGCTAAGAAACAAAGGCAAAGTGCAATCTATCCCACGTGTTAGACCCTGTATTTTACTTTCACAAAGAAGAAAATTATCATCTTGATTCTGTCAATGAATGGCAGATGACTTCTTAGAAAAAACAATGTCATTGTGTGGCAAAAGTCAGGAAGGCTTAACGCCATCTGAATGCCAACCAGGCTATCTGAGTTCGCAATCAAACCTACCACCCCATGCACAGGACGATGTTGGTTTGACCTCAGCAGAAATCAGATCTGCTCTACAGGGTGATGATGATAGCAAACATATGGAATTGATTAAATGAATAAATAACCCTACTTAGTTTTGCATAAGAATATGTGGTACCCAGGTCAAAGATAATCCCTAATTTTTCTATGCATAATAGATTCCAAAGTGTAAACATCACCAGTAGCCTGAACCAAACTAGATGCTTTAAGTCAACAGTCAAAGGTGTGATTGTAAACTCGGAAATATTGACAATGTTTGTGAATATCACTTCTCTAAATTAGGTGAGAGGTCCACAGCTGATGTGGTTGCCTAATTTATCTGACATCTCAGTATCTGGTCTTGGTCAGCCTCAGAAATTTGATCACTGATTTCTTTCTGCTCAACTGCAGGTAATTTCTATAGTTTTTTTCTGATCTATTTTACTTTATAAATGTAGTGTGATATAATTTATCAGAAACTAGTCATCCCCTGCTAAAACATCTTGATTTATTCCTCTCTTTTGAAGACACAGACATCTAACAAAAATTGCTTAGGTCTCATGGTGATTTCTGTCAATGGAAATTTTATTTCACTTCACCAACTTTTAAGAGTCATGCACTCAGTGATCCACTGACCATCCACTGTGCAGTCAGGGTCCCTTCTTTCTGTCAGAACCTGACTTGACCAGAGCACCAGGACCCAGAACCAGGGTGGCTGGGGCTTCTAAGTTCAGAGAACAGGTTAGCGGGTAGAACAAGGAAAGGCATCATGTCTAAAAGCAGACTAAGGATAAATGGTAAGAGATCAACATTAGGAGGACAAGTGGTAAAATTCAGCAAAATTCTTCATAGTGGGTTCCATAGTGTACCCTCAAAAGACATGCCCACATGCTCATGAGTGTGACCTGTCCCTATGAATGTGACCTGGACTGGAAATAGGGTCTTTTCAGGTGTAATTAAGTGAAAGATCTTGAGATAAGGTCATTTTTGATTTGGGTGGTAGCAAAATTCAATGACTAGGATCACTGAGATAAAGGAGGATTTAAGAGACCCAGAGACCCAAAGAGAAGGACATGTGAAGACAGAGGTAAGGCCTGGAGTAATCCAAGCCAAGGCACATCAAGAGTTGTTGGCAGCCACCAGAAGCTAGAAGATGTATGTGGAAGAAATTCTCATTCAAACGTCCCAAAGGAAATAATACTGCTGACATCTTGATTTTGAATCTCTGGCATTCAGTACCAGACAGAATAAAATTACCAAGTTTGGGTAATTTGCTATAGCAGTCCTAGGCAAAAAACACACTCTTCTATGTCCATAAAGACTTCCCCTACACAGGATGCACCAACATTGTAAGCTTCAGGAGCACAAAGGCTTGATCTTGTTCACTCAGTGTCTTGAATCCTAGAGCAGGGCCCAGATCTTACAAAGTGCCCCCTCAATACTAGTTGAACGAATAAAATCTGTTCTTCCCGCCTCCCTCTAATCTAGATCAAAAGCTCTAAAGTTAGGTACAGATGTTAATAACATGAAGGCTTACCACTCACCATCTTGAATATAAGAATCAGCATTTAGAGAGGAACATGTGCATTCTTATTCTCTTTATTTATGTAGATCGTTAGAGAAAAACTATTGTGTTGTATTTAAGCTCAGCTGCAATGTTGATGGTAAATAGGATAGATTCCTGACATACCTAAATTTTGACATTCATCCATTCATTTAGTTTTCTTTCAATCAACGAGGATTTCAAATATGTCTTAGCCACAAAAATAGTGGCAAGCACTTTGTTCAAAGCAGGGAGCCAGGGCTACAACAGACAGGGACCTGTGGAACCTTTGGTCTCAGAGAAAAGGAAACAAATAACTGCACTGATACAGCACTGCAAGCTTGGTGAGCAATAAAAAAGAGTCAGTGTGCTCTCTTCACAGGTGACTTGGTTAGTGTGTGTTCCTGCAACTCACTACAAGGTCCATAGGGCCAATTTTCCTAGTGCCTAGCACATTTCATTGTTCAGATTTAATTATTTAAACAAATATCATCAAGACTCCCAGTTACATTTGTTCTCTCCCTTCCAAAAGACTTTCATTATGGAAAGATAAATGTGTCTTTCTACCAGGATCAGAGATAATGAATAAGTTCTCACACCAGGCAACCAAAAATCAATAAGAAGCCAAAGAAAGTTCATATTCAAGGGCATGGCTTAGGGGTGAGGACCATAGGCAGAATCAGAGTCTGGCTTCTTCAGACTCAAAAGAAACTTCACCCAGGGCCCCACCAGCAGACTGCCAGGCCATCTGCTCTGGCAGCTTCAAGCACCTGTTAACACATGTGGCGCCTCAACAGGGCTGGTGTCTACAGACATAACCACTATGAGCTGGATGACATTTGCCAGCCAAAGGAAAAAAGTCTTCAAGGCAAGGTTTTGATTAGCCACAGTTTAAGAGAATGTATTGTTTCTGGCTGTGGTGATGTTAGGCAAAAAGTTCATGTGAGCAGTTCTCTGTCATTTGAAGCCCTCATGAAGTACCTACTGAATTATGGTATGGTAGTTAGTCCTGGGGAAGGCAGAGAAGTAGGAGCTGAGATGTCAGCATATGGAGACGAGCCTCTAGGGCACATCTGCATATCTGCTAACAATATCTATTCTCTTTTCCTCCCTGACTTATAGTCCATGGACTTCTGGTAGAGAAGACACCATCCTCTGCTCAAGATTGGAGCATGTGGCTTAAATCAATTCATCAGCCCACCACAGTGTCCATAGTGTCCCATTCATGGCCCATGAGAATCTGACTTGGAGTGTGGTATCCTGTGGCCTACTGCCTGGGTAGCTGGAAGGATGGTGTCCTGAGGGTCGCCGACTGTCACTTGATGTCCAGGTGGGACTACAGAATGAAATCAATACAAAGATAAGGAACTTAGAAATGGAGGGAGGAAAACTGGATCTCAGGCACAACATTTGAACACTGGACCAAAATCTGTCAAAAATCAACAAGGCCTCTATACTCTGTTCAGTCTCTACAACTAAGAGCATCTTAACTGGCATAAAGACAATATAAAAAGGGTGTTAGCAAAAATGCTAATGTTCAAGAGAGCAGTTGGCATGAGGAGGCAGAAAGGGAACAGTCAGCTGTGTCATTAACAGAACTGTGTGATAAGGGACATCTCAGGAGGCACAGGTGGAAGACAATGTAAGGTAGGCTGATGCCAGTTCCCTGAAAGACTGAACGATAAGTCTGGAATTTCACCTGCGGCCCTTGGCTCTTTTGTGCTGAGTAATGGGTTCAGGAGGAGGAAACTGATCCTCAGGGCTCATCAATTTTGTCAACCAGCTCTCTGTACAATTAGGAGAGAGAACAGCTCAACTTGAAGGGCAGCTTAACGCTTTGTTTGCTGAAACATCCTTCCACGGGCTTTTAGCACATCAGTGGCTACTTCACATGCATTGTTCTCTTTAGGCAGGACTGAAAATGCAACAAGGATCCCTGACCTTGTCCACAAGGACAAAGAGCAGGTGAATTCACCACTAGTTCCCAAGGAAGATGGCTCAGGCTGCCTTGGGGGAGGAGAGTCCTGACATCACCGTGTGACTTGGGTAAGTCTTGAATGCCCACATGACAGTCACTTGAGAAACTATGGTTGGAATTTCTTAAGTCTAATAATGAAAGGATCCTTAAATAAGAGCAGCTCAACTCACTTGCCCAAAAGAACATTGAAGAGGTGCTTTCTGCATCTGAATGTGGCTCAAACTCACTTAATTCAAACCAGGCCTGCAATGTGTTTCTAGAATATTCCTAAAGTGAATCTACCATCACTATGGACTTTGCTTATAAATTAGGGACAGAAGTGGAAACACTCAAAAGGACTGTTTTTATTCTCTTTCAGTAGATGTGTAGATTCTCTGACTCCAGCATGGGGGTAATTATCTTTCAACAACAGTTAATTCCAAAGGTATAAACCACATGAGTAAATAGTTCCTTTCCTAAATAGCTTTTGTTTCATATCCCATTACAAATAGTAAGGGGAAAAAAAAGGAGATAAAATTCCAAAGAAGGAGGAAATCATTTCAGAGGGACCATCTAAAATTATGTAGGGTTTTAAGGATAATATGAGACTCACAGTGGAATTATGTGAAAAAATGCTGGAACATCTGTTATGTTAAGTATCACAACAACAAAACCAAAATAAACCTCTAGTGAAGAACAAAGTCATACTAGATTATTGCAGGGCTTCTTCCTTCTTTAAAGAGAAACTGGCAGAAGCATTGCAGTGGGAATAGGCTGGAGCAAAAGCAATAATATGATCTGAATAAAGCAATGCCAGCTACCAGGATCGGCTAGCTCGGTCCTCTCATGCCTGGCATTTTTGTGCAACAAATCTTAAGGCATGACAGCCAGCTCCCAGGGAAAACAGCTGCCAGTCACATACAACTTTGTTCTTTCTTATTTTCCTCATTGTTTTCAATATAAGTACTTTTCTATTACTAAATAAAGGGATCTGATTGTTCACACACGCACATACACACATGCATTGTCAGGTCAGTTTCCTTCCATTCATTTTAGTGTTTAGCCATGTCATTTGAGATGAAAAGACTTCAGTCTAATATGGATAGCTATTAAGAAATAAACAGATGAAATGTTAAAATCACAGCAAATGTTCAACATCCAGATTGGCTCAATCCGACTTGGAAGTTTTTGAATAATTTTCTAAATACAGCAAATACAAACTTCCATATATATCCTCAGGAAATAAAATGCTCCTGTTCTGGCTGAAGCTGAGAAACTTCATAACATGTAATGCATTTAGAATTTTTGGTGAAAATTTCAAAGATTGGGTGGTTTAAATTGGTGTAAAGAGGTACAATCTGGGACTTTTTTTTTTTACATTTCAAAAACAAAGCTTTTTAAATGACTCATTAATGGTAGGCTGACCATATGTACTGTTCTGAAACGGATAATGCCTATTGTTTTCCTTTTCCTGATTGTCAATTTCATCCCATTTTAATAAAGCAAGACCCTAGGCCCAGTCTCTTGAGGGACCCAAAAGATCACTCCCATTTTTGTCTCTAGGGAATATGCTCAGTCTAGTTGATGAGTTTCAAGAAACTCCCAAGTCAAATGTGTTGATATGATTTTTGCCACTTTGAAGGTAAAGATAGTCTGTCCCTTTGGGAAAAGAGTAGCTGAAATCTCAAAGATTTAATAAATCAGAGTAAGAGGAGACTGCTAAAAGATCTCCAAAGAAATTTGACACATATTACAAAAAGGAAGCATCATCATGGGATTTGTTTCCCTGGCCTAGAAAATTCTAAGGAACCCCTACCCGACCTCTTCAAACAAGTCACTAGTGTCCTGACTTACCACCCTTCTAAAGCAGTGACCCCACCTGTCTCTGTTAAACATCGATTCCTCCTGCTGCTCTCTCTATATAGCTGAACCATCCTTTTTAATCCAACAGTTCACATGGCTAGTGTTTTCTCATCAGGTTTCAGATTAAGTGGCATCTCCTACAGTAGACTTCTCTATGAATAACCCCTGGGCATTTCTCCTTATTTCTTCTAGCAGATGGGTCCACCCTTAGTCAGTGAGGTTTTGGAGGAAGCGGCCAACTCTTTCCAGGAAATCTCAAACTGTATCACCTTACTCTGGCCACAGTGATTGGTTCAAGGATTGGCATGTGATTTATGACTGGCCAATGAGAGTCAGTTCCTGACATCTTTCTGGAACCAACGAGAAAGAGGCTCTCTCTTTCCACTAGGGTTGTTACACTGGTAGGATGTGAGCTTGGAGTTGCAGTGGTTAGCTTTGACAGCAAGGGAGAGACTGCCTGGGGGATAGCGGGTGGTGGGACAGAAAAGAAGGGAGAGCCAAGAAAAAGAGAAAGGACAAAGAAGTCAAGTCCTAATGACATTGATTATTGTTCAAGTGCAGCCATGCCTTCATTCTTTTGTCCTCCTTTCTTCCTTTTTTCCTCCCCTCCCCTCCAATTCCCTCTTCTCCTCTTCCCATCCTTCCCCTTCCCTTCTCTTCTGGTTCGAGTTTACGTTTTTAAATTTGCAAACCAAAAAATATGTATTGATGGATTTCCTCAAAGAAAGCCTCTCCATCCTCAGTATCCACAACAACTGTTTGACCCCTTCTCATTATTTTCTCATCAGGCTAAGTTTTCAACTAACTTTAACCACAATTAGCAGTTATTTTGTGGTCTAAGTGTTTATTTTCTATCTCTTTCCATAAGATGTAAACAGCACAAGATCTGAAATGCTAGACTAACAAGGACATTTTAGTCTTTAGGCACATAGAATACTTCTGAAGGAATATGAGCAGGGTAATGTTCAAATCTGATTTTTTTGTTAAAAAATTAGTACAAAAGCAATGAACATTAAAAACAGGACTTCACTGGATAATAAGAGAAACACCTGTGTGTCTCAAGTCTGTAGCCGCTGCTTCTGTAATCAAAGAGACTCACTTAAGTTAGTAACTGAGATCCTCATCACAGGGCTCAGCCTGCTCATGGAAGCAGAACCTTGAATTCTAAACCTCTTGTAGAGCATCAAACATAGGACCAGTGGTGAATGATTTCATGGTGTTGGTTATACTGGACAGTCCAACAAATGAGCCTCAGGAATCAGTGCATAAGTGGGCTTCTAATGCTTCCAATACTTCTCTGGTAGTCCACTGAATCACAGGCTATGGTATTTAGTTAGGTAAATCACTGGATGAGTCAAGAAACAGGGAGGATCCTAAGGAAATGGCTATGAGTTTTCCATGTCATCAACTTGGGGACATTTAGGGACGAGCTGAGATTTCAGAAAATGTTTAAATGTTGTAGATGAGAGCCTATGTGACTCTTTTATTGAACACATTTGGAGAAATATTTGCAATAACACTAACTATAGATTCACCTAGTATGCACAGGAAGTTTAAAGTTTTAAGACAAGCTGAGGCCTGAGATCATTGAAAGAGCAGACCCCAGTAGTTCCAACATATGGGTCACCATCCCAGTTTCCACTGAACACAGTGTCTTTGTGTCTGACCTCTAGCATTTCTCTGATGATCACTGTAGTGCTTAGAAATCTATAGACCTCTGGCATTTTAAAAGGTTCCTTCTTGAGAAACTCAGAAATGCCAGGATCACTGTCTCCTGTTATTCCACATGGGGAAGGAATCAAGGGTGCCTACACTCCCAGACTAGCTGCTAAACAGTGATAAATAATATAAAAGAGCTCTTTCCACAGTTGACTTCATCAACCATGGCCCTAGATGCCACTAATCAGTCATATCACTCATTTTCACTGAGCCCACGTATGGTCCCTGACTCCTTATCAAATCAGATAGCCCCAACCAGTGAACTAGACTTGACAATGCTGGTGAAAACTACCCGCCAGATAGTTCCATTGGGACCAGGAGTGGGGAACTAAGGCTAAGTAAGTATAAAAGAGTTACTTTTTTTTTCAGGTAAAGTAGAGCCATTAAAAGGGTCACTCCTTTTGAAGATAAATTTACTTACCATCTCCCTGTGTTGAAAATAAACAGAAACCCAACACTTCTGGGAGTGATACCATTCCTTCCCTTGGGGTCGTTAAAACTCTGGGACCCTTGAAGTAACTCGACCATATTTGATAGGAAAAGTACTGGGTAATTTTATTAACATATTTGACTCAGTTTAATCAACAGTATGTTGGGGAGACTCCTTTGAGTTTGGATGGGGCGGGGGGGTTTCCTCTTTCACAAAATTCATGAACTACCTTGCTTCTAAAGGAAATCAAGACGTTTCATCCTGAAACTGGAGGTAGCTGCCACATTGCCGCTGTGACTGGGATCTCATTAAGACACCACAGCACATCTTGAGCACCGTCTCACCAAACTGACATTCCTCTGAACCTCGCTTTTGGCTCAAAAATGTCACACGTGCTAAAACTCACTTGAAAGTATATTAAATTCCAAGATCCTGCTGTTGGTTAGAGAGGGGGTGCATATGAGCCAGCGGATTCTGGGATCAGAGGTCTGGTTCCAACCACGACATTATTGAGCACTTCATCAGGGCACAGCGATTTCTCTCACACACAGCTGATGCGCCCGCCCCGCCTTACAATACATTTTTTGAGTGGGGGGTGGGCGCAGCACAGGCAATCCATTCTTTCCAGCAGCCTGCTTGGAGCATGGCAGCAACTACAAGCCTGGTGGTGTTCAAAATGGAAAAAAAAACACCCCCTCCAAACAAGCAAAAACAGCAGTCCAGTTGTCGGTTTCTATAATGGTGTAGAACCTTCAGGCCTTGCTTGAGGAAGTGTATTGTTTTCAGGTTAAAGCTGGTCACAGGGGCAAAGACATGTGAGCAACAGAATTTAGTCAATTTCAGGCAGGCAGGAAGCTCTCAAGCTGTGAAATCCAGTGCCTTAACAGTGTTTTTCTTTAGCAGAAATGAGCAGACATTTTCCCCAATCAGCTGCACCAAAACACTGTGTGATACATACATGAGCAAATGTACAGAGGAAGGCCTGAAAGAAAGCAGTCCTGCCTGCAAACACACAGATAAATATAAACGCAGTCCTTTGCAAGTGGGTTGGAGAGGGGACCTGCATCAGGAATGGTGCTCCAAGAGGGTTTCGGTCTTTGTCATGTTTCTATTTTCCTTAAGGAATACGGATTCATGTATGAGTTGTGAAATTAAAAATACTTTCAGAATTATTTTCTCTCATCTTAAGATGGACATTTCATATCTAAATTTGTCCTTTATGCAGCCTATTGCTGGGCTTTACAGAAAACACAAAACATGAGCGCTTGCAAATTATAACACTTGACAAAGGATGAGTTTGTGCGGTAGGAGGTGTTGTGAAGGCAGCTTGAAACCAAGCAGAAGCTTTAACCCTTGTCTTTTGAGCTGTGTGGGTTTCTAGGGAGAAAGGAGAAAGGAGTAGCCTGACGGAGGTGGCGTATGGGATTAGGGGCTCGAGAAGTAGCAGTGGGAAGTGGTTAGAATCTGAGAATCCATCAGGAGGGCCTTGGCAGGTCTTGTTCAGAGTCTGTGTTGGGCAACAAGAGAGAAATGAGGGAACGATGGAAGGTGGGAGCGATGTGTCTAGAGGGTTACCTGGGTGTGACTCAAAGATGATATTCTTCTGCTAAGTTTATGAGTCCCTGAACCTGGCGGTGTCACCTATTCTACCAGGTTGAAAGAGCCTTTGAGAGTTACAGAGGAGGAGAAAACAGTGAGAAAACCAACAACGAGGCATTAAGTAGGAAACCAAAAGAGTTATGTGTCTTACAGGCAGGAGTCACAGCCATGTTAAATACTACTGTGAAACCACAGAAAAGAGACAGAGATATTTTGCCATTGAATACTGGGGTCAAAATATGCCAAAATGCCTAGTTCTTTAGCTTGGAATCAGAAATGGCGATACTGACATCATTTGTCAGTTCCCCACAGCTTAATGGGTCAATTCCTCAAACTTAAGATGGGACTAGCCTCTCAAATATCTGGAGAACTTGCTACAGGACAGTGTTTCTGTTGTGAGAGCAAGTTTTTCTTTGCTAGAGGTGGCTGGGACCATATGTATGTACATATACATATATATTTATATATGGTTTTTTTAAAGAAAAGATGCAGGCGGGAAGAGGAAGAAGAGCAGGTTTTACCTTATTTTTTATTTAACTGTTCACACTAGTTATTTCCCCGCCGGGCCCAAGGGTATGTGGCTTGTTCCTTTAGAGGCGATTGACCTAACCGCTGCTCCACCAGGACGCACCTATATATTTTTGAATTACACTGAACATTTTGATCATATATAGTCATTAAGAAATCCACACATTTTCCTTTTCATGAAGGAATCATAGAATACATTATAGCACAATCTTCAGAATTACTCAGACTTCTTTATTAGCTGTCATTTCCAGGTGGGAATGGGAGGTAGAGAAAAGCCACATTGTTCCGCATGCTCAGAACAATTGAGATATCTGTGAGCTTATTTACATATTTCATTTTCATGGAATCAATTGAGTTCAATGCTCAAACTGTCTTGACTGCAGGTGATGTCTGTATTTTAGAGACTTAAATATTTATCATTGTTTTTATTGGGTCATTTGGAAAAAAGGTTTCTGCAGCTGTTTGTCACATGGAGGGGAGAATCCTGGGTGTGCTGCCCACTCCACTGGAACTGGGACTATGCCCCCCTTCCTTCTTCATTTGCCCCCTCTCCACCCCGCAAGTACATGCTTCTGAGAAGGAGACTTTGAGTATGTCAAATACACGATTATATTATCTTCAAAGATGAACATGAAGGGAGAGAGAACTATTCTGCTTCGAAGGTGTGGTAAAGCTGCTAAAAGAGGTTTCTTCTTCCTCCTTCCTCTCTCAAGCAGAAGGATGCTAATCACGAAAACAACTCTGTTTTCATATATATTTATGTTTTGTAAGCCTTTGGCAAATATGGTTAAGTGTGACAAATAGATCAGCACCAATCCCATTTCACCATCACTGCATTTGATGCAAAGATTACAGTGATTTTGTTGATCTCTCTGTGTGTGTCTCTATGTGCTTTACGGTTTAACTATTCATTAAAAGCCTTCAGCCGAGTAACAAGGAATAATAAAACGAGCTGACATCTTTTCAGTTCCTACTGTGTGCTGCATACCCTCTGAACTATTTCAGGCCCATTATCTCCTTTCATCATAGCTATTGAAGGTAGATGCTGACTCCTCTACCCCTTCAGGTATAAGAGAGGTTACCCAAGATCATGCAACTCGTGAGTGTCAGAGTGGAGATTAAATTCTGTTAAAGTCTAGTTCTAGGCACCAAAGGTCATGCTCCTTCTATTCCATCTCCTTGCCCCTAACTACAATAGAGGTATTTCTCAAGCATCAATGGGCTTCTTATTCCCTTCATTTGATCGTCTAATATTTCCAGGTGTTTCAAGTGCGCACATCCCAGGAACTTACACGTCACTTCATCACTGTTTGTGAACTACACTCCCCAGAGTTCATTCAACAAGTTTCCTTCCCCATCAAAATGTTCTTAATTTTGAGCTGACAAAAGCACCTAAGCCATCATCAGGCAGATTGAATACAAAATATGACAAAACTTTTATTCACAAATTTTGAATATTTTCCAATTACAGTTTACACTAGTTCATATCCTTAGTTGAGTTCCAGCAATTTTCAAGTCTGTGTTCCCACAAACCCACAAAAATGTACTAAATAACCTCAAAGCCCTTTATGAATAATTATGAGTTTTTAAGTTTTTGTGAATCTGCATATTAATTCTATGCCATAAATAAAACATGAAGCAAAAATCCAGTGTGTTGAGTGTCAGGGGGATAGAGGAAGAGAATGAAGGATAATTATCAGTTTAATGTGGGAACATACTTAACCTAAAAAGATTACCTCAAAATTAGTGACATCCTAAGTATATATAATAGACAAGGATGTTTTCATTGAAATAAAAGGGAGAAAAAATTATGTTGAGTCACTGACATTTCCACAGCAATCTCAGCAGGCTGTGGTTGAAAAAGCAACTGTGAGAATTTTTGTTTGCTAGGGATTAGTCAGTCTCATATATTTAGCTTCTTTCTTCCCCAAGCACTGTGTGCTTCAATGCCATATCATTCACATTTCATATTTGATGTATATTATTTAGTTATCTATTTTCGGTAAGGGACTTAATAAGAGGGCATAGGCAACTACACTCACTGTTTTTCACTGTCTTCAGAACTTACTTTAAAGGGCATGAGGAAGCAGAACTGGTACCCAAATGTTTTCAAATCTCTCATGACCATCTCCTCTAGAAAAAGATGTGCTTATCCTTAATCAGTTTGCAAATAAGAGGAACCACGACCAACCCAAGGCTCTGTGGGCATGTTGTACGGAGTGGCTTGGGGCACATTGCCAGGAAAGCCTTATAAATGGGGACACCGAGGCAGCCTTCTTCAAAGCCATAGAATTTGACAGAACTTCTAAGACCTCCAGAGACCTTTTGCAAAGTTGTACAATGATCAACTGGCTACTTTTATTTTCTCTTTCAATGTTGTTCTTTCTCTTTCCTTCCTATTTTTTTTTTTCTGTCCCATATGACCACTTAGAAGGAGTTAGGATGCATAAAAAATTGTGGAAAGAATAGTTTAGAACAGCACACAGACAAGTGACCAACTCTGCCTTGCCCTTAGAACACACGTAAAACATGCTCATCTCTACAGCCAATACAGAAGCAAAGCAGAAATCAATACCCTTAGGGAGCTTCTCACAAGACACCAACATTGGTGATTTACTGTTGAAGCG
This sequence comes from Solenodon paradoxus, assembly GCA_004363575.1. NCBI lineage: Eukaryota > Metazoa > Chordata > Mammalia > Eulipotyphla > Solenodontidae > Solenodon > Solenodon paradoxus. The sequence goes on from RJWH01000204.1 coordinate 226,047, forward strand.
CAACAAAATAAACTTCAGGTTGGGAAAAGGAGCCTGGGGTTTGGCCTCTTTTCAAAAGGGCTTCCAGTTCCACCTTGACTCCGCTCACTCTCGCTGCGACTTACTTCATCTCTCAAGGCCTCTGTTTCCTTATAGTAGGCCGACCATATTTGAAAATGGGATGGGGATTCTGGGCCCCTCAAAAGATGACCCAGGGCAACTCAACTACCCCTTGTTGCCCAAAGTTGCAGATGATCCTGGTTTATTAAAAACAGCACAAAATTGATGGTCAGCAAATAATGAAAACAAAATACTGTCGTGCTTAAAATCAGACATATAATCAGTCTACTTATATAAAAAATGGAGATACTTAAAAAATAATTTTCGGGATCAGAGCTGAAGTATGCCCTGAATTCTGAGTAGCCACGTCTCTGAAAGTTTCTCTGTCATGGTTACTTAATCTAGAGTTCTCTGCTGAATGCCATGGCCTTCTCCTCAAAACAGATTAACTCCATTGTTCAAGCAGCTCTCTCTGAAGACTTCCAGGTTCCTGGCACTGTGGTTGGTGTGAGATTTTCAAAGTAGAATTAGATAAAAATTCAGCCCCTAGAAGCTGACAGGGAAGCCAAGGAGATAGAGAGACACACAACCCATTACAAGTCACAAGTTTTGCTGTTGTTTTTGCTTGTGATCAAGCCCTGTTTATTTCAGAAGCATAAATAGTGGGACTGGGGAGGACTGATGAGAACAAGACCCCAGTCTTCCTGACAGGGTAGTTCCAGCACAGGCTTCTCATGTGTGGAACCAAGGCTGACCCAGCAGCCTCCAAAGCCTTTTCCTGTCAGGGTATGAGGTGAGAACTATCTAAGCAAAGGTGACTCTTCTGTGAGATTAAACCCAGTGAAGACTGACATATGAATTTTCCTTTAGGAGACTGGGGAAAGCTATGAAGAAGACAGTACTTTAAACAGAGTCTTGAAGTAAGGACAGGGCTTCCCCAGGAAGGAAGGGCCACTTGACAGTTGACAGAGAAAACAAGGAGCAGCATCACAGAGTGTCCTTGCATTATGGAAGCAGCATCGGATGTTCCCTCCTTGCCAGCTTCTTTCTGCAGGTATGTTCTGAGCCCCTACTCTGTCCAGGCCCTACTCCGTCTCCTGGAAATGCAGCATTAGGCAAGGTCTCTACTCTCCAGGTACTTCTTGTTCAGCACGGATATTAGACAATGAACAAGGGTCAGAAGACAGAAGGAGACAGGCCATGAATTCATGTCGAAGGATAGGGTGGGAGTGCTTGGGCTGCTTTAGGTGACTCCCCGCTGTGAAGGTGACATTTAAACTGAGAGCTACCTATATGATAAATGGGGTCATCAGAATCCACAAAAGAAGATTCTCGAAGGAAATAACCACTACTACAAAGGCCTGGAGGCACATCTAAAGAATGAAGAGAAGAAAAGAATAGCTTCATCACTTTCAAGACTGGAGCTCCAGAAAATTCCATATGAAGGAAGGAAGGTTATATCTAACTGAACCTGAAATTCAAAAAGAGTTAGAAGTTTGCAGTTTTGAAAGAAATGAACTTTCCAGAAACTCCTAACAAATGTCAAGCTACAACTAACAATTTTTGACGACCATTATTTCCTCTCTCCCACCTCTTTCTCCTGCTAGAAAGTGAGCAATTGTCCTTCAGTGTGAAAGTTTATAGAATGCAGAAATTCAGATTACTCATATCTACCTACAGGTTCTGGTTGTTGAAAACTGAACATGCACAAATGGAGAAGGGGTTGTATTATCTAAATTCAGAGAATGTTATAGAGTGGTGATTCTTTCTCATTTCACAGTAAAAATTCTGTATTTTTTGTTCTTAAGCAAGACTTTAGTGTGGATTGGTACCAGCTGTGTTAGGTCTCTTCATTGGGTGAGTTGCCAATTCATTAGTAAAAAGATTCTTAAAGCTCTGAATTAAGAAGAGAGTTCAGAATTTTAACTGAGTGTCTTTGCACACCCAGGTTGTAGAGATGATGAAAGGTGAAGAAGTGAGCATCTTAATTCAAACTTCTAAAAATGATCCTCTTGTTTATAAAATCTGTCACTTTGTTATAATTAATAGATGATATAATAACAAAATTCATCTTTGAGTAGCTTTATTGACCTCATTGCTGAAATCCCTTAGTGAAATCAACATTTTATTGACAGCACACAAATCATTTTTAGGTTCATTTATCTACTTGCATTGGAAGATAAATCTTAGATGATGAAACTGGTTTCTGTAGCCAACGGCTTCCAACTCTAATAAATTTTGCAAAGGCTGTGCTCAGTATCAACAAAAGAAAACATTTTGATAACACGCTTGCCACCTTTACATTAGAACAAAATCCAAATGCATCACATCACTTAACATAATCAACAAATATTGTGCTTCACATGGCAGAGCTTGGAGCTGCGTTTTTTTCCTCCTTCCCTAAATTAGGGTGTTTTCAGCTGAACCTAGTAGTTAACAGCTTAAGTTAATTCCATCATGTGCAGGACTTACATGAATGCATGGACTTTATATTACAAACTCAGCTGCAGTTTAAATTATTAGGTGAACTCCCTTCACGGCGCTCCAACACTTTAAAATCCACAACGAAAATAGTAGACCAGCTGCCTCCACTCCAAGGCCCGCTCCTCATTAGATGTCATTTGCATTCCATTAACCACCAAGCAGTGGGTCAGTCATTGCCTGTCAGGCATTCAACTCATTCTTTTTGTGTTAATTAGCAGAGAAATAAGGAGTTAATGAAGATCTTATGATCTGTGATGACTCATCTGTTTGTTTCAGAGGACGCATTCCCTGGACCACTTGAGTGCATCCCACTCCCCAACTCCAGCAGGCGCTGGTGGGAGGCTGGCGGGCACGCCTTCAGAGGGGCGTCCTCGGGGGCCTTTGGCTTGGTGGGCTTTGTTAGCTCAAGATTAGAAGGAGTTAATTGCTTCAAGATTGCTGGGAGATTAGGTTACGGGGTGGGGTGTATCTATGTAAGCATATGTCAGCACCAGTTAGAAGATAGGAGATGCTTATTTTAATAAACTTCTGAAAAGAAGAATTAATTTGTCATTACATTGGAAATCTTATTTTATTAGCTTAATTTGAAAATGTAAAGCTGTCTGAAATGCCAGTTTTTCATTCACTTTCCTTCTGAATATGTATGAAGCTCAGCTTAGCGGATAGGCAACACTGTTCATTCAGGCTCTTTTCCCGAGTGAGGGCTTTGTTTTCTCTACACGAGGGTTGCTGATGGTGCCTGGCTCTGGAGTGGGGGGTGCCAGTGACCTCTGGGTTCTCTTGCGGTGGGGGGAACATGGGCTCTCCACTACAGCAGGCGGTCAGGAGACGAGAATCAACCGGCTTCTGCCTGTATCAGATGCTGGAGGTGTTTGGTTCCCCGAAAACAGAATGGGAAGGCAGCGGGTACAGGAGGGAACTTCCAGGAACAGCAGCTGAAGCAGAACCGGCAAAGATGCTTTTGAACGGCTTGCGTTTTATGGCTGTTGGAGGCCAAGTCCAAACTGTCCTCATTTTCTGGATTCTGGGGGACAGGCATGCTTATTGGGCACTTCCTGGGTGCCAGAAACCACTCAAAGCTCTTCTTCATATTACCTTTTAAAAAATCTTAGCACCAAACATCTGCAATAAGCACTACCGTTTCAGGGGAAGAAACTCAGGCACAGGGAGGCTCAGTAACTTGTCCAAGGAGATACAGTGAGAAAAGTCAGCTGTCCACCCCAGAGCCTTCCCTCCCAGCATTGCAGATAAACGTTTCTGTGACATAATTGAGGGTGCTTGACTGTGACAGCCGAGGTGGTGGTGAGGATGGTGGTGGTGACTCAGTAAATTAATTCCACGTCTGGATGGGTCAGGTGCTGCCCCAGTGATTGTGGAGGGAGCGGCAGGGGGGATGGGGCCATGTGAACTCAGCGTCATCAGAGCTTCTGGGTTTTGGGGGTCCCCCCTCCAAAGGTTGGAAATCTGGAGTTTAAAAGACAATCGCCTGATTTTTAAATGTTTGCTATACTGTGCATAAATTTTTAAGAATCTGTGGACAACTATTAGTAAAGTTTGGAAGGATGTTAAGACCAGTTTTCCCTCCAAAGTGCCTTGCACAGTGCAGTTACTCAGTAAATCACTGAACAGATCAGTGCAGTTACTTGAATCTAGAGGTGGGTTGCTGGCCTCGTTGACATAGTAAAGCACTGATATCCAGAGAGCAGGCATTCAGGGACTCCAGCCCGTGCACCCAGTTCTTTCAGCCGGTCAGCCAAGTGACCTGTCTCTCTTGGGACCTTGGGAAGCATGTTGGACTCCCGGTGACAATCATTTCAGCAGAAACTATTTCAACCCTCTTCCTAGGAGAATTTACTGGTCTTCATTCCTAACTGGGATTAATATGAATTTGGCCAAAAATGATCTTCAAACTATTTACCGCTAGGTAGCCTCAGAAGAGTTAACATGTGACTCAGCAGGCTGCTGGGGTAATACCAGTGCCAAACTGTTGCTTAGCAATTTAATGTCGCTTCTGCAAGCAAGTCTAAAAGTAAATAAAAGTGAGCCCTCCCTCCCTGACTCCCTCTCTTCCTTCCTTCTTTCTCAACAGTTCATCTCTACCCAGGGCCAGGCCTCTCTCCATCAAGGAAAGCTCCCAAGTTTTAGTCAGTTCCAATGGTGGTAGGCAGTTGCAAGCAGGGGATGGCCACGTGCAGAGGGGATTGAGTCAGGAGTGAACCTGTGCTTGCATTAGACCCTGCATCTTTCTCCCCCTGCATTAAGGCTGCCCTAGGTGAACTGTGGGCTTTCTAAAAGCTGCTTGCCTGTGTTTTACAACTCAAGCAAAAATCTAGCATTGACTCATGTCAAAATTGCTTTTTCTTATTACTTCCAATTGGCAATGTTTTAAAACTCCAATTATCTCTTTAGCTTCCAGTCAAAAGGTTAGCAGAGGCAGGATGTAAGTTCTCTGCATTTAAAAAAAAAGGGGGTGCACCCTGGTGGCTTAGTGGTCTATTACACCTGGAAGTAGTTCCACATACATCCCAAGGTCCCAGGTTCAGGACCCAGGGCTGGGGAAGCAACCAATGTGAACAACTAAATTAAAAATAAATAAAGTGTTCCATTTTCCTCTCTCTCAAAAAATGAGTAGGTAAAGGAAGTGGGTAAGACAGCTGCCCATCAAAGCAGAGCAGCTTACAGAGTCTGTGGGACTAGGTTGTGCTGACTTGCCCTTTGCAAATAAATCTAATGTGAAGAGCAAATGTGAAAAGCATGATCCATCCTTCCCTCTTACAGGAACATCAAATACTGACGGAGATGCTGGGATCCCGGGTGAAGGTGGGTAAGATGCTCCTTACCACCAAAGCTCCAAAGACAGGTCAGAGGAAAAGGGAATTGACTTCAAGAATATAATTTATTCCCTTATTTCTTGACCTTTTTCAAAAAGGCAGAGCCCAAGGGAGATTATAAAAGGCTCAAAATAAATGATGCATGTGTTTATAACGAGCAAAATCTTCGCTAACATGTGGGGACAGATCCTGACAGAGTCAGCAGCCCCATCCTAGGCACACCTCCTTATAGGAACAGCAGGCCCTGAAGAAGTTGAGTTCCTTCACTGTTTTCCTTCTTACATTGATGAGATAAACAAATCCTGGTGGGAGTTGAACCAGAGAACTCAGGACCTGCTTTTGTTAGTCCTTGTTTCACTTCAAGTCAGTTTCTAAGAATCTATCAGCAGTTAAGTGAGGACTTACTGTTCAGCTCTGCTAAAGGGCTGGTTTCCAGAATCCTAATCTTCCCAGGAAGTATTGCTGTTTCCTACATCCTCTTCTGAAAATAGACCTTTCAATCCAGCTAAATTATGGGTGAACTTTTTCTGTGGACTTTCCTGAGAGAACACATTCCATTATCCAGAAACAAATTTTCACACACTCATGCAGGTCTTTGGACTCTGGGGACAAAAAGGCGGCTAAGATGGTCCATATGCTGTTGTGGAAACCACAGTGTTGAAGTGGGGTGGGCCTGGGAGGGGAAGAAATAAGCGGACACGTTAATCAGTTTGCTCCCTAAGTGTTTGTTAAATGTCTGCGAAGCGCTGAGCAGTGGACTGGCAATTATCACACTGTGGTCAGCAGACTGCACAGAGAGGTCTATTCATAGTCTAGTACCTGGATCTGAAGCCCCAGGGGAGCCCAAGGAGGAAGGAGGGAAGGGAATTGGATGGAGGCGCCATTTTGTTGGAGAATGGGGCCTTAGGAAGATGCTCATGCAAAATGAGAGCTAACCAGGTAAAGAGGGGAGAAAGGCTATTCCAGGCACTAGGCATGGTAGAAACCAAAGCACGAGTCTAAGAGACAGCCAGGTGCACTCAGGACTATAGACAGCTCAGTGTTGCTGGACCATAGAATGCACAGCACGGAGTGAGCAGAATGGCACTGGGGCCTGGGGAAGGACTCAGTCCCCAGAGACCTCACAGGCCCTGCAGATCACTGTACAGGTGTGTGATGGTGCTCACCGTGGGCTTAGAGGTATAGGGGTCTTCATTTCCAGGACTCAAGGATGAAAATGTGGCTGCCCCCCTATCTACACACTTCCTTGGGTGAGGACCTGGATGTGTTCAAAATGAAATACTAGACCCCGTGCGCCACACAGGACACAATAAGTCCTCAATAAGTGATGTTGGTTAGAGGGATGAAATGGTGACAAGAACAACAACAAAACAGGCAAGAGAAAGGTTTTTAAAGACTTAAGGAGTCGCATGGTGAAGTTTGTTTTGTAATAGGCAACCCCAGCGAGGGAAGTGGGCATGGACAGGGAACAGGAGTGCCTTCTGGGAGGCGGTCGTTGGCTCTGAGACTGATCAGAGATGTATTTGAGTAGTGCTGGGATGTCCCAGGGAGGGAGGTGACGACAAAGGAAGGGACTGTTGGAAAATCGCAGGACTTAGTTGCTGGTTAGCTCCATGGCCTTCGGGAAGAGGGGATGACAATGATGACCCCCATCTTGCAATCTGGGTAGGCGAACTGGTGATGGTGTCTGTCTCTGAAGTGGGACTGGACCAGTGGTGCGGGGATTGCTTAGGTTTCAGCAAATTGAGTCTAAGTTGCTTGCAGGACAAGCCAAGGGAGCTGACCGGTGTGGAGAGAAGCTGAAGCTTGCAGAGGAGACAGGAGCCGAGACAAATACGTGCAAGAAACTAGAGTTGACCGTGAGTCACTGTGGTCAAGTTCTCTTGTTTCTCTTCTCTGATCTACAAGTTTGTCTGACCTTCCAGAAGCATCACAGTGCTCTTGCCCAAATCCCATGGGATAGAATTGGTTCCTTTCGTGTATCGGCCTTTCATTTAGTAGCAGTGGCCATATTGTCAGATACTTTGCTGACCTCCTACAGGGTTTATGTAGTTGGTCTCATAACTGGTCTGTGAGCTGCATACTATTTGTGTACCCATTTTGCAGATGAGGAAACAGGCTTTTAGAGGCCAAGGGCCTTCCCATGTCATGCAGTTAATATGTGGCCTCATATTAAAAAAAGATTCAAGGTGCCTTTGGCCTAAGCGCTGTATCTCTGATTTCTCATAGGTTCAGCAGTCATTTTACATACTCTTTTTAGGTCATGACACATGAGACAGAGGCTTTATTCACCTAGGAATCATGGCAAATGATGGTTGTCTGCTTTCTGAACTCCTGAAGGGATAGCAGTCCCTTGCTGCAGCCCTGATCCCATGACCCAGGATCCACTGTTTGTGTGTCTTATGTAGACCATGGAGCTAAGAGGACCATCTCAGGGTCTGAGCTGAAAGTAGTTTTTCCCATTAGATGAATTAAAATTCTTCGTTACTCTCTGTGAAGAACCAGTCAATGTTCTCTGAGCTCACCACTTCCCATCCTGTTGCAGGAACTTGGGTGGGTTCTGATGAACTGCTCCAAGCTCCTTTCTATGTAGACCCCACTGTCTTCCCCCAGGGATGGAGCAAGATGTAGGAAAGGCTTGTGTGAATAGCTCAACTGGTGATCAAGTGACTTTTTCAAAATCTATCAGATGCTTACTTCGATAGAGATACATTCTGTATTCAAATTGTTTCTGTCTATAAACCAACTTACATAGAAGCTGCCAGCTAGATTTTCTCCAAATTTGGAGAACATATAAGAAACAGACTGGTTTAAAATGCAGGCCATGTGACATACAAAAAATTAAGTTTTCTGGAATCTGGGGGCACCCCCAAATCACAGTTATCTTCCAAGGAGTCTGAAAATGACCTATACACCAAGACATCTGATGACCCACAGAGAGGTGTCCTACACATCATGCTTCCCTGGGCAGAAAACCAATAGGGCTTTCAAATCTGAGGAGCAAACAGAAGACCACAGAGACATGTGTCCCATAGGTTGTATCTCGCTGCTTCTTACATGGGCAAATCTATGTCACAGACTCCAGGACAGGTAGGGACAAGGATTTATTTATATGCTGAAGTGATGATCAACCCATAGAGTGAGAAACAGGCTGGTTTCTGTAAGTTTTGACTTTACTATAAAGATGACATTGCCAGCTGTCATCATAAAAAGCGAAGTGGGCTCTTGTAAGACTGGACAACTGAATGTTCTGGACCCTGAGGTATGATCACCAGAAGATCATGTTAGGTCCTTCCTCCCCCGACACCCATTTTCTTGTCTGATGACCCAGGAGCAACCATCAGTCCCTAAAACCCTTTGCCATCTTTTATTCTTAAGGCTTACACAGTGTTCAATGCATTCCTGCAGTCTCAGAACCGGATATCAAATCGTATACAGAGTTTCCTCCCTGCAGCAAGATAGAAATCTCAGCCCCATTAAAACAACATGTCAGAAACTAGACGGATGGTCCAGGTTTAGGGGAACACTTATTATTCATGACAACTGCCTGGCAGCGTCATGAATCGGCAATGAGGACCCCACCATCATGGAGGGATCAAATCCAAAACCTTTCATAGCTATGAAATGCAGTCTTGTGTTTACACACTGTAACCTCATCCCTCAGAAGGGAGTGCAAAGGAGGCTGCAAATGTTGCTGCAGCTGAGAGTTTTCTCTCCCCCCTGCACCCTGACCGAGTTGGCCATCCAAGAGGCAATGAAATTAGACGAGCAGGAAAGACAGACCCAGGCAACCGGCACAGGGCGAACCCAGCTTTTGTACAACCAGACTGTTGACATTTTATGAATTTAATGGCATAAAGAACAGGCAGTAAAAATAATTTGCATTCTCTGATTATATATGTCAGATCCCTAAATATCTTGATCATGTTATTTTGCTAAAGATACCCTGATGGCAGATCTGTGTATGATTTACATAAATGAGGCATTTGCATAAATTAAATTAACAAATATAAATACATGCTTATAAAATGCTGATACCACTTACTACTCTCATAAAAATGAATGATGAGGGATGACATATGATAGGCCATGTGGTTTCTGGGCAATCATCGCATGCCCCTGACGCATGCTTGGCATTTCATTGCCAGAAGAAGAAACTCCAATTCTAGCATTTCTGAAGGCGCGCTTCTCCCAGGGAAGCTTGGGAGCAGACTGGGTCAGAGGTGATGTCTAAAGTGATCAAAATCCCTGGTTAGTGTAGAGACTAAGCAACAGGCAATAGAGTCAAGATGCCTTGAGTTCAAATTCTGACTCTTAACTCCATGTGTAATTTAGGACAAGTCATGTAGTCAGTGCCTCTGTTTTCTCATCTGTAAACTGGGGATGGTCACATGCCTAACCTCAAATGGTGGTAACAAGTTAATGTACATGGAAGGACTTAGAATGATGTCTGGCTTACAGGAAAATCACAATAATTATTAGTTTCGTTAATATTGTTGTTACTTGGCATGTTAGAAGAATAATTTCCTAAGACTACAGACACCTTTGCTTCCTACTTAATTTTTCCATCTCCCGACTAGTAGTGCTCCAATGTTCCCCGTCTTGGGAACCCATCGAGGAGAGAAGGAAAATTCCCAAGGATCATTCCTTTTCCTAACCCAAACTGGGCTGCTGGAGTGACCCTTTAGGGTGTGTGATGGTGTCATCTTATGAGTCAATTGCGGGTTTGTACCAGACTGAAGTTTGATGCTGACCCCAAATAACCAGCATTGTGTGGGGAGGCCCCAGTGTCCCTCCAGTGGGCCAGTGGCTGGTTGATTGCATAGAAGGACCACAGCCAGAGGGTAGATGCCCCGCTCCCAATTCTGATCAGTCCAGGGATGGGATGACAGGAGGCAGGAGAACCTGGTTCTACCAGAGCCTATTCCTTGTGCCCAGTCCAGCTCGGTCTTGGTCACAACAGTGGTCACAGCAGCGAAGACAGGTGCCACACATTCAGCCCGGGACTGCCCACGTCTCTATCTGAAGCTGGATGCTGAATCCCTCAGGCTTCTGCAGAGGCAGTGCCATGCCCCTAAGTTGTCCTTCCTCCCATGCTCTCACCCAAGGGACTCACTCAATGGTTACTCTTGGAGAGGGAATTCTTTTCTTTATTTCTCTAAATGAAATTATATTTTATTTAATGATCAACTGATTCTCGGAAATCAAATTATGCAGTCTCTTTGATTGCTCTTGCCTCACTGGAGGAAATGGGCTGTTTCCAATGAAATGCACATCTTTCCTATTGATCTTGAGCTAATCCGAGTACGCACTTCTGTTCCTTAGCCACTCTGCAAACCATAAGGCACCTTCAGAGGTTTGCAAACCAACCTCCAGGTGCTCCCTCTGCCCTTTCTCCCCACTTGGGTAGATGGGTGTCCACAGTGGCCTGTGCAGCCTCACCGGGTCCCGGATCCCAGCTGTAGGGTCCGAGGGCACCAAAGGCCCCCTGCCCTGGATCCAACACACCTGTTTTACAATTTTCCCTCACATTGGGCTTAGCTGGACTCTCCTGGAGGGCAGTGTACACATTTCAGGGGTCAGGATGGTAATTACCATAATAGCAGCCATCAGCAATCCAGTCCTTTCTTCGGGTCAGGCCACGTGCTTTACATATGCTCTCTCAACCACCCTGTTTGTGGAGACCGGTCCTTATTGCTGGGGTGTCTGGCTGAGGTCGCATTCCTAGTAACGCACTATTTGCAGAAATGCTAAACTCAACTCAATGGGCTCTCCCATGGTCCCCCAGAGGGAGCCTCTGTGTCTGGGAAGGGAGAGCACAATGTCCCATCCCCCAGGGCCACCTGCTACCCCGATGTTCTGTCTGCTTTGTAATCTCAGAGTAAAACAGACTCTGCCATGTTGCTGATCTCAGAACTACGATCTGGCAGCTTCTTGTCCAACTGCTCTGGGACTCAGCTGTTGGATGGGGAGACCCGAGTCCCTGCGCGGCCTCCCCAGAGGGTTACTGCAAAGAAGAGGTAAGAACGGGAGTGTGAGGAGCACAGTTCCAATTTTGGTTGTTGGGGCTCTTTCCAAGGGACAGGTTTACTCTCAGGCGTGTATGTGAGCAGCTATTCTTGGAAACATAGACACTGGAAGAAATGAACACATTAGTCAGACTACTGCTTGAATGCTTCTCCTAAGTGCCGGCCCCAAATATCCACATGAAACCAGAACCGTCTTGCATTAGACGAACCACTGGGCATTGAAGATGGGCATGAGCATGACTACCTTGAAGGAACACTACTTTAAGTGGCCACTGGGGACAAGACAGGGTCAGGACAGCTCCTCTTCCCCTCTCCTGTCCAGGACTGAGCCCAGGGGACTTCTGTGAAGATGTTAATCTCTTGCTAGTAACACACCAAACTCCCAGCCTAATAAGAAGTTCCAGGTGATTCCAAAATAGGTGCTATCAGCTCTCATTAAAGCAGCATTTCTTAGTAAATTGTCCACCAAACCACCCATATCAGCATCCGAGGGTGTCTGATACAATAGCTGACTCCTACATCCCTAAATCAAATCTGAGAGAGGAGCTGAGACTCTCCATTTATGCACAAGATACCTAGATGAGGAGGTCCCGAAGCAACATTCTTGTGATGTTTCCATTCTAAAGATGGAGAACCACGGTGATCGAATTAACCCCTTTCTGCTCTTCTAGATCATGAACATGGTGGTATTTTTATGAAGCATTTAAGAGTAATTGTAAATTCAGTTTAAATTCATAAAGATAAATCATGGAATTTGACAGTATTAGGAATCTAAGGGCATTGAGAAAAGAAGCCCATTATTTTTAAAAAAAGAATCCTTCATATCTCTCCTTATCATTTTATTGCCTTTGAGCCTAAGAAGACCTTCATTGAAAAGAGCTCACAATGTTTACATTCATTCAGTCACTTAGTACTTTTATATGTCACATGGAAATGAAACAGGGAAGAAAACACAACCTGTCTTTAAAACAGTCTGTATCTAGTAGAAAAGCTAGAGGACTAAGTCAGAAAGACAGTGGTGTGTTCTGAGTACTGTCTCAGATATTCCCTTTGCACATTCTGCCATTTTGCCACATCATTCTAGCCTAATGTGGAACTGTGAGGGAAGGGTTGTTATTTAGCAATGGCTTGAAATAGATTCCTTCTATTTGTCTGATTCAACATAATGCTACAAACAGAGCCTGTATCTTATCCAAATAGTTTAGTGGAATTATTCAATATAATGCATGCCAACCATTTGGGAATCAGGCATTGCATTTTAAAGCAGACCGTGTTTTGGAAATGATAATTATGACAGTAAGGGAGTCAGAGGACAGCAGGGTAGGGACGGGGCATGAGGCAGAGTTGAGCATGGGAGATGCAGAATCTTCTAAAAATTCAGGGAGTAGGACTGGAAAAGGAGACTTGCAATGAAAGGGAGAAGGAAAGACGACAGCAGAAATAAAAGGGAGTGAGTATGGAGATGCTGCAAGATGGAAGGAGTGGATCCTGAAGGCAGGCCAAGACTATGAGCCATAGGTGGAGGCTGTCTCTCCTCCATTCCTCATTAAGGTCAACCTCACTGCTCCCAGAATCTGCTGCCCATGACAATGACAGCAGTCCGAGGAAGCTAGAGTGGGAATGTGCTGATTCCCTCTTCCGGCTCCCTGTGACATCCATCACAGAGGGTTAGCTTCTGAGCACCGAGAGAGGAGGAGGAGGGGAATAAGCAGAAGTAATTTATTCGGGATCTTTGAGAGGATAATAGCCAATTATTTGTTTATAACACTGGTTAAATTTTCATTAGGCAGATTAATGGAATATCATGTACTGTCAACATTGGACTGAGGGGTGGTCTGTAAGAGATAAACGGGCAAACAGGCTCTGTGTCTCTCTGAGTAAATTAGTTTTTGCTTTCCTGTTTTTCATATGAAAATGGGAAAGGTGGGCAAGGTGGTGCATTTTAAAACAGGTCTCAAGATGGGCCAAATTGGTTAAATATGAAAGCAATCCTGGTAATAAATACATTATAATAACTTAGCATCATGGCCATAATTTTGATTTCATGAATGTCTGGGATAATGTCGATTTTTAACCTGCTCTCTTAATACACATTTCCTCTCCCTGAACTCAAACGCTGCTTGCTGTGAGGTGAAAACATTACTTGGGGGGCCTGATTGGTGTGTCTAATGTGGGCAGCATTACCATGGGTGAGAGCAAGAGGCGCCCAGGCTTTCTTGTGAGTTGTCATTGTCATTGGTGGCAGGAGGGACTGAGTGCTGTTATCGGGATCAGAATTCCCCAGCTGGGAGCGGGCGGAGGTTGCTTATCACTCTGGGAGTAGGCTGAGAGGTACACACTCCACAGTTTATTTGATGCTAAATCTCAGGTTAGGGCTGAAGCCCTAAAGGGCTGGCTTCTGGATCTTGACATTCCTTCATGTTAGAATCAGTGGGCCCAACAGTGGAATCAAAACTCCTGTTAGTACGTTGGAAATCCTACACACACAAATACACTGAAATGAGCCATTTCATAGCCACTGATATCCTGCAATTTAAAAAAAAGAAATTGGCAATTAAGTTTTTTAGTTTAAATAGCATTGGAGAGTCAGAAAAGTTCCCCTATAAGGAATGCAACTACAAATTTTCATTTGCAGCTCAACTCTGGATTTAAAAATAAATGTCATTACTTAATAAGGAAGATGATAGAATGTAGTTTCTTAAAAAAATAAGAGAGAGAAAGTGTTATATGAAGAAATGGAAGGAAGACAACGAGGAGGGAAAGAAGGAAGAATGGAAGAGGGAGGGAGAAAAAGGCATTTGCAGTGTGCTGTGGAAAATCAACTAAATGAGAATGCTGGATTTTTTTAAATAAAAACTTTTCAGCAAATAGATCTAATAAAGTGGTTTTCAAAAAATAATGCAGGACTATGAGCAAACCATTCTACTGGTTTGTATATCAACATCTCTTCTAAATAATTCTTGGATCTAAAGTAATTCTCAGCATGAGCGGGTGATAGAAGTACATTTATTCTCTGAAAGAAAGTTGACATAGCTTTCCCTAAGAAGACACATCATTACAGCTCAGCCAGTGAGGCCTAAGGAGGCCCACCCCCAGGTCTCCTGACCGGATGGTCTCTACTGCACACATCTGGCGGGTGGAGAGGGAGGACTGGCACCACTGCCTGTCCTGTGCCCTTCTGACTCCCTCTTCTCTGCATCTCTGCAGCAGCGAGAGTGGACTGGAGGAGCAATTCCTTGGCAGTCATTAGTCATGGACTCCAGGTCAGAAAAGAGCAGGGGTGTGTGTGTTGGTGGTGGTTAAGTGCTCTGAAACGAGAAAGATGTGGATTGAAAGTCACATTCGTCTACAGACCTTCTAAGTGGTAAGAGTCCATTTCTGTGGGTTGACCAGGACGATGACCTCTCAAAGCCTTAAGGGAGACTCATTTCTTCAATATGAACATTTAATGTGGCACCTGAACCCTCCTTGTCTGAGCGTCTCAGACACGAATCCAGTTGGGTAGCTTCCCATAGAAATATTGCAGCCTCTGGAGGAGTTCCATTGATGAAGAAGGCGAGTGGGGGACCATTTCAAAATCTCTAGGAACGTCAGACAAGCATAGGGCAACTGTCTTTAGATAAAGAATCTCCAGACTTCAGTTCTCAGGATCTGGATGCGAGAGGGCCCAGTAAGAGCACCCATTTGGTTATTCATGGACTGGAGAGTCAAGACAGCCCATGGAACGCACTGCTTTCACTGACATTAAAGGGCAATCACAGGGAAGGAGTCCAGGCTGGATTTTCCTAATTTTAAATATGAAAGATATTCTCCAGGCTATTACATCCTTTTAGTGAAGGCAATTCACATTCTTTTGGTGGTTTATCCCACTTATAATGATCAAATCCTAGTCAGAAGTTCTAATGCAAACCACTTTTACTGCTGTAATTGGATCTAAGGCAAAGGCAGCCACCGAGTGGCCCAAGAGTCCCTGGCAATGTTCAATCAGGATATGATATCGCTTATGAAAGTGATATCTTACTATTGATACTTCTCCCAAGAGCAGCACAAATTAGAGACATACTTGAGTGGGTCTGAGGCCGCGCAGACAGTAAGAGAGCAGGCCACCATTCCAGTGGAGCGTCTCAAACATAGTATGAGAGGCACATTTCATTGTGGTCATTTAATGGAAACCCTATGAATGTCTTCTGCTGGGTCTGGCGGGGAAGAGAAGTTCTAACACTAGGGAACCACATGAAATATGGTTCTTAAGAAAATTCAAGAACTGGTAATGCTAAGAGCATCTGAAAACAGACTTTGGGGGACTATGGGATACATGGGCACAAAGTGAAAACACATGAATTTCCCCATTTCATCACCCAGATGGGACCTTTCTCAAAGCCGAAGTGCATGTGTGCGTGCACATACACACACACACCCTTCTCTCCAAAGTTGGGGACTTGCAGATGATTTCTGAAGGCACAGAGATCTGAGTCCTATCAAGGGATGTTCTCAAATGCCAGCATACATAACTGGTGTGAATCTCAATCCATAAATCTGAATATGAAAAGACATAAATTGCTATGTTGACTGTATTTATATTTCATATATTAAATATGCTTCTTGTGATTTCTGTCTTCAGTGTAACTTCTGACTTTAGAACACCCGCATTTGGCCATCACCTCCCCCATCTCTGGGGTTAAGCTAAACTTCAGGACCCTGTGCAGCAAAGACGGGGAGACACGGAGTCTGGTCTACCTGCCATCAGTCTACAAAGGCTACACTGAAGACATCTACTGTCCTTCCCTGGGGACTCCTTTAGCTCTCTGTCGCTTTTATATTATACCTGAGATGCAGAAAATTTTGCCAGGTCTTCTTTGGTCCTCTCTGCCTAGACACAACTCATTGCCACTTATCTCTGGATTCTTGTTCTCTCTCAAGAGGCATTTCCAGTAAATGGTACCTATCTCCCTCCTGAACAACAGGAAACCATGACTGTTACTTAACTTGTTTAAGCCTCAATTTCCCCATCTGTACAATGTGGAAAAGAATAGCTATAGTAAGTACTCAACACATATTAGCATTTTAAAAATATTTGTTAACAGAGAAGTTTGAGTGGTCATAAATGGATGCAAAATATCCCAGCCATACAGGACTCTCTGACTCATTCATACTATGGCTGTGACGTAATTTATATTTGATTGCATCATCACTGGTCTACTTGCTATAAATTCCTGGTCTTGCTATGGTCTTCCTTCATGACTATATGTTTTTAACTTTCCACTGATAAATACTACATATCAAATTTAAAAGCACAAGTAAGTCTATAAAACAAATACTCTTGTGTCATCAGCTCCCAGAACTAGAAACAGAATACAGCCAGTGTCCCAGTAATCCATCTTTGTCCTTGTCTCATCACCACCTATCCTCCAAAGGTAGCCACAATCTTGATTTCAAACAACACAGGTGAGTTGAAAAGTCTTTTTATTTTATTTAAATGGAACAAGATACTATGCACATTTGGGGTCTGCCTTATTTTACTCTTTACTATGCTTGTGGGATTCAACCATATTTTGTGTATAATCAAATCATATTGTTTCATTACAATGCGTGTGTGTGTGTGTGTGTGTGTGTGTGTGTGTGTAAGGGACAACCCTGAGCTTGGTATACCCACTTGGATGAGTCTGTGAGTCTGTGGGCTATTTGGGGACCCAGCCATCACAATGTAGAAGTCTCTGCTCACACAGATCACCCTGGGTATGTGTGACTTGATGACTTGGAACTATTCCCTTGACACTTGAAGAGTGACAGCATATCATTTCATTAGCACCTGCCCTCCTGATGTGTCTCTGATCATAGCCATTCACAGTGCCTTGAGTAATCTTGGTTCTCACACAAGCCAATGCAACAGTTTTGATGAAGTCCCTGGAACACAATGATTACGAAGGATACTAATTTACATTTAGAGCTAAGTTGCCAGTAAATATGATAAGTCTTCCTTTATTAAATCTTCCTTAAAAGCACTGTTTAGATAAAATGCCACAGGGAAATGGCTGCTCTACCTCTGTTTAGTGCCTTTAAAATTCAAACTTTATGGATATTAGAAATTAAGAGAAATTAATACAGATATAATTTAACAGGTGACGTTCTTGCCAAGTACAGTGTTTTAGATGATTTTTAAGCCCTCTTTTGGGAGATCATGTTTAAAGCGACTTCTATGTAAAAATTTCAGCAAAATATCATCCCTGGATATATTATTTGACTATTAATATCTTTCTGCTCCAAATTAACCCTTTTATATTCTATTCTGTTATGCAGGGGCTGGAACTCTGCACAATATATTTTCTAGAATCCATTCCTGTTAGGCTGGACCAACCAGAGACACTGGAGGAGAATGGATAGTAGGAGGAAAACAATCCATTCCTCTTCTTGCTATTCCATAACTATTGTAGTTCTCCTGAGCTCCAACTTCTTTTAGAAGGACAATAACTTTTATTTGATGTCTATGAAGTGACATAAGTGCCCTAGGAGCTGGCATGTGTTACCTTGTTTAGCTTCTCAAAATCCTATACCATAGGTGATAATTTAGTCCCCTTGAACTTGTTTATTGTCTACTAAATCAACTACTCAGTCCCTGCACTCAGGGATAAGACACAGGGATAGATAGGCCTCATCTCAGTAAAGGCAGACATGTATTGGCAGAGGCATAAGCAAGGACACTGTGGAAGAATCTAGAAGGATTGTAGGATAAGTAAAGGATTCTGTTCAGATGCAACATTATTCTTCTCCCTCCCCATTCTCATCTGTGGCCAGAAGTCAAGTCATATCCAAGGTCACAGATCGAAGAAGCTTGGAGCAGGAAATAAAACACAGGTTCCTGCCTCCAAATGACCTTCACTTACCCCATCTATGTGTGCCACTGGACTCTAGAAAGATTCATCCTCTTGTAGGACACAGAGAGAAAAAGGCAGTTCCAGAAAGGGTGAGAAAATCCACAATGAGAGGAAGCCAAAGGAAGGACTAAAGCAGGGATGGTCCTTTTCATTGTGAAAATCAGAAAGAGGCTGAGAATGTGAAAAGATCCATTACTGTATCTGAAATTCCACTGACACCTCAGATAAATTTGCAGAAACAATGAAGACAAAATCCTCTATAGTCTTTAGAACTGGAACTGGAAAAAAAGGAAGACTTTAATTGGGTCTGTCAACATGTGTATACTCATCATTTTTTATATTCTGATTAGGAATTATTACAGAGTTCTCATCAGAAGACTTCAAAGAAACAGGTTGGTGTAAAGTCACTAGATTCTGTCTCATATTTGTGTGATATATATGTATACATATACATATATGTATGTATATATATGGTCAATAAAGTAGAAAATCTGTCCTATGTGTGTTTCAACCCCGGCGTCTGAGTCACAGAAAGCACGGAACTGCCAGTGGTCTCAACCCCCATAGGTGATGTCATGGAGAAGATAATCTCCAAATTGCTTCTAATCCTATAATGGCTTCCAAACCACATATTACGCCACACGTGACAACCCAATTACTAACACCACCATTTTCATGTATGCAAAGGACAGCTAGCTTTTCAGTTCTGTGATTAGATGAATGCACAGCTACAAATTAACTGGCAATTTCAATGCAATACGAGGAAACTGCCATTCTTGCTACATTCCAGAGAAAACCATAACCCAACAGCCGTGGTGAAAGCCGGGTGTCATCCAAGCAAACTTGTTAGTCAGCACAGCAAACATGTCTCCAGTGCCCCTGGTTGTTCTCTGAAGTAGGAAAATCCTCATGGTTCTTTAGTTAGTGAAGACGCTAACGAGGACCCCCAAGCATCAGAATTCCAAGGTGCGAAGCTAGAGAATTACAGATTTTCTGCACCAAGTGTTCCCAACTCTGATAATTAGAATAAAAGATGGTGGAAGAGAAATCTATAATTTGTGTCATTTGCAGAACCAGGTCTGTGTAGTTATACTCTGGTGAACCTTCAGGTCATCGAGTCTAGTCAAGATCCAGAGAGGAAAGAAGGCTCACGTGAGTCTGGTCAGAGCTCAGTTCCAACCCATGACTCTGAACTTGCCATAACCAGGAGGCTGCAATTCCATATGGAAAATCAGTGACATGGCATGCCCTGGTGGAGTTACGTTTAGATCAATCCCCTCTGAAGGGTGCAGGTCACAGGCCCCTGGGTTCGAGTCCTGGGTCTGGGTAAAAACAATCAGTGTCAACAACTAAGTATAAATAAAATGAAATGCTTCTTTCCCTTTTCTCTTCCTGCCGGTCTGCCTGCGCACCTTTATTCCTGCCTGCACCTTTGCTTTAAAAAAAAATTAAGCCAGCGACTAACTTAAAAAGAAAGGGAAAGGACTTAAATAGAGTGGGTCCTTCAAATCCTCCTTCACCCCATGAGCATCCAAATGTCTCTCACCTGGCTTTTCCCAACCTCTCCTTTGTCTGACTATTGAACAGTTTCTCAGTGGATCAATGGATGTTCCAACATACTCCTCCTATGCAATTCATTTTCCAACCACTCTCCACTTCTCACTTCCATTTTTGTCCTACTTTCTCCTCCATGAAATCTTTTTTGCCCTCTCCAGGAGCTATGACCATTCCTTCTCCCATGCTCCCCACAAATATGGCACCTCCCACATGTTGCATTTTAAGGATATGCCTCTCTACCCTACAAGATGGTTAGTTCCTTAAGACCAGGAGCTCTTACCTGCCTTAGTAATCACACAATTACTGACATACAGGAGGTATTCAATAAATATTTGTTGAATGAATGAGTGGTTGAATGAAGATTGGACGGATATATACATGAATAGAAAAGGAACTAATGTAACTAATCTCACAATCCATTTATGTGTCCTGATCTGATTCAAAGCCTAACTACCTTTTCACACCATCTAATCTAGAATCTTCTTTCAAAAAACGTTATGAGTAAAACTAGACATAAAACTGTATGTCCACTCTTTAGACTTAAACATATGCTTCTCTCTTAAGAAAATATGGTGGTCCTCTGTCTCCAAGGGGCTCTATTCTTTGCATACTGGATGTATAAAAATAGATTTAAACTAGAGATGGATGGCCCCAGATGGATGTGGTTGGGGTGTGGAAGAACATCTTGAACTATTTTTCAGACATTTCAGTTTCGGCAAAAACCAAAACATGTTTTGCCAATCACTTTCCCTTAATTTTGAAACCCATGGATTTCAAAGGAAATTTAATCTGAATGTTTCTACTTCATTTACCCCATCACTTCAAAATGTTCTCCTGAGAAAGCGAACTGATGTCCCAGAAGTTTAAAGGACCTTTTATAGTTGGCCGGTTTTTTTTAAACAATGAGCCACTTAACAATTTAGGAGGGAAACAAAAAGTTCTAAATCTTGATATAAAAGAAAAAAAATCATGCAACTTGGTTTAAATGTGGATCTAGGGAGTGGGCGATGTGTTAAAGCAAAGAAGAATTGGTTAAAATCTGTAAAATGAAGAGAAATACCGTTTTCTTGAAAAAGTGAGTAAGTTATCCATAGCTAATCGATAAAAATAAAGCCAGATATAGCTTTGAATATTTATTCATGCATAATAGAGATTATTACAGATCTGGATTCATTCACTCACTTTGGTTTGTGATAGAGTCCAAGTGTGTGTTGTCAGTAACTCTTTAATCATAAATGCACATGACCATGGCGGACAAATCAGGATAACTCTTTAGAAGGAAGGAAACCACTGAATTATAGGCACACTGCTTCCTCTAAGCACTTATAATAATGTCAATTATGCTCCTGCCATTATCCCATAACCTGATTGTTAGGGACACTTGGGTGGGATTTGTCAACGATCTGCTTCCTGGTTTGTTTACGCGGAGATGGATAATCCCTGCGGACCTTACCTGATGCCCTTTTGTTTCCCTAGATCCACTGTGCAAGTTACTAGCCGGGAATAGCTTGGGCCCCTGGGGCACGTGTCGAATTCATTGGAGTCACAAGGGGAAATTTAGTGCACAGCAGAAATCCAGTCAACACCCTTGTTTCCAATACTTAATATACTGTTTGACACCACTGTGGCCAGCCGAAGAATTAGTCCATCTCTCCCAGACCACCCACGCTACTAATAGCTAATAACTAACACATGGGGAGACCACGGCTAATGATAGCCTCAGGTTCAGTGGCTCGTTGTATTTGTATTTCTTTTTTCCCCTTCTTTATTAGCGTTCATTCATTCAGTTAGCTGTCGCTCAGTGCCCATTGAATGCCAGGTGCTGTACTGGGCATTTTGAAGGAGACACAAAGAGGAGGGAATGACTGTCAAGCAGCACACAGGCTCATAGCATTACCTGTCACGCTGGTGCCCCATTCACACACTGCTGTGGCCAACACCATGTGTACTAAGAAGGGTACATTTTAAATCAGGCAATACTACTTTATCTGGAGAGAAACCCAAATGAGGAGACCCATTCAGCCTCTCAAAGGACTGAATTATTCAGTTAACCTCCTAGAACAATCAACTTTGACAGGTCCATGCAAAGAGAAGACCTCAGCAACAGATGCATTGCATAGATTTACCTGGGGGCAAAATAAAACTGGAGGCAATTCTTGAATAACTTCTGCAATCCCACAGGGGTGGTAGGAATAGGAAAAATGTCAATAAGAAAAAGCATGAATCACAGACTGCTAATAAAACTGATGGAGGATATCTCCAAATAAGAACTGATCACAGAATTTTTCCCGTCAATCAGTGCATCTGTCTTTAGACTAGAAGTCTTTGACTTCTAAGAGTTTGCCAATCCTAGTCCCACCACATTAACTTGCCTCCTAAAGATTCCAAGAACCACACGTTTTTAATTATACAAAGTAAAGGTTGATGAATGATTCATACAACTAATCTAAACTTGGGCCAGGTTAAAATAATACTGTGTAATAACTTATATTTATATAGCTCCTAAGAACTCTTTTCTTCATAGCTCAAAGTAGTTTTCAGATACTATCTCATCTCTTCTCATAACATCCTTGTGAAACAAACAGGGTAAGGGTATTTTCGTTTTTTGTATAGTGCCACAGACAGGGCAATCATGGGCCAGAACATTTCAGACCCAAGTCCAAAAGCACACAGAAGGACAGACAAAAATCCAGGGCTATGTGTGGACATAGGAAAGAAGTTATCTCAGAAATCTTGAAATTCAGGGACAGTGATGCCGACAAAGTAAGCCTCCTTCCTCATGACAAATGACCTCATTAATGATGGGAGGTTATCACAGCAACCATTCTAGGCCATTGCTTCCCCTTGGTCTTGGTAGCTTTGCGGGGGCATCAGAGATACTTAGGGGTTTGAAATACTAAGGACATGAGTAATGCCATTCTGAGTCAAGCACATGGTCCATGAGTGTCAGATTCCTCCTTTCAACTAGGAGGCAAAGGAAGGTTGTGAGTTAACATGACTATTGTAGTAGATATCAATGCCCTACTAAGCTTGCTTGGGCTTTAACACTTCAGTCTGCCACCCCCTGTACTTCTGCCTGGGGGCTTTCTCTCAAGTCCTGAGAGACAGGTATCTTGTCCACTTCAGGCAGACTGGAAGTGCCAGAGTATCAACTATTAACTTCCCCCTAAATGGAGTTGTGTGTAAATGTGTGAGCTCCTCACCCTTTGGGTAGGATAACTCTGTGTGTGTGTGTGTGTGTGTGTATGCATGCATGCTTCCAGAATCTCCTATAGGATTAAGTTCCAGTCACCCACAGTGATCCCTGGCTGGATAACACACACTTTAGAGCAGACTTCCCATCCCTGTCTCATTTCCCAAAAGACAACTTGCCCAGGTTCTTCTATCAGATTCTGTCACTCAGGGAACTCAAGCTATGACAGTTTTTTTCTCTAGTATGTCTCAATGTCCTGATGATGCAGTACATAGTCATAGCCACAAAACTTTCCTCCATGTAAATCCATATTGGTCCATATCCCAGAATGTCCACGTCCCCAAGTGCCCTGTACACTACGGGAAGAGAGACATTATCAGGTCAGGGGCAGGACTGTACCAAGAAGAAAAGTAGAAGTGTTCTCTGTTTGGATTTTTTTTTTTTTTTTTTTTGAGTGTCTGGTGAGGATTGTATCACAAAAAATAAGTAGACTTTTGAAATCCATACTCTCATTCTTTAATGTCGCTTGGATGAGTAGTTTTTCATTCCGTCTATTGTATGGCCAATGGCACATGTGAGAGGTGCAATACTGTTTGAATTAATTTTCTTAGGTATGTCAACCATATGTGGTACACTTAACATACATCCGAGATGAGTATATTTGCCCTCTAGTGGCTTAGTAGTTTTATGCAGAATGTAAATTCACTTCATTCATCCATCCATTCATTCATTCACTCCACCAGTCTGTCAAGCCATTACAGAACACTTATCACTATAATGATTGACTCCAGACAGTGCGAGGGGCTGAGGAATAATCAGTTCTGATTCATGGCCTCATGGAGCTTACAATTTTTGAGGGAAGTAGATATGAAAGCAAATTAACACTAATAACAAATAACTAAAAATGTCGATCACATCTGTAAAGAAGAGCAATGAGGTATTGTGAGAGAAAAGAGAACTTATTAAAGTTGAAGTGGTACAGGAGTCAGAAAAGGCCTCTCTAAGTGATATTTGAGCTGAAATCTGAAAGGTGAACAGTTGGAAAAATATGAAGAAGGGCAATCTGGGCAGCGGGAATAGCATTTGCAAAGATCCTGAGAAGGGAAAGAACTTGAAACACATTCTCAAAGGAAGCAGAGTCTAATGATTAAGGGCATATAGTACAGATTGTGTGGACCAGGTCCCAAATGGCCTACTTCTGTTATTCTGCAAAATGGGTAAGTATATCATAGTATTTAGTATTTCGTGAGGACTCAAAAATGTTACTCATCAGAGCAAACAAACTGTGTTGGCATAGAACTGGCTGAATCTTGGAAAGACACACACACACACACACACATGCACACACACATCACTATCTCAATGCTTCATTCAAAATGCAATGTTCTTGGAGTGGTCTGAGGACCAGCAACATCAGAATTACCTGGAAGCTTATCAGAAATGCCAAGACCCAGGTCCTACCCTAGATCTAACGAATCTGAATCTGTATCTAACAAGACGCCCCAGGTGACTGTACTTTCCAGGTTGAGAAGCACTGCTTCAGAGGCCTCAAATGCCTTGGGGACTCAAGATCAAAATTCCAACAACACATGTCCTCATGGAAAGTGCTACCAAGTGATGTCTTTTCTACATTGACTTTGATGCTGTCACCTTGAGTAAATGGATGAAACCTAGGTCAAAAAGAGAAAAGAGTCTTCTCCCTTTCACACAGACATTGGGAGGCTGGGGACAGGCACTCAGAAGATGTGGGCCCTGATTGCAGTAGAATAGGCAAGGGGGAGTGGTAACACAGGGTGAGAGAAAGAGAAAAGGAATATAGTTTTTGTTTATAACCCCAGATTTTTACCCTATCTTTCCAAAAAGTGACTGACAGGTTTCTTCTGACAAAATTAGTCATTAATAAAATAAAAGTTCTCTCTACACTCATCCATCCAAAACTTGTGATTGGCATCGCTGTGCTAAAATATAATCATCTGATTATGTCATTATGAAAAATAAATGAAATTTGCTAAAAACCGATAAGCCTGAAAAAAAAAAAGTGTCAAATGGAATGGGAAAAAGTATAACTTCATTTTTCAAAACACTCACCAGATTTTTGATCTGTGTTTTATAAATAATCCATGACTTTGGGATGCTTTTAGTATTATTTACAACACAGAGAGCTGAAACACAAAGGCTTATAAACTGCTCATATTGTCTGAACATCAAGCAAGAATTTTTAGCACCATTTCCCTCTTAAACATACAATTTAGATTTTGTCACATTTGTAATTACTTTGAACATCTTGCAGAGGCAAGACAAAAGATTCTGACGTGACACTTCCTTTGATAACCTATTATGTTCAATGTAAATTCTAAATCAAATCTTGTTACCCAGTAATACTGCATATTAGAGGTTGTCATCGTTTATTTGCAAAATAAATAACACTACAATAATCTCAAATGAAAACAAATCAAGGATGTATTCCTAATACATTTACATTATGTTTGATCACTTTTGTGATAAGCTTTAGGCACCCTTAGCAGTGAAATTGAAAACATAATTTACTGGTTAGACAGGCCAGCCTCTTCTGCAGTCTTTTAAGCACATGTTTCAAAAAACACCCATGTGATGATGAGTCCGCACCTGGGTTTGAAGGACACTCACTGGGCGTGATTGAAGGATTTCTATGAGGAGCTCTTGAGAAAGCAGCCTCCATCTCACTGGGAAATAAATCCACATCCACAGCAGAAGATAAGGGAGCATCCTCATAGCTTAAATACTGAGCCTACTTGACACTTTCCTCTCCTGACTTAGGCCTGAGCTTTTCAGGGCAAGGCAGAGGGTGTGTGCATGTGGAGGGACGTGATGCTTGCCAACTCCTTCATGCACCAGAAAATGTGTCATCATTCAGCTCAGGGGATTGAGGCAAAGGTGGGAGAATTACTACAATGAGAAATAGCTCCTATACAATATTTCCACAACATCTTAAAGACTTGGGTACATGGGGGTGTTCAGAAACTTATCCCACAGTCACCCCAACTCATTCATCTGGCTGCCTCTCTAACTCTTCATGCCTATACAATGATAGCTGCTTCACTGAGTTTGCAGTTTTGTGAGTATGCCTGTAACTCCTTAGAAATGAATGACTATCTCAATTGTTTTTGTTCTTTCACAATCTGCTCTGAATGCAATGATGATTATTGGATAAATAAATAAATGAATGCATGGATGGGCAAATGAACAAAAGGAAAGGATGATTTGATACTGTGCTGTCTCTCCAATGAGGTTTGAATTGTGAAAGAGTAGGAGGGGTAACAAAGTGGGATGTTGTTTTAGAATGCATTTTTAAAATCCTGTTTAAAAGAAATTCAATTGAAACTAGTCAAATGAAAAAGGATGATAGATCATGTAATTTTAAAATTCAAAAAGTGGTCCTACTTCAGGTAGGGCTGGATCAAGATGCCAGTTAGGGAGCTGCTTGTTTGCTCTTTTCTTGCCTTTGCTTCCCCTGATGTTGACTTTACTCTTAGGCAACTTCAGATTTACATAGTCTTTGCAGAATTCCCTCTCAAAAGGAGAAAACATCTTGCTCTTAGTTTCTCTCTCCTTCCGTCCTTCACCTGTCCTCCTTGTGTCCATCCAGGGCACACATACTGATGTACCGTGTTTCTCTTAGGATTATGTCATATTTGAAGAAGAGTAAGAAAGTCTAAGTGCATAGGCAATACACTGAAAAGGATGTTAGCAATCAAAATAAAGGATTCTCTCATGTAATACATGAGAAACTTTTACCTTAAGAATCTTTACCTACAAATTCACATTCTTATGCCCATTTTAGAGAAATAGCATGTTTAGCATAGAAAGCCTAAGGTCACACAGCTACAACCTGGCAGCGCGGAGATGCAAACCTGGGGGGTTAAGTGGGAGGTTGCGTCTGTTAGCAAGTCAGAGCACTAACCTTTCTGCTCAGTTGCTAAATGTATTTCTTCACCTATGAAACTGAAGATAATAATAGTGCCTACCTCATGGTCGTTGAGAGGACTTAATGAATGAATATATAGAAAGAAAGAAAAAAAGGTGCACCCTGATGGAGTAGCCAACTAGCCCAGATGACACATCCCAAGGACCCAGATTCATGACCTGAATTCAGGATGAAAACCAAGATGAACAAGTAAATAAAGTGCTTCTTCCTCGTCTGTCTTCCTGCCTGCCTGTATCTGTTCACCTTCATTCCTGCCTGCACCTTTCCTTTAAAAAAATTATATATGAATATACACACACATACATATACATGTATATATAAAGCACTTAGAATAGAGCCTAGCACACAGCAAGCACTCAATAAATGTCGTAATTCATATGCTTTCTAGCTCCCTGGCCTGGAGAGTGAGGAGGCCTGGAGGAGAAGGCAGAAGGCAGGAAACCAAAACTTAGCGGATGCCGAGTGCTCTAGTTAGTGAGGCTCCGGTTCACTGGTGTTAGGCTACACGGAGCTGACGAAGGGCACACATTCCTCTGGAAGCCTCCCTTCGGCATGTGTCTAAGGCAGCTCTGCTGTCCATGAGTTGGCACCCAGAGGCCATGTCTCAGAGCAGAACCCCATCCCAGGATGCCTTAGGCAGTCAGTCACCAGGGGGGCTTACTCTGCAGCTGAGTGTAATTTTCATTCTGTTATGGAAACTGAATGAATTCCATGCAGTAGAATCCCAAATGTTTAACTTTGTAGTTTAAAAAAACAAAACAAAACAAAACAAAATAACCATGTGGCTTCTTAGGGAAAACTTCAGTTGCCAAAACACTGCAGAGCGCTTGAACTTGGGGCAAATGACGGTCTCTGCAGCCAAGATTCCTCCTGCAGGCACCACCAGCACCTGGAGGATTTACACCCGTCCTTCCCATCTCCCGAGAAACTTGCTCCATCAGTTGGATAAACAGTCACACACTTGTACAATCACCTCTGCTACCAGCCTTCCCTAACTCCCTTTTCTCCTTCCAGACGAAAATATATTTCTAAGGCCACCAAACGGACTGCTATACGTGATGGATTCATTCCTAAGATGCACAGAGGGGTCCCCAGCAATGCAAGGATTACGACAATTTGGGGGTATCTCTCTAAAGACTGAAACAAGTTGTAACTGATGTTGACATGTATTAGCAAAAAGGCCAAAGCAGGTGTCCTCCTTTGCAGATTCTGCACAAAGGAGAGGATTCGAGCATTATGATAACAGGGCCATTCATGTTGCTATCGGCTATGGTTGTGTGTTCACACTTCCATAATAAACCTATTTTCAGGGGCTTATAATTCAACCATAGAAATCTGCTCCATGCTCAAACTTGGCAGAACAAAATCTCAGACTCCGAGCACCGAATCCCTCCCTGACTTAAAATGTTTTTTAAAGATGTGTTTTAAATGGGTTTAAATTTACAAACTGCCAAAAAATATTAGGGATTTGAACAGCTCTTTTTCTTCCGTTGATATCTAGAGACAACTAATCCTTTCCTATGTAAAGGAAGCGCCGGCTTTTTTGATCAGTTTTGCTTGAAAGGTTGTCAAGTTAGAAAGAAGTTAAACACCCATCTGAAATGAATTAGAGAGCATTAGACAATAATTAAACTGAAATTAGGGCATCATTTATTCATCAAGTCATCACTAAGAAAAGAATCCAATCCTCATAGATACCTTTAAAATATTTAGATATCTCAAATACCTTTGCAAGTAGGGAGAGAATGATGGGATTGTGTCTGCTCAGAGAGGTTTTCAGATGACAGTGACTGAATTTTAAACATGTTGAGCCCTGGGGGCAGGTGCAGGAGGGTGAAGCACTTTCCCAAAGCTGCCCTCCGCTTATATTGATAAATGGAAGTGATGGCTGATTGCAGGAGAAACCTCCCATCTCCCCAGGATGGTCCCAGCATCCCCAGGGTCATGTAGAGGCAAAATCAGCAGGTGGGCAGTATATTCCTCTAGCTTTCTCCCAGAAGTTACCACCTCAGTCAACTGGGGCTCATTCCACTGGGGTGCTCTGAAGAATCATGTAGAATATGTTTCCTAGTGGTCTCTGCAAAGGAAAGGAGCTAGGCTGTTCATCCATTCAGAAAATTAACTCCCCCGCATTCCTGGATTTGGAGAAAAACTGGAGACAAGAGATACAATGTGTCCACCACAGCTACTGCTGAAGTCGCAGGTGGCAGGCAGGGCTGTGGTGAGGAAGGTGACTGCAGATTCCTGGACCTGATTCCAGGGTGAATATGTAGGGCCTTCCTGACACCAACAAGCAATTATTGGACACCAGGAGGGTAACAGAACTCAACTCGATGAGGATGCCGTCTACCTGGAGATGCATCAGATTCTGCAGGGTAAGAACTCAGTCTCTGGAGACGCCCTCCGCTTCGGAGGACAGTCACAGCCTGAGTGTTACCTGCGTTTCGGTTCGATGAGCCACAGATCACAGGTGCCCACAAACCCCTCAGCCTTCCGGGTCTAGTCCCAAGCTCAGGTGATTGCCTGTGCTTCTGACAGACTGGCTTTAAATCAGAGGCTCCCATGACCCCTCTTCAGCTTTTAAGAGTTTGCTAGAACAGCACAGAGAACTCAGGAAACCTGCTTACTCACTAGGTCACTGGTCTACTATGAAGGATACTCAGAATCAGATCGACAAAGAATGAAGAGAAACAGGGTGAGGTCCCAGAACAAAGGAGCTTGTGTCCTTGTTGAGTGGAGCGGGTGGGGGGTCCCACATCGTGGGACAAAGTGTTCAGGTTCCTTACCCTCTTTGACGCCCCTCCTCCTGGCCTTTCTGGGGGCTTCATTGCATTGCATGGTTGATGAACTCTTTGTCCATCGGCTGTTAACTCAATCTCTAGGCCCTCTCCCCTCCCTGGCCGGCCAACTTTCTAGTCATGTGATTGGTTCTCCAGGCAGCTAGCCTCCAACCTTAGGTGGTTTCAAATGTCGTCTTCACATGACAAGGGACACCTTCATTCCTCCCAATACTGCAGAAATTCCAAGGCTTTGGGGCGTCGTGAGGCGGAACTGTGGATGAAGGACCCAGCATCTCTGAATGACCACCTCTGTATTTATTATGAATCCCAGCATCACAGTGACCAGCTGATTCTGGTCTCCCCAGGACTTTCAAACTTAAGCACTGAAAGTCCTACTTCCTGGGACAACCCTCAGTGGCAAGCGAACTGGGCAGCTGTTCATGCTAGTGATGGAGGAGAACCAACAGTATCCGCTAGAGGTGGGTAAAAACCCCGAGGCCACATTCCAGGACCAGAGACACTCCCGAAACTGTGTTTATAATAAGGAGGAGTCCCTTCAACTGCAGGAATCTGTGCACTGGGGCCAGCACTGTTGGAAAAGTGCAAGGGCACCATGAGGGTCGCTGTCCATCTCTCATCTACACGCATGTCTAGTAGAACGAACGACTGCTGCTCTGGAAGAAAATCCAAAATAATCTTGTCCATTTTGCCTCAGCCTGGCCCCCATCTCTCCATGGAGTTGTTACCTCTCTCTGGGTGCCCTCAACCCTACCCTTCTGGCCTCCAGCTGCCACCATTGCTCATACTAAACCTGCCCCAGAGGTCACTCTGACCTCTGATCTGCACGTTCCTCCTCTGCACCTCCTGACCTGGCCTTCAGCTGGAATGACCATCACTCTCCCCTCCATGAGGATCTGTTCTTGGGACTCTGCTTCTATCAGACACGAAACACCTCGAGGGTTGGGACTGAGTCTTTTTAGCTCTTTTCACCAATTCCTACCTTTCTAGATGCTCAATACAAACATGTCAATCAGCAAATGTTTCTTTCCCCCACATGGTGCTGTGTCTCTAGGAACTCAGAACTGAAGTGGACTTTATGTCATCTGGCCCCAGCACAGCACATGTGGCTCCCAGTCTGAGCCTCATCCTGAAGTTTGTTAGAAGTTGCAGGACTTCAGGCCCGACCCCAGTCCCAATGAGCCAGAGTCATCATTCTAACAGCATGCCCATGGGCTGTGTGTGCCTAAAGTCTGAGACCTCCGGGCCCTCCACTACTGCCTCCTGGGCAATTCCGCTCACCTGGAGTGCTCTAAAAACTATGGCTGCCTGCATCCCACCCCAGACAGGTGCAACCAGCAAACAGGAATTGTTCCAAAGCTTTCCAGGTAACAGTACTGTGCAGCAACAGGAGAGAACAAAAGTATGTAGAAGCCCCACGAAGGGTTTTCTAGCCTCAGCTTGAATTGTGCCAACAGCAACTGCCTTCATGGACAACCTCATCCACCTTTGGAAACGACTTAGGTGACCTAACTCAAGTCATAGAAATGTCTTCCTTGAGGTAATCTAGCCACCATGGTGCCCTGCCTGACATCTTAGTGGCTTGCATTGGTCCATGTCATAATGGAACCAACTGCTCACAGGGAAGTACACCTATCACACAGGTGTACACAGAGCTGGTTTATCTCATAGTCACGTGAACATAAATCATATTGTATGTGGCATGCATGTTCTCTCTGGCGGGGGTCACTATTGTTTTCTAAAAATATGATTTTTTTCCCCCAATGCTTAGGTACCTAGAATGGTACTGTTGTCTAGGAACTAATGAGAATGACACTGGTGGAGAGGTGTTATCTTTGATTTTAAATGGAATGCTGTTGATGGGTTCTTTGTTTTCAAAAGTACTATTTAAAGTTCCTAAGAGACTCTTTAAGTATTTTTGCATGGAACCTTAAATCTTCCCATTATGTCACTTTGCTTCCTTCGTGTTATTAATCATTCATATGATTATAGCTTTATGACTTATCCTGAAACTAACTCAAAGAAAAGCTGGCAAATAGAGACAGAAAGATTCCATTATAAGTGAAGGTGGGTAAAAATAGCTTTCTCCCCTGTTTTCCTCGCTTTCTCTGGTTCTTTGTTTCTTTCTGAGTGGTTTGCTGGCTGTCTTTCCATCGTACTTGTCACTTAAGTTGCTGAATTGTATGCACTTCCAGTTGTGTGAACCTGGAAAGAGAAGCTCATCCTCTGGTGAGCTGAGCAAGTCCCCTCGGATGATTAACAGATGAGCGCTAGAAAGTGTAGCATTTCAAAGCTGCCAAGACATTGTGGAATATTTTACATTTCGGTGGATTCATCTGTTTAACAGCCATTGTTCGCCTGGCTCGCGCCCCTTTGGGCCATGTGCTTTTAGTTTGGTCTTTATTGGTTTTGTTCTTGATTTCCACCCTTTCCTTTACACAGGCACAGAGGAAATCATGACTGAAATCATATTCATAAAGTGGTGTGTGGTGTGAATTGAAACAAATACTCCCTTTCTTCTGAGGAAGAGATGAGTCTTAAAAACAGTTCAGGGCGATTGATCATCTCACTGCGGGTGTTGGTTTTGATAGTTGTGGAGGGGATGGCTGGGCAGAGCCCTGATTAAAGACCATCTTCCATTCTGTTCCACGAGGCCCCAAACATGTCAGGAAGTTTAAACTATCGTAATATCCGTGTGACTGTTGCAAGGACCCAGTTGATGGATTATTAGTCAGTCGTTCACGCAAGGGAACCCTCCATTTCCTCTCCTGCTTAGAACTGTTGAAGGCCATGTGTGGACCTGGTCTTTAAACACATTCATTTGTGCCTGGGTCGGCATTTGTTTCAGTAACTTCCTCAGAAAATCCTGGCTCCTTATGTATGTGCTTGACCTCCACAAATACAGCGGCCAGAACAAAAATGGAAATTTCTGGGACCAAAGATGCTACAGAAACATGGGGTAGAGAGCCCTGATTATAGTAGGAAGAATGAAATGAAATGAATATCTGAATATCCTAAATACCTCTGTGTGTGTGTGTGTGTGTGTGTGTGTGTGTGTGAGAGAGAGAGAGAGAGAGAGAGAGAGAGAGAGAGAGAGAGAGAGAGAGAATCAAGATCAGTGTTCCTTTCCCTTTTTTAATTTCCAAGAGTACTGATGACAATCACTCAACTAAATTAACATCCTACATTAACTATCAGCTGACTCATTTGGCAGCAGTAAGAAGTTCACAGGTCAAAATCTGTGTTGCCTTCCAACCCCCTCTCCACATACACCCCTACCCTATACACACATATGTGTATATGTGTCTGTACATACATCGAAATTTTTTCCTAAAATTAAAATTCCCTTCTCTATCAAAAGGCTGTCTTAGTTTTTATAATTGTCCATATTCTCAACTCCCAGAGACAGAGCCTGTGATATTTGTTGTTCAGTACTTCTAAGGTTAGAAAAGTGATGAATATATTTTCTAAAGATTTGTCACAGAAGTTCTTCAACAAAAATACCCCATATGGTGAACCTTCTGTTAATGTGGTGTTTTGTTAAGTAGTATAAATAGTAACTCAATGTTGTTTCAAAAAGTGCCTGAGTTCTTAACCGCAAGCATTGGGATGTTTTTTACATAAGATTTGCATTTGTTAATATAATACCTAAATTAAATGAACTCAGTTTTCCTCCCCCCTTGGCCTACCTTGTGACTTTTTTCTCTTTCTGTTTCTGGTGTTCTCACTCAGCTCAGGGGGTTAAAAAAAAGAATTGGGATTCTTTCAGGGGTATTCATTAAAGTTACCATAGTTCTATCAACAGATGGATTTTTAAAATTGATTTTATAGAAGCTTGAGCTTCACAGCAAAATCCAGTAGAAAATATAGAGTATACCCTTTGTCCTTAAAAATGCTGTCTCCCTAATGGAATTTTTTATTTGTGAAGATAAACAGCTTCTAAAAAAATTTATCAAAGGAAGTATTGAAAATTGGCACTGTTTTTTTCAGGATTGAAATAAGTCCAGATTCAAAAATTAAGACCATCCTATTTATTTCCAAATTCAAGAGAAAACTCAAATCCTATGAAATACTACTAGAAATGAAAACTAAAAACCTAATTCCCTGTGGTTACAGATGCAAATTGGATCCAGCAATATATTTTAAAACTAATGCATCCTGACTTGTAGAATTCATTCCAGGATAGAAAGATGATCTAACATTAGGAAATCTAACAACGTAACTCATTACATCAACAAATTAAAGGAGAAACATTATTAAAATATCATTGATAAAATTTAACAGCCATTCTGAACAAGAACATTTAGTAAACTAGAAATAGACAGAACTGATTTAAATATGGTAAATGCCATTTAACCTCAGACTTACAGTAACCATTATATCAAGCAGGAAAATGCTAAAATCATTCACATTGAATAAATGAATCAGGATTTTTATTATCCTCATTATTATTTGAAATGATTTTTGATATTGAAATAAGATAAGAAAATGAAATAGTTGCTATAAATGATGAAAATGAAAAACCAAATTTACCTTTATGCATACTTGGTATAAGTGTATACGTAGAAAATGCAGGAGATTCTACTAAAAATTGATGATATACCTGCTAATCAAAAACTTTAAAACCAGTGATCAAACATATTAGTATATAAATTAGATAGTCTCAAAGTATTTTTACCAAAATACGTATGAATTACAAAGAGAGAGATAAAACTTTATAGTAGAGGAAGCCAGAAGATATCACTTTAACCAAGTGATCAAGGTAAATATCACCAGTGATAAATATCATGAGCCCTTTTATATGAGGCACTGAGAAGGATATACATCACTTTTTCTTGTATTCCTGCCAAAATAATATAACCACAATTTAACCGTGGGGA
Source organism: Solenodon paradoxus (assembly GCA_004363575.1). Taxonomy (NCBI): domain Eukaryota; kingdom Metazoa; phylum Chordata; class Mammalia; order Eulipotyphla; family Solenodontidae; genus Solenodon; species Solenodon paradoxus. Next base: position 260,694 of record RJWH01000204.1, read on the forward strand.
AATAACAGACAAATACAATTAAAGGAACATTTGATCAATAACTTTCACAATTGTCAAGGTCATGAAAGACATAAAGAATTAATTGTTATAGATATCAGGAGATTAAGAAGAAGCTGGAACTACATGCAACATGGAGTCTTGAATAAGATTAGAACAAAAAAAGGACACTAGTGAAAAAACTGGTAAAATTCAATTAAGGTCTTTAATTTAATGAGCAGGACCGAACCAATATTGGATTCCTAGTTTGAACATCATTCTACAGTTTTACAAGATGTTAGCATTAGGAGAAACTGGGTGAAGGATATACAAAAACTATTTTTGTAAACTTTTCTCAAAGTCTAAAATGAGTTTGAAATAAAAGGCTTAGGGGAAAAAGATAATAGCTTTGTTCTCTACTGACTTCTTAGTCTGGTTTCCCCCAAAGTATATACAAAGACATGAATTTGAGAGTAAGAAATTTGAGAGGTGTCTTGATCATGCTGGGCTGTTATAACAAAATACCAAATACTGCGTGGCCTAGACAATGAAATTTGTTTTTCACAGTCTAGAGTTTGTAAGTCCAGGATCAAGGGACTATCTGATTCAGTTCCTGACGGGACTGTCTTCCTGGTGTGTAGGTGTTATTCCTTTTGCCACGTCCTCACATGGTAGAGGATGAGAGAGAGCAAGCTCTTTGGTGTTTCTCCTTCTAAGGACATTAATTCTATCAGATCAAGACTTCACCAGTATGACTTCATTTAATCTTAATTACCTCCTTAAAATCTCTGTCTCCAAATATAATCACGTTGGGGGTTAAGATCTCAAGATAACAATTTGAGGGAGAGATACAGAAACCCTGTGAGCTCTTGAATAGGTAGTCTGCCAGGGACAGCACAGAGGGGAAAAGCAAACTTGTGGCCAAAATATGTTTCAATCTCAATAATAGCATATTGTCAACTCCTCCAGGTCAAAAGGGGTCCAATGTAATCCACTTATCACCAAGGATCTTCCTCAAGAAATGGTACCATTTTGAGAGCTCAGCATTATTCTCTACAAGTGACAGGTAATGCATTTAGTAGCAACAGCAGTAGATGTATCAGCCATGGTGAAAGGGAACCCACCATGGCCGCTCCATCCCTGGACCCAATGTGCAAGAATTAGCATGACCAGGACAGGTTGATGTCTACTGCTTTGTTGTTTAGCAATATTTTTCTGCACTGGATACTCACTGTGGGGCACTGATGTGCATCACAAGATCTACACACTCTGTGCGTATTTCCTTAACTCTATGTGCATGCTTCTCTACCAGACCCCTTTGCCTCTGATCGTCTATTATTTTCAGTTATCTGTCTAACCAACCAAACCACTCACTGCTTCCCAGGCATCTATGTCTATCCTTACCTCAAGTCACTCTCCTGCCATACCAACTTGATGACAAGGTGTCCTCCTTGAAACTATGCCCACTGAGAGAATTTCTACTCATTGTTTTCAGGGTCACCCCTGAGTGAGGAGCGCTGAGTAATTACACTCCTGAGTAACGCAGGAGCGTTTGTGTAGCTTGCCACACATCCAGCGGATCCACCCTAGAGCCCTAGAACTGGGTTTTTCTTCCTTCATCAGCTGGTGGTAGTCAACAGCCACAAGTGTAAGCTGGGGGAGAGGCAGTTGGGGAATTTATAGTTCGTCTCCTATCACTGTCCTAGAGAATGTTAGTTCCTTGGAATTTCAAGGAGGCTTTCAACCTTGGAGTTCTTAAGCAGGGGTTCTGCAGGGATATGGACTAGCATCACAGTGGTTTCCACACTAGCAAAAAGAGTTACTGCATGGAAATGACAAAAATATATACTATTCATCATATTCACCAGGAATGCATTTAATAATAAAAGCATAGAGCTTATATAATGAAAGCTATACAATCTCCTTGAAGATCTTAAAATAAGATTAAAAAATGGAGAAGCATATCACGTTCGTGGTATCGGAAAGCTTTATACCATAAAAAACATCAATCCTCAAATTAACTTAGAAATGCAAGGTAATGCAATTCAACATGCTTACGCTTCTTTTGTTTTATTTTTTATTTTTTTTGTGGGGCAGCAGTTGATGCTGAAGTGCATGAAATTATTTTATAGTTTAGATACAGTAATAACTATCTGAGAATGATCAAGAGACATGTGAAAGAAAATGTTTGGATGGGTTCCCTTACAAAATAATGAAACTCATTATACCATACTAAATAACATGTATGTATGTGCATATCACATACTGAACTGTACTATAATCTAAACAGTATGTCACTGACAGAAAAATTGACAGATTATGAACAAAATAGAGACCCACACATAGATCACAGTTGACATGGGAACATAATACATGTAAAAGGTGGCACTTTGATCCAAGGTCAAGAGGATGGTTTAGATCCCAAATGACAGGTTGGTAGGGGTGAGGGGGTGTGCAGGTGAATGCTAGATCTCGAACGTCACATCATAAACAAAAATAAATTCCATATGAAATATTAAGAAACTATGAGTGTGGAGAAAGTTCAATACTTTCCACCTGAGAAGCAAGTGCCTTGGGCTCCAGCTTCTGGGAGGAGAGAGTAATGAGAGTCATATTGCTATGAGCTCAGACGACCCGTCCTTCCTTGGAACACTCCAATATTTGGGATGCAAAGGGATTGGGTATGTGTCCCAAGGCACTTTTCCAAAGTGCGACTGTCCTTACACTGGGACAGTGTAAACTTCCCAATGTAAACTCTGTATGCCTTGGAATATCACAACGTCAGATTACAATTTCCTCACCCATAAAAGATTGTGAGGCTTCAATGAAATCACAAAGGTTATACACTTAAAACAGCTCCTGGTACATAGGAAGCACCGTAAATGTTAGCTATCAATATTTATAGTATTATTATTAGTGCTGTCCTCTGTCAAGCTAGCAAATAAAACCAGAAACACTCTGGTTATTATCAGAAAACATCATCCCCCAAAACTCCGAACATCCACTACTTCCCCTCTAATCATTAATGAACAGGAATTGGTCCAATAGAAGCAGCTAAAGCCATGGGTCATGGCCGCCTCCATTCCCAACAGCACCTGCCTTCCAGGTTATTTTTGTTGTTTTGCCAGATTTTTCCTATCATTTTTCCAAAGTCTGTTATCTTCCTCTTTGTGAAAATTCAACCTAACTACATTCACTTGTAGTCTATCACATGTTAATGCCTCTTTTTCTGTTTAAGAACTTTCTCCACTTAGAACGGTAACAGTCTATGCCTAGCTTGACACTGTCAAGCTGGACTAACCCCCATGTCATAGTGTTCTCTTTTAATTAGACTTCCCAAGAGTTTTCCCTGTTCCAAGTTTAAACTTCTTAGGGATTTGTGAGAGCTGAAAAAGATTTTCCACAAAGTAATCTTAGAAAAGGAGTCATCCTGACACGCAGCTGCTTTGGCCCCCTAACTGCAGAGCTTGTCCTCATAGGAAACCAACCGTGTCCCCTTTTATAGCCTAGACTTGCTTCCAGACAGGTCAAGGGGTCATCGTTGAGGCTGAGGTGATACCCATTCTTTTTTTCTTTTTTTTTTTAAAGGAAAGGTGCAGGCAGGAATGCGGGTGAGCAGAGGCAGGCAGGCAGGAAGAGAGGAGGAAGAAGCACTTTATTTATTTATTTCGTTTAGTTGTTCTCAGTTGTTTACCCCGGCCCTGGGATGCAAACCTGGGTGCTGGGATGTATGTGGACTGTGCTCTCAGTCTAAGGCAGCTCACCTAACCACCACCTAACTAGGGAGTGCCCATTTTTATACTGCATTGAAACCTTGAGATGCTATTTTGCCCTTTTAAATGGAGAATGGGCTTTCTGCAGAGGAAGCTAACATTTATTAAAGACTGACTGGTAAGTACGCAGTACACCCAGTTCTTTTCATGTGTACAGAGTATTTGTTAAGCAGTGAGCCGCATAAATTTTTTTAAATTACTTTTTATTTTGAAATAGTTTATAGTTCACTAGAAGCTGCAAAAAAATAGTATAGAAGGGTACTATGTACTTTCTGCTTAGCCTCCCCTCATAGATAACTTCTTTCTAAGCATAGCAGAGGATCGAAACTGGGAAACGGACACTGAGATCTTAAAAGACCCAGGCCTGGTCCTCACCAGATAACACGTGCTCTGCTTGCACTGGGGCCTAGCCCCTCATTAATTATGTGACACTTTGGGAAGAAATCTGACATCTCCCTGCTTCAGTTCACTCATCAGTAAAATGGAGACAATGCTTGTATCTGCATCATAGAATTATTGTGAAAATTAAGTAAGATTGGTTATCATTTGTGACTCGTTACAACAATTCCATGAGGGATTGTTTGCAAAAATCAGCTGTCATGACTTCCTTCCTTTGAGGTTTTGTGCTTCTTCCCATTAAAGGATGCAATGAATTTCCCTACCCTTTTATCCAGGGTTTGACTTTGAACCTGGGTGAGATTGGTTTTGGACTGAACATGCAAGATGGTGCTCCAGTTTTCAGCTGATGTCTCAACAGACCTTGTGCTCTCTCTTTCTTACTCTTTCTCTGAATACTGCTTCCACCAGATAAACAAACTCAGGTTAGCTGTCTCATTGGAGAGAATTTGACCCGTCATCCCCAGCCAAACCCCACAGAGAGTCAGAGATGCCTCTGTGACCTGCAGCTGGCTGTAGTCCTGCTGAACGAGCACCGTGGACACCAGAATGACTCAGCCAAGCCCTGTCTAATGTGCCAGTTCACGGGGAGCTAGAGAAATGGTTATTGTTTTCTTTAGATGGGTGTCTATTCAGTTCCTCTGATTATTTTCTGAGTGGTTCATTTGCTTTTTAATTATTGAGTTGTATGAGATCTTTATATATTTTAGAGATTAAGCTCTTATCTGATACACGTTGTGTGAATATCTTCTCTAATTTCGTGTGTTGCCTTTTTGTTTTAGTGGTGGTTTCTTTTGCTGTGCAGAAGGTTTCAGTTAGATTTAGTTCCAATTGTTTAGTTTTGCTTTGGTTTCTTTTGCTGTAGCTTTTCCTTTCCCAAAGGCATCTTTGAGGCTGAGGCTGTAGAGTGTTTTTTTCTCCCACATTTCTTCTAAGTATTTTATGGTTTCAAGTCTTACGTCCAGGTCTTTGATCCATTTTCTTTAACTTTTGTGTATGGTGATAATGAATAATATCACTTCTTTCTTTCTTTCTTTCTCTTTTTGCAGATGTCTTTCCAGTTTTCCCACACTGTTTGTTGAATGTTACTTCCTCCAGTGTATATTTTTGGCACATTTGTCATAGATTAACTGTCCATTTAAGTGTGGCTTTTTTTCCCCCTGTGCTTTCAGTTTTATTCCACTGACTGGCATATCTATTTTTGTTCTAGTACCATACTGTTTTGGTGAAAATGACTCTGCAGTATAGTCTGAAGTCAGGGAGTATGATTAATCTACTCTTCTTTCTTTCTCTTAAGAGCTCTTTGGCTATTTGAGGTCTTTTGTGAAATCATGCAAACTTCATTATCGTTTGCTCAATTTCCTTGAAAAAGATGTGCCTGGGATTTTGATGGGGATTGCATTAAATCTATGTAGATTTAATAGATAGAATAGCCATTTTTACTATGTTAATTCTTCTAATCCATGAATAATTTCAATATCCTAAAATGAATATAGCATTGTGAACAAAACAAATAATAAATACTACTATTAAAATGGTTGTTTTAAGCCACTACATTTTCAGAGTTTGTTATACAGCTATAGATAACTGATACAGAAAATTTTAGGAAAATACTCATCAAACATTATTGGATAACAAGGAGAATTGAGATATGTATAATACATTTAGCCTCCATCACAAGAAAACTCTCAATAATTATTCATTGTGATGATGATCATCATCTTCACCACCCTATTCAACAAGAGAGAAAGCTGATGGTTAGAGAGTTTAGGAAGTTTGTCAGTAAGCATTTGACTCTGTGCTTTTCTCTGTAGGAAAATGTCTCTTTTTGTTTCCTCTGCTCTCACCTCATTGGTATATCTAATGCTAAAGGAATTCACCAAAACTCAAACAGTGATACACTATACAACTTTCTCAATTACCCCACCCCATCTTCCCTGTGAATCAGTAACAAACTTTTATGCTAAAAGTGGATATTATGAATATATACATGCATATATACATACACAAAAAGAAAAAAGTTTTGACATCTTAAAACATTAATTTAAAATGAAAACACTCAATTAGACTTCTAATAAAATTCTAAGTTTTCTTCAAATCTTCATCTATTAAAATATTCTAATAGGAATTGGTTCACATATCAGTGTAGGAATAAGGACCCCAGGGTCTCTCTACTACTGTTATCTTTGGATTATTCTTGTTACCTGAAATGCTGGGCAGAAGTCAGTTGAGTGCTGCTTAGAAAATAAATAAATAAAAGGGAATAAAATCTTAAAGGATCTTAATCAGTGTTGGCCCTACACTGGGATACTTAACTTTTCAGCTGAGTGTCATGGCTGAGTCCATGCACTAGTGTGTGAATGTGTTGACAACAACACAGTAATGAAATGAATAGACAATACCAAACTGCATCAAGGGCTGTGGGAAAGAAAAGATGTGACTGTCACACTGGTGTGTACCTTTACACAAGAAGCCAGGCATCATATAAGTGAAGTGTTTGGGAAAGGGACACAGATGACTTGAATATGGTCAGCTTTCATTTTCCATTTTGATGAATATTGGTTGATCTTTACACAGTCACATTTCAAATGGAATCGTAGTTAAAGCATAAAATTTGCATAGTTGTGTTCCTCTTCTTTTGATGTCAATCATGTCACCACTATTCTGGTCACACTTTATAAGTTATTACCCCCATTTCCAGGGGACTGATAAATGGGACCACCTCAGCCTGCCATATAAGCTTGTGTCCTAATGAAGGAAACAAAAGGCAAAAGGGTAGCCTGGTATGTAGGGATCCATCAGTCATTGTGGGAATTGTGGGACTTCTTCCCCAGAATGAATGAGAAAGTCATACTTCACTAGTTCACTTAATGTGCACCTTTCCCCTTTTCATAGGAACAAAGTCCTGATACTGGGGGCGGCGGGGAGGCACATGCCCAGATTTAAAAAAAAAAAACTTTCCCAACCAACCCTGTGGTCATGAGAGGTCCTATGACTAATTTTTGAGAGAAAGTGATAAACTGGATAAAGTTATCAGGTGAGACTTTCGCCCTTTTCTTTCTTCCTTCCTGGAATGCCATGATGATGGTTGGGGCTATAGCAGCCAGTTTGCAGCTATTTAGTATCCTAGCTTCCTGACTCTCAGTCTAAGTTCCCTCATTTAGTAATTGAGTAATTAATTGAATTTTCCAGTGCCTCAGTTCTCATCTTTAAAATCAAGAAAACAATAATGCTTAGGCATAAAAGAGGTTATCCACATAAATGCCTTTGTAGAATGATTGAATAGAATAAAAGTTTGTCAAAGATAGGTATATCTGGGATTCAAAGACTGTGTCTATGGAGAGCGGACACTGAGATGGGCACAGGGAAAAAAACAGTTTTCGGAGCCAACACAGAAAAAGGGATTTTCCTGCTTTAGCACTGGACAGAACAACTTGGAGAGCAGAAGAAGACTAACAGCAGGCTCTACAGGTGGGTGAGGGCGTGGGGATTTAATGGAGAATACGGCAGCACAGGGGAGCCCCCGGGAAGGAGAGTTTCGCGGTGTGGACTCAATCTGCCTTCCCTCACGGAGCCTGGCTGGAGCCACAGGGCTGCACGGACGTTCTAAAGAGTGCAAAACTGTCAGGTGACCTCCAGCACCCACTGGGGTTTGAGATGGGATACTGCTGCTGAGTCCCTCTTCTCCTGGCACAGACTGCAGGGACAGTTCTGCTAATCTCTAGTGGCGCAAACTCAGACAGAGCAGGGAGCCACAAGCCTGAGACAAACTGAGCAACACTGCTGGCAACTCCTGGCTAGAAAAAGCCCAGAAGGAGAAAATTGGAGACAGAAAGAACAAGAGCACACAGGTGCTGTGCACCCCCCACTACACACCCGGAGGTTTGGATCCCCTGGGAATTGGGATCCAGCGACTAAGCTCCTGGAAGAACAACTCGTGGAAAGGACTTGACCCTGATGGTTTGGTGAATACAAAGGACATAAGTGTAGACAGAAGACTCAAGTCACATAGCCCCAGCCAGCAGAGTTCTACCAACAAAATAAGCCTATCTCCCCACCACCATCAGGTGGCAAAACTACACACTCACAGACAACCACTACACCCCAACCCTGCGCCCGCCCCCACCCAGCAGCCATCATCACTCCCTGACACAACAAGACACACTACGGAAGCCTGTAAGGATCATAAGTACAAAATAAAACAAAAATCGAGTGCCCCCTGGTAGAAATTAAAACCAAACAAACAGATCAACAAGATTCCAAATCATGGGAAAAAAGAAACCACAACATACCCTGAAACCTCAGGAAATGGAATTACAACAAAATGACAGCTCATCAGAAATTAACTTTAAAGATACGGAAGAATGTTTTTTTCTAACAGATAAAGAATTCAAGTCTGCAATCATAAAGAAATTCAGAGAATTAAAAGAAAATTCAGATAAACAAAACAAAGAGCTTAAACAAATAATTAAGCACCAAAAGGTGGAGATTGAAGCTCTACAGAAAAAACTAAGCAGAACACAGGATTTAAAGGAGATAATTCATGAAGCTAAGAATAATATAGAAAGCTACAGAACCAGAATAACCCAAATGGAGGAAAGGATTAGTGATATAGAGGATAGTAATGCAGAAAGGAGCCAAGAAGACAAAGAAAGAGAAAATAAATGCAAAGAAGAAGAAGAAGAGGAGGAGGAGGAGGAGCAGAAGAACTGGGTATTCCAGAAGGTGAAGAGAAAAATTGAGGAACAGAGAACATCTTCAAGGCAATAATGACTGAAAACTTCCCAAATCGAGAACAAGTAACAAACACACAGGTCAATGAAGTAAACAGAACACCCCATTACATAAATCCTAAAAAAACTACACCAAGACATAGGACTGTGAAACTATCAAAAAATTTAAGACAAAGAAATTATTCTAAAGTAAGCCTGGGGGAAAAAGCAGATAACATATAAAGGCACTCCTGTCAGACTAACTTCAGACTTCTCAGCAGAAACTCTACAGGCAGAAGAGAAAATACTTCAAGACAAAAAAATGCCAGCCAAGAATACTGTATCCTACAAAACTCTCAAATTTGAGGGACAAATTAAGGTTTTTCCCAACAAACAAAAGCTATGAGAGTTAGCCACCATAAAACTTCCTCTACAAGAAATGCTAAAAGAGGCCCTACTAGCTAAACCAAAGAGTAAAAACTTCACAAAAATATAACAAAGAGATCAACATAACCAGAAAACAAAAATCAAAATGGCAGTAGCAAGTTCTCAAATGTCAACAATTACTATAAATGTAAATGGACTGAACTCACCAATCAAAATGCACAGAGTTGCTAAAAGGATTAAGAAACATAACCCAACTCTTTATTGTCTACAAGAAATTCATCTTAGGTCAATGGATGGAAGTGGATGGATGGAAAATGGTACTCCAAGCTAATGCTGAATCCAAAAGAGCAGGAACAGCTATACTCATATCAGATAAGGTAGTCTTTCAACCAAAGAAAACTAAAAAAGATAAAGATGGACATTATATAATGATAAAGGGATCAATACAACAAAAAAGGTCTAACACTAACAATTATGCACCCAGTAAAAGAGCAACCAAATATATCAAGCAAATATTAACAGATCTAAATAAGGATATTGACAGCAACACAATAATTGTAGGGGACTTCAATACTCCTCTTTCAGAAAAAGACAGATTATCCAGACAGAGAATCAACAAAGAAATAAGATCTTTAAACAACAAAATAGAAGAGTTGGACCTAATAGACATATATAGAGTACTTCACCCAAAAACTATAGACTACACATTCTTTTCAAGTGCTCATGGAACATTCTCAAGAATTGTGCATATACTGAGACACAAAAATGTCTCAGTAAATTTTCAAGGATTTAAATAGTATATAATATCTTTTCAGATCACAATGGCATCAAACTAGAGATCAACCAAAAGGAGAAAGAGAGGAAAACCACAGAAGAGTGAAGATTAAACAACATATTGTTGAGCAACCAATGGGTAAAAGAGGAAATTACAGAAGAAATTAAAAAATATCTAGAATCAAATGAAAATGAAGAAACAACGTATCAGAATCTATGGGATTCAGCAAAAGCAGTAATAAGAGGGGAATTTATAGTGATACAATCCTACCTCAGAAAACAGGAAGAATCACAAATGAAAAACTTAAGCCATCACCTAAAGGAACTAGAAAAACAGAAGCCTGAATCCAACAGAAGGAAAGAAATAATAAATACTAAGTCAGAAATCAATAAAATACAGATCAGAAAGACTATTCAAAAAAAAATCAATGAATCAAAAAGTTGTTTTTTTCAAAAGAATAAACAAAATAGACAGGCTATTAACCAGACTCACAAAAAAGAGGAGAGAGAAAATGCAAATAAATAGAATCAAAAAATGAAAAAGGAATAATCACAACAGATACAACAGAAATACAGAGGAATATAAAAGAATACTACATACGACTATATGGCAACAAACAGAATAACCTAGAAGAAATGGACACATTTCTGAAAAGGTACAATATTCCAAAACTAAACAGAGAAGAACTAGAAACCATAACCAGATCAATCATGAGCAAGAAAATTGAAACAGTGATCAAAACCTTCCCAAAATCAAAAGCCCTGGACCAAACTGTTTCACCAGTGAATTCTACAAAGCATTCAATCCTCCTTAAACTGTTCTAAAAAATAGAAGAAAAGGGAAAACTTTCAAACTTTCTATGATGCCAATATTATTCCAAAACCAAATAAAGACTGCACCAAAAAAGAAAACTATAGACCAATATCCTTAATGAATACTGATGAAAAATTCTCAACAAACTACTAGCAAATCGAATTCAACAACATATAAAAAGAATCATACACTATGATCAAGTGGGATTTATTCCAGGGATGCAAGGATGGTTCAACATTTGCAAATCAATAAATATGATATACTATATCAATAAAAAGGATATAAAAACACATGATTGTCTCAATAGATGCAGAAAAAGCATTTGACAAGATTCAACACCCTTTTATGTAAAAAAAAAAAAACCTCCAAAAATAAATATAGAAGGAACATACTTCAACATAATTAAGGCTATATATGACAAGTCCACAGCCAATGTTGTACTCGACAGAGGAAAACTGAAAACTTTCCCCCTAAGATCAGAGACAAGACAAGGATATCCACTCTCACCATTACTATTCAGTATAGTACTGGAGATCCTGGCCAATGCCATTAGACAGGAAAAAGATATAAAAGGTATCCAAATAGGAAAAGAATGAAACTATTACTTTTCGCAGATGACATGATAATACACATAGAAAACCCCGAAGAATCAAGTAAAAAGCTGCTAGAAATAATAAATATAGTAAAGTGGCAGGCTACAAAATTAATATTAAAAACTGCTGCATTTCTGTATGCCAACAATGAAAATACAGAAAGAGAACTGAAGAAAACAATACTGTTGACAATTGCACCAAAAAATATGAAACACCTTGGAATAAACCTAGACAAAGAGGCAAAGGACCTATACTATGAGAACTATAGGGCATTACTAAAAGAAATAGAAGATGACACAAAGAAATGGAAATATATTCCATGCTCATGGATCGGAAGAATCAACGTAACCAAAATGGCCATACTGCCCAAAGCTATATATAGATTCAATGCTATCCCCATCAAAATTCCAAAGACATTCTTCACAGATATAGAACACAAAACAATGAAATTTACCTGGCACAACAAACAACCCAGGATAGCAAAAACAACCCTCAAGAAAAAAAGCAACAACGGAGGAGTCATGCTCCCTGACTTCAAACTCTACGCAAAGTAATAATAATTAAAACAGCATGGTACTGATATAAAAACAGAAAGATCAATGGAACAGAACTGAAAATCCAGAAATAAATCCACATATATGTGAACAACTAATTTTTGACAAAGGAGCCAAAAACTTACAATGGGACAAGGACAGCCTCTTTAATAAATGGTGCTGGGAAAACTGATCAATCACATGCAAAAGGTTGAAACTAGACCATTACCTAACGCCATACACAAAAATCAACTCAAAATGGATTAAAAACCAAGATATAAGACCAGAAACCATCAAACACATAAAAGAGAATGGAGACCAAACATTATTAGACATAGACCTAAGAGATATCATGGCAACTCAACTCCCATTGCAAGACAAATCAAATCCAAAATAAACAAGTGGGATTACATAAAACTAAAAAGTTTCTAATCAACAAAAGAAACACACATAAAAACAAAAAGGCATCCAAATGAATGGAAAAAGATATTTGCTCTTACACATCAGATAAGGGCTTAATATCTAAGCTATACAAAAGACTCAAAAAATTAGATAACAAACATACAAGCAATCCAATCAAAATATGGACTGATGACCTTAATTGACACCTCTCCAAGGAAGACACACAAATGGCCAACAGGTTCATGAAAAGATGCTCTACGTCTCTTGTCACCAGGGAAATGCAAATCAAAACAGTGATGAGATATCACCTCACACCAGTAAGAATGGCTATTACCCAAAAAAAAAAAAAAAGAGAGAAACTAATAAGTGCTGGAGAGGATGTGGAGAAAAGGGAACTCTAATTCATTGTTGGTGGGAATGTAAAGTGGTGCAACCATTCTGGAAAGCAGTATGGAGAGTTCTCAAAGAACTGAGAATGAAAATTCCATATGATCCAGTTATTCCTCTGCCGAGCATTTATCACAATGACACAAAAACACTTGTCCGAAGAGATACATGCACCAACCCCTATGTTCATTGCAGCACAATTCACAATAGCTAAGAGCTGGAAACTAACCTAAATGCCCATCAACAGAGGATTGGGTAAAGAAGATGTAAATAACACTACAGAATACTATGCAGCCACCAAAAGGAGAGATCCTTTCATATGCAAAATCATGGATGAACTTGGAGAGAATTATGCTTAGTGAGATAAGTCAGAAGGAGAAGGACAGACATCGTATGACAGCACTCATATGACGCGTAAAGAGAAAACAAATAAATGTCATAAATTAAACAACACTAAAAACAGAGAGTCCGGGAGTAAGAGAGAGAGAGAGAGACATAGAGACAGAGAGAGAGAGAGTGTGAGATCGCTATTCCAAACCACTATGGACTCCTAGAGATGAGAGACAGAAAGGCAAATCAGGGGGTACCAGGTTGGGGGAAATGGGATCAAGGGAATTAACTATAAATGAAGAGGGAAAAAAGGGGGGGGGGGAATATTGTAAATCTACTATGCTATTTGTAAATGTGAAAATACCAATATGTATACCTCAAAACAAGTGATTATCAAAATTCAGTATTCCTTCAATAATAATAAAAAAATAAAATAAAAGATAGGTATGTTTGGTAGAAGAAGTAGTAGAGGTAATAGTAACAGAACAAATTATTAGTAGTCACAACGGTAATAAAAGGAGGGATACAGTAGAAAGCATGTAACAGGCTATTATGAGGATTTGGGTTTTATTCCATAAAATGCAGGAAGTTGACATGACTTTGTCTAAGTTGTAAGAAAACTCTGGAAGGGTTCAAGAACGAAGTTGAAGATGGAATTAATTTCATTTGATACCAGCTATTGTATTTAGGGGCAAAGGGCATTCAAGGAGAGGAAGGAGACCTTTTGCTCAGAAACAAATTTGTCCTCAATTACACTGAAGAAAGGGAGAAGTGAGTGCAAGTTTCCCAGGAAGGAGGTCTGCCCAGCAGACGCTGACCAAGCCTTGAGCAGTGGGTGTTCCTTGGCTGGGTGCTCTGGGCATAACTGTTCTGCTAACTCCCACAAGCAGGACTTTCCTGCACTTTGAATATAAACTCAATCACAGCCAACTTAAAAAAAAAAATGTAATTCACCTTAAGATTCTAAGTCATTTTCAAATTTCAAGTGTAGCAACTGATTTAGACATCAAGCTACTGAGTTATTGGCATCAATGAAAGACTTATTTTGAAGTTATCTGTGGCTTCAAAACATGAGACTAACTTACTTCCAATTTTGAAATTTCTCATTATTCCACTTCCAAGGAAATACACACACATGTGCGTGTGATTGAGAAAGACTGTAAGACATTAATATTAAACTAAGGTAAACTATTCTTACATAAAATAGTAGTTCATTATTAAGCTCATCGAGTTTCCGTCTTCCGGAGTTATTTTTTGGAATAAGAAAATCAAAGAATGTTTCGAGATTTTTTTGATCTTTACCACACATTTGGGCTCACATTCCTAAATGAACACAGTCAATGCTTAAATAAAGTATTTTCTCAAAAACATCTATTTGTGGACTCCCTCCAAGCTTCTCAGCTTGTCTGGATTATCCTGATGCCACATTTTGAGGTTACTGTCTAGCCAGATTTCTGGAAAGTTCTGACCCGAAATTTCCTCGTCTATTGTCTGTGGCTGTTGTCTATGCTCCGGTTTGAAAATCACATCAAGTCTGATAATATTATAACCCAAGAAAACTGCATCGCTGTAGTGGTCCGACATCACATCTCTGTTCAAGTTCTTTTGAGTGGATTCAGCAGTGGTCAGTCCTCCAATGTGAAATCCAGTCACATCCTCAGCTGATACCTGTGACTGGATCGTTCTGCCGCTCTGGAAAATTTACTCTGTTTTGTGACTTCTCTCTGTCCCAAGGCTCTGGGGAAGAGGCTCTGGCCACAAGTCCATAGGCAGAATATCCGCTGGTCCTGGGGTCTCCTTTCTTGTGTGGCAGGCATTGTCTTATTGCTGAGAGTCATGGCACATTCCATGTCATCACTGCTCGAGACCAGTGACTGAAATTCAGCCAGATCTGTCTCAGAGCCGAGCATTTCACGACACAAGGGTGCACAGATATGTGATTTCCTTGCTTTTTCTGTAAGGCTCCCTTTTCTCTGTGCCAAGGTAAACTATTTAAAAACCTGAGTTAAGAGGCATAAAAACTGTAATTGAACTGGAGTTCATTTTTAACCTATTTTGATCTAATCAGAAATCTAAACTTACTATTAATTAAAAATTTTCCTAGCTGATAAAAACCTGAGGAAGGAGTTGAGCAGATCATCAAATACACTGTCGCCGTTTCAAGTGTGTGTTTTCAGACACTTAAGCTTGGCCGCTGACAGCCATTAGGGCTCCATATGCTCAATTCTCCCTTTTATTTTATGAGGGACGGATACAGCATTGTCCTACCTGGTGGCAGGATGAACACATTGGGTGCCCTCCTAAAGTTCATTCCCAAGACGTGTGATTGTGGAAACCAGAAAAGCGGGATCAGAGTCAATAACATTCATATGTGAACCAACACATTGGCCAACTGATGCTGGCCTTCTGGAACCCATGCTGGAAACTCCGCAACTATGTGGATTCAGAGGGAACCGATCCCGAGTGATCTGCAGTTTCTGCCATGGACCCAGGGCAACCACCCCTGCCGACCAGGCTTTGTAGCTCAGAGGAAGGCATCATGATGTGGAAAAACTTTCAAATTGGCTATTTATTTGCAGCCCATCTTGTTTCAAGGACGATTTAAGGCAACTTACAAACACATGCAATACATTCATATACTAAAAAGTGAAAAATACACCAGGGTGAAGGGAAAGTGGGGGCAAGAATCTATTGGTAAAAACGTTAGGTGTTTACTAGCTGTGAGTATCTTTGGTAACCTCTATGGGTCTGTTTCCTCAACTGGAAAACCAGGTGGAATGAAACAGACTACTTCTGCGATCTCTCCCAGTCCTAATCCATATGCTTTCAAAACATCCCAACCAGAAAAACAATCATCTAAATGATAAAATAACTTCCAGAGTGTTTTCTCTGTGCCCGGTCCCCTGCTAAATATCATCTCATTAGATCCTTAAAACCATCATCTGCTTTAGGTGACTTCCATTACCCCATTTTATAGAGAAGAACACTGTTTCCCTGAAAGTCATCAGTTGCCAACATCACAGATATAAGGGCAAAGAAAAGATACATGCATTATGAAGATTAAGAGAAAATGCAAAGTCTGGGAGAAAACCTCCTAATTAATCAGGTGACAGGAGCTATGGTGAAGGAAGAACTTGGGTCCACATCCCTGAGGCTGGTGGCTGGTTGCTGGTCGCAGGCCGCTCTCCGTTGGGCTTTCCACAGGACTGGCTATCTCTTCTGCTTAGGTCACTGTCTCCTCAGGAAGCCCCCAGGTCTAGCCTCAATGGCATAATGAAGAAAATGTGGAGTGGACAACAGACTGGCCACAGACACCCCAGTCTTCTCACTCTGCCTGCACTCAGCCTCCAACAGAGCATGAGTCTCTGCCAAATCTAGCGCCCCCAGGTTACTACAGAATGGCCAAGGTAACAAAACGCAGATAGAAGCTGCTAGAAGAACTGAAGTTCCAGCAGTGGAGCTGGTGGCGGCCTTGTGTGTGTTGGAGGGAGAAGGGTGCAGGATCCCAGACATTCTTGCTTCTGTTGCCAGTTAGACCTGAGAGGGTGGTCTCTCCCCTCCAGAAATCAGAGCTGGTGGCTCTTCACTGGTGCTGAGAGAAGCACTGGGCTTTCTGCTAAGTACTTGGAAATCTTTAGAAGTAAGAGCTTTGGAGTTTTGCTACTCAAACGTGTGGTCCGTGAACTGATCCAACAGTATCACTAAGAAAGTAGTTAGACATGAAGAATCTAAGGTCCCATTCTGACCCACTGGCTAACTTCATTTTAGCCAGCTCCCTGGGAAAAATGTGAGCAGTAGAAAGTTTGAGAGGCTCTGGAGTACAAGATGACCTACAAACATTAAGGCAGTAGCTCTCGCTTATTAAAAAAAATTCTGGTGTCTGCTTCCCAAACTACACCAATTAAATCAGAATCCCTGTGGCTAGTGCCCAGGTATGGGGAAGGTTTGAAAACTCCCCTAGGTAATTTTCAGGTACAGCCAAGGCCAAGAGCCACTGATTCATTGTTACCTGCTCCCTCTTTCCGAAATCAAAATCCACACTTGTCACTTCTAGACATCAATAGGCAAGCCAATGCCATTTCACACATGCACACGTCTTCGGTTAAAAGAGAAAAATAAAAACATAGTAAGCTTTTCATAAACAGAAAGGATTGACTTTTATTCTGAAATTATGTCCTGATTTTTTTTTCTTTTTGTCCATTTAAAAAACGTCCTTTGTTCTATGAAATATTGGAGAGGTTAATTATTGTTCATTACAAAATAAAAAGTAATAAATCCTATTTGATACTTTGAATGGACAAAAACATAAAACCCAGAAAACCTAAGAACCACAACTCTAGATAATAGATTTAAATATTTTAGTGGCTGCATTGCCCCATGCTTTCCCCCAACCCCCACTTCCTCAAATTAAAACGAAAGTGGCCTCACTCAGTAAGGTACTACATCATGATTCAGAACTCAGGAAATGATTCCAGCCTTGTATACATGCACTTTGATACAAAGTAGACATACATCAGAGAAGGTTTAATAGCACAGGATATCCATTATGGGCCATGCTGGATTTTAAAAACAAATGGTGATATTTGTGATTAAAAACCCAAATTGTCCATCTACAAAGGAGTCTCTTAGACACATTAGACAGATCACTGGTTCTCACATTTTAGTATGCTTCAGAATCACCTGGAAGACTTGTTAAAAATCTAGGTTACTGGTCTCAGTTCTTGAGTGTTTGAGTCAATTGGTCTCCAGTGGGTTCAAAGAAATTTCCATTTCTACCAAGCCCCCAGAAGAAGCTGCTTGTCCAGGGCCACACTTTGAGAAGCACTGTTCTAGATAAAGAAAAATAACTACTAAAGATGCCAGTCACAAAGATATATTTTGCAAATATACATATAAATACACTACATCTATGGACATGTATTACTTTTGAATATAGTACATGTTTTTAGTTCAGTTTGTCTATAGAGTACAAATGCCTCTAGCAAGAATAAGTCAGTCATTTGAAGTCAATGATTTGCAGTGAATGTGTAAAATTATTTAAAAAACAACATATAGTAACTGAGTTTTCCTCAGTGGGCGTGGGATTCTCTCAGGTTGGAGCCGAGTAATTCCTTGGGGCAGGGTCTCCTTGGAGACCCAAACTTTGTTTCTGTGGCATCTTCCTGCACCGCCCTCTCCCACTCCATTTGGACCTCAGATTTCTAGAACAACTCTAATAAGATGCAATCTTCCCAGAGGTTGACTCTCTTTGGATCCCGCTGTGCAGTGATGATGACAGGCCCACTCAATTTAGCAGATGTGGAAAGAACCCCACGCAGCCCCACTCTGGGGCACACCTGCAGCCCACCGGACAGCCCACCAGTCTCCAAAGAGTTCTTAGAAAATTAGGCTATCTTTCATTAGCTATCTATCATGTGGCCTCCACCGGGCTGCAGGATGTGAGGGCCATTTAATTAGGCCCTGCACCACTCTCTGGTGTGAAAAGGCTCTCAAACGCTTTGATTCCCCACTGCTTCGCAGCAGGAAGTTGTTGGCGATAATTGACATAGGATTTCCTTGTTAACCAGCAGCAGACATGCCGGATTAAAGCGACAGAGATCTCGAGAAGAAAGTGAAAGAGATAAGAAGCTCGGAAGACTTCTGCTTATTTGGCACTTGAGGATGGGGAGGAAACAGCAATAACCCACTCAAGTGGCGACTCCCAGAGTGGAAGGGCGTCCCCTTATCAGACCCATTTCAGCTTGGCTGATCAAAGATTGACTCCCCGTAAAATCACATAGGCCTGGGGTTTGTTAGTTTATTAAGCGGCAGGTTTTAGGAATTATCACAGGTTTAAAGATGGATTGCAGTTTATGTGAAGGGGGAGAGGATTATCGGGTTTTCATCTTAACAATTATAAAATATCACAGCTGAAAGCTTGCTTGCAAATGACATAATTTTCCAGTGCCAACTAAACAGGTCATTGTGAGGCTGCATGTAAGCATTCTCCACGAGGGAGGAAAGACAGGCAAATTAACTCTGGGGAGGAGTGAGCACGAGGGGCCTCCAAACGCCTTGTTCCTCTTCGGAAGCTGGTGCAATCTCATTTTGCCCTGTGCGAATCCATAGGTAATTATATTTAATTTCTTACTGGGGCCGTTTAGGTCGGCTTGTATTAAAAGAGAGAGAGCAGCCCACTGAGATGGTTCTTAAAAAGCAGTTGTGATAAATGATACCGAAATAGATCCACATGAGCCAAGTGAAATGAAATGTCTACTTTGGAGTAGAGACAATTATTGTATATCACTTAATAACTTAACCTTACAAGAGCACATGTGGCATTAATAAAGGGCTGGGAACTGCAAAAAGCATGAGATGGGACTTCCTTCTGACAACTATATGCAAGTCTTGGAGTGGTGGAGCTGTGAGACAAGGTTTCAAGTCTGCCTGGCTGTGTGCTTGACCATGGACTCATGCTTGGGATAAATGCCTAATTGCAAAGGCTTTTATGCCTACTGATTAAAAAATATAAAGAAAGAAACACATTCAATGGTTTTTTGTTTGTTTGTTTTTAGTTATTAAAGAAACGTGTTTATGGCAGAAAAATTAGAAAATACAGCACAATGTTAAGAATGAATGAAAGGTAATTGCTCCCAGCCAATGGTCTAGGAAAGACCTGTTATTTTGTTACATGTATGCCATTACACACCATGTCTCATAAAACCAGTTTCACTTCTTATGTTGTTTTTTGAAAGTGCATGGTTAACAATAAACCTTGAGTTTTTCCTGTATTTGGTAAATGTATATTTGAAAGGATGGTTTGGGATCATGGTGTTACACATGATAACATAATTTACTTAGATAAACCCCAATTGTTGGACATTTACATTGTCTCTCTCTCTTTTTTTTTTTTTTTTTTTTTGCTATTATAAACAAAGCTAAATGCTTTCATAATGAATCTGTGTTTTTCTGATCCCTTCAAATAATTAGCAGTAGAATTTCTGGCTCAAAAGGGCATGGCCATTTTTAAGGACATTGGTACAGGTCCAATTTGCAAATTTTCGGGATAGCCTTGAAAGTAATTTTCCCAGTGTCAAAGTCAGAAGCATTTTGTGTCATCCACCCCAAAATGAGAGCAAATGATAGCAGCTATTTCATCGAAAGAAAATCAGTCATTGTGTTTGCATCTGGAGGGCTCTTTAGTTCTGATCTGACCCTTTGCCTTTAACTCTGTGACAGGCTATGACAATAAACAGTGACTCCGTGATCAGGTGAATGGGGTCAAACGCTGAAGATATTCATGTCAATGTTAGCAACTTCAACATTGAACACATCTTTTATCCAAGAAGTTCAAGTTCCTCTAAGAACACTGATTCATTATCAGTCACAAGTGCAGAGGGAAAGGGTTGAAAAAAAAAACAAAAACCTCTAAATCAAACTGAAAGGAGGGCGGTGGGAAGAAGGAGGAGAAGCTGTTTCTGGACTAACTTCTTTAACAAAATCACTCTCAGGATCTGATCTAATACAGAGAAAGGACCTTAAAGAGAAAATCCTTTTTTCTTTGCTGCGTAAAGGCTGGGGCTGGTGGGTCATCGTAATTTTGACACTGTCTTGAAAACAACAATCATCTCTGCTTTCTGTGTCCTTCACACCAGTCTCCTTCAAGTGTTTTTCAGACATAAAAGACCAATTGTTCTTCATCGGAGGGGTGCAGGTGCCATTATATTATTGCTGAATAAAAGAATGAAATAAAGTGATCTGCAAACGTTTCTGCTACTATAGAATTTTACTGCATAATTTATTCACGATGATGCAAAAACAATGTCCTTAGCTGTACGATCTGTATCTTTGGAAAATAGATACATTTGTGAAAACAGATATTCTTCTCATCATCATGAAAAATATTCTTTTCTATATAGTGTCTGTGGAAAAAATACTCTAGACCTATAGTTGTTAAAATATATATTTACCTATGAAATTCTTTTTATAAAACTCAATGTAGACATTGTCTGCCTGATAAGATGACATGACAAGCAATGTTTAACCGTTCAATATTTTGAAATCGCTTACATTGCTCCCTCGTTGAGCAGCGATGGAAAATGGCTGCTCACCTCTCGGCACCAGACACGAAATAAAACTCTCTCTATTGGAATCACATTGAGCCCAAACACAGAGTACCATGTGTCAGAAATTAGCCTGTTCCTGCCTGGGGAAATATAAACTAGCATAAATCTATCCCCAATTTTCTTTTCTTGTCCATTTTATTTTGGGCAATCTCTAATTGTTTTATAAGGCAAAATGCAATGAAGTTATTATCCACAGTGTGACCTCCTGGACTAAGGCATTTATAAATCTACTCCTATCACAGTAACCCTGACTTTCAACACGTTTACCCATCTGAAGGACTGAAGAATAACCAGCCTCCTTGTCCCTGATCCCGCTGATGGAAGAGACTTAGAAATCTTTTCAGCAGCCGGGGCTGCTTTGCTCAGAGAAAACATGTGTCCCGGGGCGGTGGGCACTCTGGGGAGTATCACTCACTAAAATAAAAGCCAGCAAGAACATCACCTTCAAGATCAGGTCCTGAAGCCTTGGGAAAGCTTGTCCCTGGGACCCCTTGTAATTTAGGGTGCAAAAATCAGAGACAAATGGATTTGTAATCGTTTTCTCATTACCATCTTGGGAAATTTCCAGCGAAGGTCTGGGAGAACAGCACAACACCCCTGATGCTCGTAATACAATCCGACTTGCAATTCCAGTTTCACTGCACCATGGAGGTGAATGAAAAAACAAATTTCTAAGCTCTAGCTTAAAACTGTATCTATACAGGCTATCCACAGAGGGAGTCATGGGGCTCCTACAAAATAGCAATGGTCAGTTCTGCTTTTCCAAGAAGGGCAAGCTTGTACTTCCATCTTAGACACAGGAGAACCCCAGTTCTCGACCCCTTCCAACTTTCATTTGGGGTCCAACAAAGCAAGATTTTTTTTTGAAAAATGCTTTCATCATGAGTGACTAATGATTGTTTTTATTTTATTATTAAGTTGTACATCACTTGTCCATGAAATAAAGGACATTATGTTACAAATGACACCTCTATTTCATATGACATATATGATACACATAGTGAATACAATGATATGTTATCATGATAACAGAGATACAAAAGAACAAAAAAGCGATATGCATGGATACTTTCTCAACTGTCATGACTGATTTCTTTTGTAATCCTTCCATGGAAGATTAAGACGGCTGCTTCTTCTCTAGCAGACAAAGCCAAGACAAAGCTTCCTCAAAGGGGAACTGACTTTCCTGACGCCCCTAATAAAAATCCCTCCCACATATCAAGTGAGGTCAGGCCCAGTGGTAGATGTTTCACATATATAGTCTTGCTTAATCCTCACATTTATTTGTTTAGAAATAAGGATTAAGTATCTACTGCTTGTCAGGCAAGAATTTAAGTGTTAAGTGTTAAGAATTTAAAGACAAAAATATTACTTAAACATAGATGGGAAATGACACCTTAATGACAAATATGTACACAGGCATAATCAGAGGGAGGCAGGTGCAGACTGGTTAGTGCTGTGGCTTCTGATTCAGAAGAACTTGAAATGGATGCCATCACCATCACTTACTGGTGAGTGCCTTTGGACCAGCACTGCCAAGTGCTGGCATCTAGCATATACGTAATAAATGGCACTCCCTACTTATTACTATTACTGCTGCTGCTGTGAGTGCTGGAACAATTGAGTCAAGTATTATAGAATTACAAGAGAAATTCAGAACAAGAGTGTCCACCTCTAACATCAATGTGGCTCCCCATAGATTTTATCAGATTTTTCCAGGGATTCCCAAGAACCAAAAGAGACCTGTGCTGAGTGGTTACAGCTCCCTCAGTCTGTGCAGAGCACACCGGGACTCTCTCTCCTCCAACGTAATGTTTGCATTGTGAGATTGTGTGCTTTAAAATTTCTATGTTATTTTAAACTTGTTTACGTTAAACTGTCCTTTCTAAGGTTGTTCCTTCTCAAAGTTGGGGAAATAAAGTCTTCTTTTTAGCAAAAGTCAAATATTTTCCTAGGAAATGTGTGGGACTTGGAGGGAGGGGGCAGTCTATTGTGTTCGCCTTTTGATGGCAATGAGTTTTATTTTTCTGTGGCCATGGAACTTCTGAGTAAAGACTCACATTTCCACGTGATGCATCTGCTTTTAATGTCTTAAATACTGGGCCAGAACAGACATATCTGTCTGGTCTGGGTTTTCTTAAATAGCCAGAAGTCTTTATGATAAAGACAGCAAACATCTACTAGGGAAAAAACTCTACAGCAAAGTGCTGTTGCTGCCTGGTGTCGCCTCCCTGACAACCTATAAATGGACCATATTGATGAAGTGAACAGGACTCTCTGGCCATTTTCAACTAGAAACTAATAACCCCTGTCATGATAGCAGGCAGGCAATAACCTCGGTTAAAACTAGGTTCATCAAATAAATCACTCAGGAATTTTTCTATTTCTTCCTCTGGACACGTTGCACATCTGCTCAATGAAAGGCGGAAAGAAGCAATATTTCTTTGATCAAGATTTTTTTTAATATTCTTGTCTCTCTCCCTTGGGATACTATCTTTTCAAGTGGGTGCAGATAGAACATCACTTTCTAATGAATGTAGAGAATTTATGAATTTAAGCTATAAAAGCAAAGATGAGGGATTTTAGTCTTTCTCAAACTATATTTTATATTGTCAGGAGAAAATAAACTGGACCACAAAGCCATATTGTGCCCAGTTCACTAAATCTCCTGAGCTCTCATGACCTTTTCAACGTGTTCCATTTGTGGCCACATGTGGGAGGGGGATATAAACAGATGATCGCTTTGTACTCCTCCCAATATGTCTAAATACATGTAACATGTTTCATAGTTTCTCGGCCGGCCGTGGACAGGAAGAGCTTGATGGCGTCAGGTATCAACCTCAGCGAATATTGTCATATGTTAACATCATACTGACTCTCCTGATACTTTCTAGGTATTGGACGAATTCTGAAGTTTGTGAAAGGGATGCAGTTGTCATCCTGTGTCCTGAGGCTCTAAGAAGTCCTAGGTCAGCTCCCTGAGTCTTAAGGAATTATGGATAGAGGCTGTCTTTTCTGCTTGTAAAATAGAAAATAGCAGAAGCTGTACAACTATGGAAGTTATGCTTTTCTCACTGTGGAATTCAAAGTGAGTGAACCAGTCCTCCAGGTGGGCCCTGCTGGAGCATAGAGAGGGGTCTAGTATGGGGCACAGGGCCAGGGGGCCTGTGAGTCCAAGGGCACATCCCAGATCTGCCACCCGGAGCTGCCTAGCCAGACAACTATGTGAAACTGGTGGTCACCACTGGTGAATCTGGGAGAGTAGTGTTGACTTGAGAGCATCTTGTGAAGAGTTAAATGAGTGAAGGTTTAGGAGACATTTAGCATCTTGCCTACTTGCTGGTCAGGGCTCAACGAATCTCTCTTTTTAGTGGTCTAGGCCCAGACTTGCAGGCTGTGTGGTCCTGAGCAAGTTACTTAACCCCTCTGATCCTCTGCTTTCTCCTCTATAAAATACAGATGTTGTCAAATATATCTTATGGGTTGGTTATGAGTGAAATGATGGATTGAGCATTGATGGACAGTGCTTGAGTTATAGTAGGTGTTATTTAGAGTTTATTACTATCTCTGTATAAAAAATTTTATCATGTCTGTTAAATCAGTCAGTTTTAATTTTCCACTTCTTGCCTCTTTTCTTTTTAATTTTTGGATTTCTGTTCATCTGGACAATTAGGTTGTTGCACCAGATAATACTTCTGTCTAAACTGTTATGAATTCTGTGAAACAGTGTTTGTAAGAGCCATCTCCCACCTATAGATTGTTATGCAATGTAGGATAGAAGTTTTATAACTGACATTTCCTAACAACACTTTTGCCTCCAAAGAATAGCCAATTGAGTGCCTGCTTTTAATAATATTTTTAGTTTGGAGTAATTCTAGATTTATAGGCACATTTCAAAGAGAGCACAGAGCTCTTATATACTCCTCACCAGGTGTGCGTTTCCACTCATGTTACCACCTTACTAAACGCCCATGGCACTTGGTCAAAGAAACCAATATTCATCTATTTCTGTGAACTAAATTCTGACTTTGTTTGAATCCTGCCATTTCCCCCTCTAATGTCCACTTTATTTTCTGTTCCAGAAAAAATGGTGGCCATTTCTCTGTCTTGTTTTCCTGAGCCTGACAGTTTTGAGAAGTCCTGGTCTGGTGTTTTGTAGAATGACTCACAATTTGAGTCTGTCTGACCTTTTCCGCCTAAGCAGACTATGGGTTTGGAGGGAAGAATAACTAGGAGACATGAGTACAGCTGATATGTAGGTGACACCATGAGAGATGTCACCTTTGAAGCAGTATCCCATGGCTGGGATCTATCACAGGATATCCATTCCACAGCAGAGGGACAGTTGAGTTGTTTCCAGCTTTTGTGAGTCCGAATAATGCCTTAAAATGATTCTTACACAGGTTTTCAGATGAACATAAGTTTTTCTTCACTTGGGTAAGTACCTACGAGATGGATTGTTGAGTCATATGATAAGTCTATGTTTAATTTAATAAGAAACTACCGAAATGTTATCTTTTTCTGTTGTACTATCAACATGTGAGAGTTTAAATCCACATCTCGGCCAACACAGCATTTTCAGGTTGTTGTTTTGATTCATTTTAATTTTAACTATTCTAGTAAGTGTGTTGTGGTTTCTAAATTGTAGGCTTAATTTGCATTGCCCTAACAAATGATCATTTTGAGCATCTTTCTTAAGTATTTTTGTTTCCTTGGTGAAGCTTCTATTCAAATGTTTTTGCCATTTTTTAATTCTTTTTTGTTTTGTCATCATTGACAGTTCCTTATATAAATTCTGGATTCAAGTCCTTTACTAAATGTGGGATTTGTAAATATTTTTCCTAATGTGTGACGCTTGTTTTTGTTTTGTTTTGTTTTAGTTTCTTATTCTTTTAACTGTCTTAAATAACAAAATTTTCATTCTGATGAGGATAAATTTCTCAGTTTTTTTCTTTCATGGATTGTTTTTGGTGTTGAAATATTTATTAACCAATATCATAAAGATGTTCTTTTAATTTCTTCTAAAAGTCTTACAGCTTTCCTTAAAAAAAAAAAAAAAAAGCAAGGTGGAGACAGGAATGAAGACAGCAGAGACAGGCAGGAAGAGAGAGGAAGAAGTATTTTTGTTTATTTTTATTTATTATTCACCTTGGTTTTTCCCCCTGATTCTGGTACGCAGACCTCGGTCTTTGGCATATAAGTGGAGTGGACGGTGCCAGCCAAAGGCGGTGGACCTAACAGTTACTCCACCAGGGTCCTTTACTTTTATATTTAGATCAAGTATTCATTCTGGGTCCATTTTTATACAGTGTTCGAGGTACAAATGGAAGTTGATTTCAGTGCATGAACATGGAATTGTCCCAGCACCATTCATAGGTGCCCTCTCATCTTTGGATTACTTTTGTACCTTTGTCAAGCATCAATTAAGCTTAGATGTGGGGGTCTAATCCTGCACTTTGTATTCTATTCTATTGGTCTATAGCTTTATCTTTTCTTTCTCATTCTTCCTGTCTCATTTTGCTTTGATTTTTTTGCATTTGGACCCGCCTCACGGGCCTATTTGCTGAGAAACAAACCTTTCTCCAGACAAGACAGTGACCAGTCCTCTGAGCCCACATACATCTCCCTTCTATCACTAGTGGCCAGAGAAGGAATTAGTCTGTTTCAGTTAAACGGAAGTTCCAAAAAGACAGAATATTAAAAAATAAATACAATAGTGTTATTAATGAACAGTCTCATGGCAGAAAGATCTGGATAGGGGTGGAGCCGGAGAGTGTGATTTAGAGACCCAGTTTTATCTTGCTTGCCTTTTCTGGCTTCTAGGCCTCCCAAAAAGCAGAGGTCACATTTCCTCCCTCCAGTAAGACAGACCTGCAAGGTGATGGCCACAGCACCTTTTTAAATCGACCGACAGAGCTGGCAGCAGGGTTTTGCAAAGGTGAAATGTTGGGAAAAATACCCCCAAAGACCTCAAAACTCTTTCTTGAATCATGGTTGATAAAACTTAAATTTAATCTTTAAAATTAATAATTGGGACCAATATACATCAACCTGACTGAACTGTTTAAAAGTATCCAAGGGCATTGTGTTTCTATTTTAAAATACTCTTTACTTGTGTCGTTTTTTGTTGTTCTCCACCACAGAGTTACTATTCTATAACCGAATGAAAACACCATATTCATATATTTTCATAGAAGGCACCTGTCCCGGGTAACATCAAATAGGCAATTTGGAAGATAATCTCAGACCATAAAATCCACTGTGTGGTTAAGATGGGCCCATGCTAAGGCAGAAATCTCACAATTGTTCACTGAAATAACGGTTTTTTAAAACAAATTTAAACCTTCAAACCCCTCCAATGTGGACTCATGTTAAAGAAAGATACATTTTATCCATTCACTTGAGAGCAGCGAGTTCCATCATCCCTCCATAGGGAGGTGGCTATCGGAGGCCCAGCCTGTTTTCTGAAATTTAAGCATTTTCAGGAAGAACCTGATATGACCCGGCTGAGCTGTGAGACACCTGTTAGGCCTGTCCCCCAACACCAGAATGACAAAGGAGGTCTGACCAACACAGAGGGCCTTGAATTAGTCCAACAGAACGCACCTTTGTCAGGGCCCTCAGGGACTCTGGCTTAATGAATAAAAAGGAGTGATTGACAATTAGCCCAGCAATTGTGCCTGAAAGGGTGTTTCTAAAGTGAATGAAATGTGTGCCTTCACCAAATGAAAAGTGCCTCTCACGCTAATTATATGGATTTTTTTTTTTCTCCTTGAAAACCGATTTTCTCTGGACAAAAGGAAAGAAGGTGGGAAACGGCTGTTTCTTAAGAACCTACTATGTGCTCTGCAGGCTGCGTTTAGGACGGCGGCTTAGCCTTGCAGAACCTTCCAGAGGTTGTTGGCAAATCCCAAATGGGTGGGAACCAGGAGGTTTGCCATCATTTTCTCTCTCCAGAAAAATGACAGCATTTCCTAGAAACTGTGCCTGCCTCATGGGGCATTATGACCCAGAGGAAGTGCTATTTAAGCATTTAATTAACAGACACACCTGGAATTTCAGCATTGTAACTCTGAAGTGAGGCAGATCAGCTGTCCAACCCCACTCTCCCCACCAGCAAGGGTGTCCTCCCTACCCTTGTCCCCTTGCATGGAGGAGATTAGATATTTTTATGATTTGTTTCCAAGGTCTGACTTTGACGCTCTTACATGCTGCACATTTACCAGGGAAGCGAAGCTCAATCTCAGTCACCTGTGAGTGTTTGTACCTGTTCACTGACATTCATGTCACCTGCCCCACACTTCAAAATCCTGCCAGGGCTGCCCCCCTCTCCCAGAGTGAAATGCAGCCCTTTGTCATGACCCTCCTAGGCCCTTCCTAGCCTCACCTCTTTCTACTCTGCCCCTGTCCTCTAGCTCCTGACGCCCCATTGCCCAGCACGCAGCCCTTCCCTGAGCTGGGACTTCAGTGCCTGCTGGTCCCTTAGCTCCACCCTTTTTTCCCATCTCACTTACCAGATGATAGACCCTCCCATACTTTAGCTCTTGGCTTAAATCTCACCCTGTTCAAGAGGCTTTCCTTGAATATTTCCAGCAGGTGCTGCTGCCTTTAGTTCTGTTTTACTCCCTACAGCTCATGTAGTATTTCTGGCTATTTGCAATTATACAGTTGTGTGTGTGTGTGGTTTTCTTTTTTGGCTGTCTCCGTTGAGGGCAGGATCTTTGGTCTCCAGGGTATTTTCCTCATGGGGTGGGGGAGGGCGCACCTGGCACACAGCAGACAGCCCATAAAGCTTTGTCCAGTGGATAAGACTCAGAATACCAGGTTGACATTGCTAAGGGAGAATACTCAGCCCCCAAAAGCGATTCTGCTGTGCCTGGGAGTTAGTGTGCTGCTCTTCATGCGTGTAATCACAATCATTCCATTTTCAGTTGGGCCATCTGCCTGCATCGCCACTGGGGCCATCCACAAGGCCTCTCTCACTGTGACAGGCACCCAGTGCCCACGACAGCCTTCCACTTCTCTTTGCTGAGATCGGAGTCTCCCCACCCAAGAGGCAACCATTTTGACACTCAGAGTCCTGCTTGGAGCTCTGAGAAGCTCTGTGCCCAGCCACAGACCATGGACCTTTTGTCGTCCTTTTCCTGACATCAGATGCTTAGCCATGGGGTTTGCATGTCCTGCCTGCTGCTCAGAGTGACAGGCACAGAAACCCATGCAGGTGAGAAAGGGGCAGGGGGCTTCCAGGAAGAAGCACGAGGAGTAAGGAGGAGGAGGAGGGGCAGGGAAAAGATAGTAGCCGCCACACTGATTGCTTTCTATGTGCAAAGTATGAAGCCAGAACTTGATACATATATTGAGATATGTGTGTGTGTGTATGTACATAATCTCACTTATGTTCTTCAATCCCCTATGAGTTGGGAGAAGACTGAGGCTGACTGTGAGGATGTGGGGTGCCTGAAACCACCCAGTTAATATGCAGCAGAGCCGAGATCAGATTTCTTTAAGATCATGCCATCTTTTTAGCCCAACCCCTCTAGGCTGGGAAGCTGGCAAAGTCTTTCGCACACCACACTCCATTCCTCTGGGCTCTGCTTCCTGCACATAACCTTGGGTGGCTCACACACCCACCCTACAGTGTCAGGAGGAAGCTGAAGAGAGGGCTTGGGCACAAAGCTGCCAGTACTCCCAGCAGGGTGCTCTCTGCAAAAATGACAATGGTAGATGCTAGGGACATTGATTTAGTGAGACTTCGCTGTGGCTACGGCCCTGTTAGCATTGGCTACATTTTCACAGCTGTAGAAACAGGCCCAGAGACTCACACAGGTGGGGACTAGGAAGACTAAGGACTGCATCTGTCTTCTCATGGTAAAAACATTGTCACTATGCCAAGGTGCTTCAGAGGGACTTGTCAGAGAAAGAATTGTGATCATTAAAATGGTTGGTTGTTGCCCAAATGTCATCTTCCTTTGACTTAGAACTTCCATGTCCACGAGCTAATGGTCCCAGGCCATATGCCTTCCCTCAAACATCCTGTCCCAAACCTGCTATTTGTGAGGACCCAACTCCGCTGCCACCTGTTCCTAAAGCTTTACCAGAAACTCCCCTCTCCTTGAGGCAGAGTCCTCTCCCCTTGGGGTTCATAGCTGGTGGTGACATGCTACATTCTACCCCTGCTTCTTCGTCACCTCCTCCTCCAGCCCATGCCTGTTCGAGGGCAGAAACCGTATGGTTTCTACACTGACCATGCCCTGCTCTCTTCTTGGCACTGTAAATACTTCAGTGTGGATTGAGCATAGGAAAGGATTTACACACCAAACCCATCCGAGAGAGCATGGCCACCATCATGCTGCCCAGCAGTGCGTCTTTCTTTCTAAAGAGGATGGGAATCTGCCTCATCGGTCCCTTAAGCCCAGACTTTTGTTCCTTTGTCAGGCCAGGCATCGAGGGCTTTGCATCTGAGCAAGGCAGACTTGGATTCTGTTCTGCTCCTTCCTGGCTAAATGGCCTCGGACAGGTCACTTGATTTCTGCCTCTCAGTTTCATCTGTGAAAACTGGCAGAATGACACTCACAGGTGTGATGGAGTTAAGGAAGGCATTGCAATGTGAACGCTCCTATGTCTTAGCTGTTGGAATTATTTGCATATGGAGCCACGCCAACCACCTTGTCCCCAGGAAAATCCCTGGGTTGGGTGGCCACTCCCATCGGGAAACTTGACCAACACACACAGAGCTCTCTCTGTGCCCTGTAGCCTACAGCAGTGGCTGTCACCCTTGTGCCCACTCACAAGTCTTGTATTGTTCAGACTTTGCCAACCAGACTGGGAGTGGGGCTGCTGGCCTATTCAGCAGCCGCCCTGCCCAGGGAGGCTGTTGCCAGATCCGGGCTGCATGGTTGGGCCTGGGAGCAGAAGAAGGGAGACAGGGATGCTGAGGGACACACCTGCAGGACCTACCTGCAGGACCTGCCCCGGGAATTCCTGGCTGACCCTTTGTGAGATGGGAGACTGAGAATTGGGCTAAATGTTCAACCAAACCCAACTGAGGGTGAGGAGGCAGAACTTTTCTTCTGGGTATTTTTTCGACACCATATTCAGTAGATGGTTCATTGACGTCCTGGACCTTTATCAAGTTTCTCCTACATGTCGTGGGCAAGGAAACCTCAGGACAAAGGAGGAAGAGACAGACAAGTTGCAGCAACCACAGACAGTGGCAGGGATTAGCTTACAGGGCGGGGAGGTGTGAGGGATGACTTCGTTGCAGGGGCCTGGGAGGTTGCATCAGCATTGTTCTTTCCCTGCTTCAAGAATGTCTAATTCGTGCAAAGGGAGCAAGAAGGGGCACTAGCCCCTGGATTGTTCCCCAGTCCTGACTGTGAGAGTTGGCCTGGGGTTAAGAGAAAGGGTCTGGAGTCAGGCACACACAGGCTGAAATCCCCATTTCACCACTTACTGCTTCTGTGACGTTGGCCAAGTGCCTTGGCCTCCTGGTCCCCAGTGCAGTCACTTATAGAGCGAGGACAATAGGAGTGCCTGCCCTACCACCACATGAAAGAATGTAGAGAGCGTACTGGCTCATAGTACCTGCTCAATAAATGTCAGCTCTTTTGCTGAGAAGGAGCTCATAGTACCTGCTCAATTAATATTGAGTCTACTGATTAGGAGGAATAGCACCTGCTGAGTAAACATCAGCTCTTTAGATTAGGAGGGGTGAGCTTCAATGCTCTAAACCCACCAGGTGGAATCCAAACAGTCTCCCACCAGCAAAGCTGTGTGACCATCGGGCCAGTAGATTCCGGTGGGGGAAAGGCAGCTGAAAGCCTGGAAGGAAGACTCCTGTACCTGCCAGGGGTGTGAGAGAGGCCAAACTTAAAATGATGAAGTGGGTGAGAAGACAAGAAGGGGGAAATCAGGAGCTTCAGAAAGAAAACTGGCGCGAGTCGGGAAAAGCAGTGTGTATGGAGACAGAAGTGGACAGATGGAGTGTGAGAAGAGGATTATGGGCTGCTGAGAGCCGCGGTGGGCAGCGGGCAGGGAGACGGTGTTGAAGGAGAGGTAAGAACTTTGCTGTGATGACCAGCTGGATCAAAGGTAATGAAGTGCAAAGAGGAGACTGGCTGTGTGGGGAGTGAGAGAAATCTGAGCCCCACTGGCCAGCGTGATCCAACCAGGGGGCTGGGTGTGTGTGTGTGTGTGTGTGTGTGTGTGCGCACACACCTACATATGCTAGTGTTCCTATACAAGCAGTTCTACTTGTCTAAAGGAGCCAGTGTGTATCATCTGAGATGCATAAGAATATTTACCATCGCCCATAACAAACACTAGCAGCAAAAGTAAAAACAGTTCTGTGCGAGCCAGTCTGCTATGAGCCCTAAATGCACTCGATGATCTCATTCAGTCTTCACTATAATATGACGAAGCTGACACTATTATTTTCCCCCATGTTAGAGATGGGAATTAAGGCTCAGAGAGGTTAAGTTATTTGTTCCAAGTCACACAGCTGTAAGAAGCCCTGACAGAATTGACACAACAACGTCTGACGGACTCAGTAGCTAATAGCATGGTCTCCAACATCCCAGGTTTTAAATGTTTAGCTGGGAGTCCGAGTTCTCTTTAGCTGACATTCCCTCAACACAATTTCTCAGATGGAAAATGAACAGAGCTGGTGAGACACCAGAGGTGCTGCCACTGGCAGGGGTTTGCAAGAAAGGACTCAGGTTCTGACATCCCCGAGCCCCAAGGCCTGAAAGTGAATGAGTGTCATATGCTGTAAGTTTCATGGGTAAGAGCAGCAGGCTGCTGAGATCGCTTTCCCAGAATTAAGAGTGAAGCCACAGCCAGTGTGAAAGCTGCCTTCTACCTGCTCCGGCAGCTACCACCAATGCACATTTGAATCCCAGTGTGTTAAATTAATTCCAAATCTGTTAAGCAGACGAAAAAAAACCAAAAAACCAACCTATTTTTTTTAAAGAGAAAGGAAGGCAGGCAGGCAGAAATGAAAGTAGGTGGTGGTAGGCAGGGAGGAAGAGAAAAGAGAAAGAAGCACTTTTATATATTTGTGTGTTCATCTTGGTTGTTCCCCTGGCCCTGGGTCATGAGCCTGGGTCTTTGGGCTGTGTGTGGTCTCTGCCCCAGCCACGGGCCTAGCACCTGAGTCACCAGGGCATTCACAAGAAAAGCTATTCAATGATGCAACACTGCTTTTTCTGAACGGGCATCAAAGAAGGCCCGGATTTATTCTCTTCCAAGGGCTGTGTGAAGAGTTGTCCAGCCCAGGCATAGAGAGCAGGAAATTGTCTGATGCAACCCTGGAAAATCACAGCTTTTCTGTCCTCAATCAAATTCTGATTGCACCCGCTGGTATAGAGCGATCTTTCACAATCTCGGCCTCCCTTCCCCTTCACTGTCAGCATTTTGGCCAGAGGCAGCTAAGCTCAGCCTTGTCGGCACTTGTCTCTCTTAGTGGAGCTGTGGCATGGATGGGCCATATCCCCAAACCATCATGTTCACATCACAAATGTTGGTCCAGCACCAGTCACTGATGGCCATGCTGAGCAAGCCTCGTGGACTCTTTTATTCCACCCCAGTCCATTGTACATGAGGGGACACAGCTCCTGGCTCTGACCTGCTGCTGTGCAGCCCAGAGCTAATTCTCAGAGGTGACGGGGCTGAGGAGTAATTGGCAGATTTGGGCACAGAGCTTTTGTGGTGTATTGCGCATGGGTTTTAGGGTGTGGCTTTGGGAAAATTTCAAAATGGGGATAATTAGAACATGGACCACTGAGGGGCTGTAAGAGACGATCTGTGTCAAGGGCCCTGGCCTGGTGAAGTGGTTAACAAACAGTGAGACATGGCTAGCGTCGTTATCATCTGCCTCCTGCTGGTGGTTCTGGTGTGCTGGTGACAAAATCTCTGCGCTGAGCCATGTCTGGTGAATTTTGCTGTTCTTTGGATTTCATTGTGTTGTTATGCTTGAGGGGTCGGCGGGGGTGGGGGGTGCAAAGACAAATAGAACATGGGGTATTCCTCCGAAAGGGTCACGTCTGAGCAAGGGAAAGTGTTGACACAGGTATAAAACAAAGCCATGAGAACATTACAGAGTGAACCTGGAGTTCATGGGAGAGAAAGACTACGTCTGTGCCGGGCAGACAGGAAGGCTTGCTGGAAGAAGTGGCCCTGGACATGACCAAAAAGAAGAAAATTATTGCTGTGACTAGACTCTGTCATGAGGAGAGGAATCCCAGGAGTAGGAAGGAGAGGAACAAAGGCATAGGGCCAGGAGTACCAATTTCAGAAATGTTGATGGATTCTCCCCGTGAATGACTGTTCACAGAATCTGATTTGTGCTGTCTATTCCTTAGGGTTTTACTCAGTACTGACTTCTGGTACACCTGTATTAGTCAGAATAGTCTCATTTTTGTGCGACAAACACCTCAGAAAACTCAGAACTTAATACAAGGAAGTTTCATGATTTGTTTCTGTCATTTGGGGGGAGAGCCTCTGCGTCACACCCTTTGGCCTCACTTCCCCCAGGATTCAG
Organism: Solenodon paradoxus; assembly: GCA_004363575.1. Classification (NCBI taxonomy): domain Eukaryota; kingdom Metazoa; phylum Chordata; class Mammalia; order Eulipotyphla; family Solenodontidae; genus Solenodon; species Solenodon paradoxus. The sequence continues at coordinate 295,416 of RJWH01000204.1, forward strand.
TATTCCCCCGCCCCTGCACTGAACCTATTCAACCAATGAATAAAGAGAAGGGGGAACCCACAGAGGAAATTTTAGGAGCCAGGATCAGAAGAGGCCACCTTGCTGCCACCAACATTCATTCTGTTGGCCAGAACATGGCCTGCCTAACTGCAAGGGAGGCTGGGAAATGAGAGTCCTCCTGTGCACCCAAAAGGTGAGACCAAACCTAGTGACTTGAAAATGTGAATACTAACTCAAGTTCAGTTAAGTATTCTTTTAAATTTGCAAAGGGACTGCTTTATATTTATTCCAGACCAAGAGAGAGAATCCCAAAATATCTTGTACACATCTATATACAAGCCCTAAATAGAATCTTTGCATAGCATAGAGCATTCAATCTCATGGGAGGCAGACAGGACAGGAGCAAATTCCTTCATTTAACCATTGAGGAAGCTGAGGCAGACTTTACACTCTGATCTCAGGATTCTTTCCCCCATTGATCCAATTCTATCCATTCGAATGAGAAAACGAAGCTAGTAGGGAGTCCCATCCTCTCTGCAGTCTCTGATTTGCAAGCAAAAGTTCTCAAATGGAGACAGATTCACCCATAGGACATTTGGCAACGCGTAGGGACAGTTTGGGTCACAACTGAGATGAGGGTACTTCTGGTCTCAGGAGAGAGAAGATGGACCAGGGAGGCTAGCAAGCATCTCAGTGCTCAGGACCAGAATGCCACCAGGGCTGCTGTGGAGAAACCCGGCAGACGGTGGCTCAGAGGGGGCCAGGGAAAGAGTGCCAGGGACTCCTGTTCCAAAAGGTTTCTAAGAACAGTGAAGAAGAAAAGGAACCGTGGTCGAAGCGTGGGACCTGCGTGCCAAGGTGTGGCCGTGCAGACAGGAGCAGTGCCTGGCTGGCCGTCATGGCAAAAGCAGTCAGCAGCCACTGCCAAAGCATGTTGTCAAACACCCGCGTCAGGACTGCCAAACCAAACATGTTAGGAAGCAGGTGAGATGCCCTTGACGTGTGTCCAGCACCCCAAGAAGTGCTCAAGATGTGAGTGTGGTGCCTGGTTTTTCTCAAGGATGAAATCGAGTTATCTTATTTTGACTGCTGTGTGCTTTTTGATTTTCTACAATTTCTAACATTAGTCTGTACATCTTTAGCTTTTCATTTTGGTATCATTTCAAAGCTAACAAAAAGTTTCAGAACACTACGAGAAACTTCCAGAAATGCTATAGATAGGTTCACCAAATGATTGCATTGGCTCTATCATTTTCTCTCTCCCTTTCCTTTACTCTTTCTCATTTGACCTATACGGGAACCACTGTACCTTCCTACCCCTAAATGCATGAATGATATACTTATTAAAGTAGTAATTTACGTGAAATTTCCTTTAATCTGCATCTTTTTGGCCTTTTTTGTGCTTTTTAACCTTGATATTTCTGAAGATAATAATTCAATTGCTTTTATAGACTGTCCTCAATTTGAGTTTGTCTGATGCTACCTCATGTGTAGATTCAGGTGGTATATTTGGGGCAGGAATACCATGAAAGTGATATTGTGATGTTCTAAGCATTCATTATTTTTTAAAAAAGGAAAATGCTATGGAAAAAAAAAAAGCCTAGATAAATGAGCATAGTCCCTTTTCTGACAGCTCCTAGTCCCCACCTGCTCCAAGGACAGCAGCCATGACCTAGCTGAAGTGGGTTCCTCTTGATGCTTTTTGCAGGAATTAGTATCAGTCATTTTTTCACATATCCCTCATTTGCCAGTCCTTTCGAGAGCACAAGCTGGGTCTAGAGTGTGCCCAAGAGCAGCAGGCAGAATCAAATGACCATTTCCTGCCTCATTCTTGTAAGAGCTGCATAGCCATGCGGGTGCTTGTACCTCTTTGGTGGCCACACAACTATTCTTCCCTTACCTTTATCTCCATGTGCAAGACACTCAGCCAAAATGATTTGTCTCCCCAACTTGTCTCTGAGCTGCTTGAAGAGAGAAGCTGTCTAGCCTCTGGGAGCCTAGCCTGATACACCAAGTCAGGGCTTACTATGCGTTTCCAGGATAAATGGCATTTACATTACTACCCAGTATGGGTGGGACCCTTTCACATTGAAAGAATGGATTCTATTGAACTAGCCATCCTTAAATTATACTTACAATGCGGCCAAGGGCCACCCAACTGAGCAGAAGCTCATGGTAGAAACACACACACACACACACACACACACACACACACACACACACACACACGCACGCTCTTGCTCTTTGGGGGAATGCAGAATTACTATCAGTTCAGAGTGTATTTTTCATCAAAATGTAGCCCCCAAACTGGCTAATTCTGCACTTGGGGTATCTAGGAAGCTGAGCATCATCCGTGTTATTGAAACATTGTAACTTGAGTGTAGCAGCTCTAAGCTGCCATCTGCACTGAGTCTCAATCTTCACTTCAGAATCACGGGTTGTCCTGGTAACTTTCTTTGCTTTAACTCCAAAACCATGAAAAGCAAACAGGAATGAGCCACTTTATATTAAATACGAGAAACAATTACATTTTACAGTTTAATTGCACTCTTTCTTGCAGCCTAACTTTCTAAACAAGATACTGCACATATCAAGTATGCCAACTATATTTTTAGGTTCGTTTGCAATTAAGTCAGTATCGCTAAAAGAGACAAAATAAGTGGTGGACTAAATGGTTCTTTCTTGCGGGAACTATATTAAGGAATGGATGCTGGGCCATTGCATTCATAGTAATTAGCTTTTAAGCCCCTCTGGACAGATGGAGACTCATCCTTGGAACCACGGTCCTATTCTTCATGCGGTTCCTCTGTTCCATGTTGTCCACCCAGTCAAGTGTGAAGAAATGCCTCGACTGGCAAGAGTTGGGTGGGTTCATTGTCCTATAGTGTGAGTACCTCAAGGTGACCTCCAGAGGTGGCTTTACCCATATGGCCACCTGGCCAGAAGTGTTAACCAGCCACTCTTAGGAAGTGACTTCAGCATCTGAGAACGGAGAATGTGTTTGGAATATGACATGGTATAAATATTTCAAAAACTGATTCGAACTTTTCAATTTCAGTGGAGTAGAAGGGAGATATGTGGTGAGACTTAAAAAAGTTACTCACACAGTGGTACAGTCTCAGTTGGTACCATCCCGATGCACATGTATCAAAAAAGGTGGCAGAATAAATAGTGAATATTCTTTCTTTATCCTTTTGTTTTACAATCAAAAAGTTTTATAAGCAAAAAGTGGGTGCTACATAAGTCTCTACAGAGTGAGGTTAAACCCAAATTCAGAATGATAATCAGAAGAGTATATCTGATGGCACTTTTTAAGGACTGAATTTGTACCTGCCTCCAAATCCATACATTTGAAGTCCTAACCCCCAGCATCACAGAATGAAACCCTAGTTGGGTCTTTACAGAAGTAATCACATTAAAATGAGGTCATCAGAATGGGCCCAAAGCTGTCGTGAATGGTGTCCTCATAAGAAGAGGGCATTTGAACACAGACACACACAGGGAAGAGGTGGTGAGGATGCAAGGAGAACACAGCCACCTTTGGGCCAAGGAGAGAGGCCTCAGGACAAACCAGCCAACTGACACCTTGATCTTGAACTTCCAGCCTCCAGACGGTGAGAAAACAATTTCTGTTATTGAAGGTGCCCGGTCGACGAGACTATGTTAAGCGCCGACTAATACTGTTCCATTGACTTAAAAGCACGGCATGCTCGGGGACTTTCTGATGGTCAACCCATGAGTTGTATATCTCAGTTCTCGGCTCTCTCTGTCTCAAAATTCTTAATCATTTTCGAAGAAGAAACCCCACATGCTCATTCTCACTGAGCCTAAAATGATTTAGACAGTCCTGACTGAACCCATGAATCCGTGTGTCTCCACTCTGCAAGATGGGTGCTCACCTATTTACTAAGCATTTATTGAGCCCCTGTCATGTTCCAGGCTCTTAACTCCGGGACACTGGGATAAATTCAGCTCAGACCTTGTTCTTAGGAACCTGAGCTGAAGAGGGGGCAAGACCTGTAGATGAACAGCCCCATGTCCACAGCGGAGGAGTAGAGGGTCAGAACAGCACCCAGGAAGGTGCACTCTCCATCCAGAGAACTTCACAGTTCCCACCCCATGCCCATTGTGGAGGCAAGGAAATTGAAGCTGACCTGTCTGAGGTCAGCCAGCTGGTCATGACAGGACCAAACCCTGGTCTTCTTGCTCCACTTTCCATGAGGCCAGAGGTGGCCTGTGTGAGTTCCCGGAGAGTTAACACATAGACCCCGGGAACACTGAGCAGGTGCGAGGCACCTTCACACCTGAGGATTGGTGAGGCTACAGTTACTTGTGAAGTAATTTTAAAGGTTCATGCTTTCCACCTTGGGGGCTTCTGAATCACAGAAAGTGGGCAGGGATTGTGAGGAGGAGGTCCAAGCAGTGGGCAGGGATTCCCAAAGGAATCAGAGTTGGTCTTGGATGAAATCACCTTAGAAGCATGGTGTCTACAAGCACAGCGGCCCCGTTTTAGGGAGTAATAATGTCCACTCTCCAATGACTCTAGAAGGGTCTGCAAACTCATTTATTTCCTACTGTTGGCAAAACACCTGACACAAGGACGCTCCAATGCTTAAACAGATAAACAAAGACAATCATTGACTGAAGTCTGCATCATCAACAAAGTAGATGGTATTAATTCCATTAAATAGAATGCCCCTGAGTACCATCACCTCCCACCTCCACTCCCCAATCTGAGGGACATTATTCAACGTCTAAGAATGTCTTCCTCATTTAGTACTAACCGCATTACTCAAGATAGCCTTTATTGAGACTTGAGATATGGCTAAGAGATGGGTACGATGAATCCTTTTCCAAACTTTCAAGCAAATGAAACTTTATCATTTATCAAAGTGAGGATGAAAATCCATCTGCTTTCATCTGCACCAGCCCGCCCTTGCATCAGCACTCGCCCTGCCGAGCTCGGAGGCTTCCCGTCCCCCGCTGGCCAGTTCAGCACCGTCTTGTCTCATATATCGAACTCACTCAGGCCTGTTAGCCTGCGCGCCCCACAGGCCATCAAAAAGAGGTACCAGACTCCATTATAACGTCTCTTAGCACTTTCTACACTTCCTCGCCATGCTGGTGGGATACCTGGCTGTGTGAAAGGGGACTGCAAATGGGATTGGAGACATAACATCACCTTGTCTGTCCCCTCCAGCCGGGCGAGGGAGAAGGCGGGTCACACTAAAGCAACTGGCTCATCCTTTAAATTTTTCAGAGGCTGCATGCTAGGCCTCTTGTCCGCTGAGCAAGTTTTACTCCGATGGATGAACCAACACTCCCAAACCCAGACTGCCGCCTGGGGCCGATCCAGGCAGGCAAATGGGGAAACTGAGTGATGGCGACCTGGCTCCAGGCACCTCTGCATAAACAATACTGTGTCGCCTTCTTTCAGCCCTTGCTTTGGGATTGTAGTGATGGCGACAGTGGTGTGTTTCCTCCAGTTCCTCCCAGAAGAGCACTGCAGACTAGAGAAGAGGCAACCGGGCGTCCAGGAAACAGAGGACAATCAGTTGACCAGTGCATTTGAGCCAGACAGACAGAAAAATGTCTTAGTACTTTAGAAAAGTAAAACAAAAAGCAATCCCTGAGCGAACTGAGTGGCCGCCTTGCCTGTCCAAGTTTAGCAGAGTTGACAACTCTGAGCTTCGTGCTGCTGGGGCCTTGCCTGAAACCCCTCCAACTGTCCCAAGCAGGAGAGAATAGGCCTTCTACTAATTACCCCAGAGGCCAGCTTTCTGCTCCTTTGAAGAGCTCGCTTTGATGTGATGCAATTCCGTTGCCAGGCGGCTGTGCCCAGATTAAGCACATAATGAGCAATTATCAGCTGGGCTCTAGGAGTGCAGTGGAGCCAGCCGAGTGGAAACGGCCTGCATGGCTGACACTCCTCCTGTCTGGACTCCCTCTGGGGCTGGAGTAATTCACTTACCCGCTTCCCTGCACCCCGCCCTGGCGATGTCCTTCCCGTCTGTAAAATGGGGCGCAGGGCCCTGCAGAAAGCCCACTCGGAGTGCCCAGCCGGCAGACGCACCGTGCTCGAGCGACTCCTTGGGGCACTAGGAAAGAACTAGGAGCCACGACCAGGTTAGCACGAGCCCAGGAGGGCAGGCCCAGCCGTCGAAGCCTGGAGTCACCTTCTAGAGTCAATTCCCCCTCTGGAAAGTGAAGTCATGGAGCCAGTCGCCTGCAGGAGTGTCAGCAGAAAGCATGTTCATCTAGCTGCTTCTCAATAAACCGCGGAGTCCACGCGTTCGGTCGCAGCCCGTCAGGGGGACTAGTGGGCTCGTGATTAGGGAAGATCACTGAGGCACCAAGTCACCTGCCCACTGGCCTGCCCCTAGAGACCAGTAAAGGAGAAGAGATTAGAAGGAGACAGCAACCTGGGCTGTTTGGAGGGAGCTGAGTCCCACCCGCTTCAGAGGGGCAAGGCCTCAGGTCTTGTCTGGACTTGTCCACTGCACACCAGGGTCCTGTGCCACGAAATCTAACCCGGGGGAGAGCCTTCTCTTTTCACTCTTTTCCTCCCTCCTCCCTAAACTTCCTTTCGTCCCTTCATCAGACATGGTCTTGAAAGAAAGAGTCCCCAGCAAGGCGGACAGCACTTCCCTCCAGTTGGGCCCCTTCACCAGGTCAATCTGCAGGAATCTACCTACAAGAAGCCGGCATCTAACTCCCCTTCTGGTCCACGTGGCCTTCTCTGGCTCCTCCGAATCCCTCTCTGGGGTCTGTCTTGCAGATAGTTCTGCAGGTAGGTAGGAGCAATTTTCGGGTGCTCTGAGCACCTTGAAGCAGAGGTCACATCCTGCTCATCTCTGTCCATCACAGGTATGTCCTAGGAGCCTTTGCCTTATTTACGTATGTATGTATGTATGTATGTATGTAAGCTAAGGGGATGCCACTGCTTCCTGAGAGCAGGGCTGGTGGAGAAGGGGTGAGGGCTGAGCACAGGGTGCTCGGGTGTCTTAGAGGAAAGCACATGAGAGGTCACCTTACCTTTTCTATGTGAAGCCAGGCTTTGCCATCTGAAAAGCACTTCACCCTGGGGAGCCCTGCCCTCACTTCAGCCCCACTTTTAGGCCCTCAGATGAAGCAACTCTTCCCTTCTCACACGCTGCTCTTCTTCCAGCCCTTTAACTTCTTACCCCCAACTCACATCCTGAACTCAGCCAAACACGCATCCATCCTCCTGGACGCCAGGGAAGCCATGCAACCCCGGGCTTCGGATGGAACTGGCCGCCCATCCAAACAGGGTCACCAGCCAAGAAGGGTCAGCTGAGCTCTCCTGTGCCCTTCATTTTTCCCTTCGTCACCCTCACCCCCATTTCCCTCAAATACATGCTTGTGGGAAGTCTGACTAACACTTCTCTCCGATACCCACTAATCTACATTTCACGAGGACAGCAACTCACCATTTGACCCCCAGAGTTCTCCCCGGGCTGGGGGCACAGCAGGTACTCAAAAAAGGCTTGGTCAGTGAGGTAACAGGCACGTCAAATTTTCAATTCAACCCTGAATTGAATCTGAGACTTCTAAACTCTAAGGAAGGAATGGTCTGCTTTCTGTCTTCTCAGGTGGGGGCCCTCAAATCACCTGTGTGTCTGCCCACCACCCTTTCACTTGCAATCAGCTCAGCTTTAGGGCCAAGCAGAAGGTTAACAGCCAAAGCCAGCAAGTGTCCCCTCGAAATAAAATGTCCTCCCTGTTTTCGACCTCCTTTGGGACCTATCACCACCCCCATACACATACACACACCCCCATCCCAGGTTGCCAGTGGCCTTCACTCCAGTGAAAGTCACCATCAACTCGGGAGGCTGGAGGAAAGGGCAGTGGCAGGGGAAGGCGGGAGGGCACAGCAAACAGGCAGTTTTCACATCTCAGGACCTGATATGATTGCCTTCCTCTCTCCTCACTGTGGGTGGGGAGGTGTGTTATGAGCTGGTGGCTGCAGGCTGGGCCTGGAGATGGGACGAGACACAGTGTCAGGAGCGACTTAGCAAGTCCCTCCACACCCATCACAATGAGGCCAATCAATCCACAGCCCATCAGCGGGTATTTATGAAGGCCTGCTCCAGCTCCAGCCTGGGCCAGCAGTGCAGGGGCAGTGAGTGGGCTGCCAGATGGGAGAACCAGGGGAGTCCTATTTTGCAGGGAGAAATTAGTGCAATAGCATTGATGGAAGAAAAGGAGAGCGCAAACCCCAGGTCGTCATCATGTGGCCTGCAGCAAGCAAGAGCTGCTGAGAGGGCCCCCGACAAAGCCTCCTTCCCTGATACTGGGAGAAGTCTCCCATCCAATCCCATCAATGTCCTTTTTCTCCTCGTCCATGGGACCAGAGACAGGTCTAGCCGGCATGCAGAGGGTTCTGTAACTGCTTCATCGAGTGGGGAAAGAAAGCTCATGGAGAAATGTTGAGTAGAGGTCAGACAGATGAAGATCAAAGCCAGACTTGGTCACTGAGGATCAATGATGTCAAACAAGCCCTTCCTTCCTCTGAGATTCATCTAGCCTCCTCTTTCTGGTGGGGGCATTTACTCCCTTGTAAGGCCCTAGGGAGAGTAACGAGTTAGGTGTGGGTGCCTCCATAGTTACCAAGGGCACGCCCGCCCGCATCTTTCTCCACGTACTGAAGAAATGGCAGAGGAGAAAGCATCCTTAAACGGGGCGCGGGGCGCGGGGCGTGGGCAGGCTCGCTACGTGTGTTTGCTCTGTCAGGATTCATGCTAGTGCTTCCCGTCACCTTCTTTGAGTCTGGCGCTCACAATAATTTATCTGAGAATTCACTTCCCCTGCACATCTTCTTGGCTTATTAGCTTGGATTAAAAAAAAAATTAGAGTAAATGATTAGGAAGAAAACATACAACAGAGACTGGAGTTTTGAAAAGAGCTTCATAGTTGGCCAAGTATTTTTATGTACAGTCTCACTGGACAGATAAGAGTCTTATTGAAATGAAAAACCCAAAATAACCCAAAAAAGCAAATGAACAGTCTGGCAGCCCTCCGGCCCAGGAGCACACATCGTATGCATGTGCTGTGCCTGCCCCGACAGCACTCAGTGGCCTGGGAGATGCTGGAGTGGAGACTGGCGATGTGGTCTTAAAAAGGGGATTCTGGTGTGCCCTGGTGCCTAGCAGATAAGACCACTGGATGCAGCCCACATGTATCCCACAGACCTGGGTTCACATCTGAAGGCTAGAGGTGGGAGGGACAACCAAAATAAACAACTAAATAAGATAAAGCGTTTCTTCCCGCCTCTCTTTCTGCCTGCCTGCTCTTCTTTGTTCCTTCATTTTGCCTGCGCCTTTCTTTTAAAAAACAAAAAGAGGGAATTCCACAGTGTTTCCCAACCCCTAAAACTCTATAGTGAAACCTGCACTGAAGCTGTTACATTGTTAATTTCTTATTTATACCTGCCTCTTTAAGGATTTGGCAGGACTTAATAAAAACAAAACAAAATAAAAATGTCCTGTCTATCTATACACACACATGACTTAACAAAATCAGCCACTATATGGCTAGCTAGATACACAGACATACATGTACATACAGCATTCACAAAAATAAAACAGACGAAGAAGTCAGGGTAAAGGGGAAATAGAATTAGTAAATTAGAGTAATCCAAGGATTGGAGCACAAAATCTGGAGCACTTGCTCCAGGTGAAATGCTTCTAATATCAGACAATCAACTCTAGAGGAATATGGAACCAGGTTTTATTGACACTCTCGGGAATACACGCTTTAACCTCACCCCTAAATCGCAGGCCCAGATAAATTCCACTGTTGCAAATTTGTAGACACTGATAAGACAAATCCTCCCAAGTGGTGGTGTCTCACCTTGTGTCACTGTCTTACATTGAATTTATTTCCTGGCATGAAACCCAACCTGCTAACGTTAGAGCCATGGCCTCCGTCATTTTTCACCCAGGGAACTTCCTAACCTAGGTATCAAACAGCTTCCCGGTCTGGGGAAGCCATCTGCCTCGGCCTCTGAAGAGGGGCAGGCTAAGCCTCTTTAGAAATCTTGGACACAGCAGAAGAGATATTTGTTCTATGAAATATAGTTGTTCAGTTGTTCCTAATTCTTACAATCTTGAGTGCTTTTATCCATGATACAGGCAAGCCTGGCACTTCTTCTGGATGCCAGAAAGTCATCATTCTGCAATCTAGAGAAAAACCACCGTGTCCCAGTGACAAGTCACACGATGCATTATTTGTCCCTTTTATTGAGGCAGGGAATAAGATGACTTATTATACCAACAGATTCTTAAACATCAATTTAACCATGAGGAACCATAGGAAACGGGATTAAAGAGTTTAACCACTTACTAGCAAATCCAAATTCAGCAACTTCGTCCTTTGTTGAGTGGTATGGCTGGGAACTTTGGGATTTGCCCCCCATCTCTGGTACTTACTAGCCACTTCAGGTATACCTTGATTTCCCTGAGCCTTGATTTTCTCACCTGTAAAATGGAATTGTAATAATACTCACAGAATAATTATTAGGATTAAATAGAGAATGTGTATATTTAGCCATTTCTAATAGTCAATAAATGCTAGCGATTATTCTTATTACTAGTCTCATAATGATGGCAATACTTCAAAACAGTGGTTCTCGACTAGGGACAATTTTGCTTCCCAGAGAACATCTGCAGTGTCTGGAGATGTTTCGGGTCATCTTAACTGAGAGGGGGGCTGCCAGTGGTATCTAGCAGGCAGAACCCAGGATGCTGCTGAATACTATACAGTGTCTGGACAGTCCCCACAGAGAACGACTCTGCCCCAAATGTTCAAAGCATAAAAATGTCTTGTTCATGATTAAATTCTTGCTTTTTGGTAACTACCTCAGCTAGAGAAACCACAAAAAAAATAAAAAAGGAGAAAATATCTTTGCCAATTTGCTCCCTGGCTGTATAATTTGTCAGTCTGCTCAGCCTCAGTGGGGTCATCTGTAAAATGGCCAGATTGTACTGGTGGTTTCGAAATACTCTCTGGCTCCAACCCCCTTGTGATTTTAATTTTTAACAATCCTCTTTTGTGCATGAAGGAAGAGGGGCCAGGCAGAACCTTGCTACATTCTGGAGAAATAAGAGCACAATAGAATTCCTTTTGGAAATAAATCATCTTTTCATATAAAATCTTCTGAAGACCATTTCCAGAAGAGTAATAGATCTGCCAGTCCAACACCTGCAGGGTGGGTAATAATTTACTTAGCCCACTGACTTGGGGGCAGGTCCTGCTCTTGATAAATGGCCCAATTAAGCATCTGTTAATCACAGCATTATCTCATCGGAAGGTAGAATACCTACTTCTCTCAAGCAGTTTCTCAGTGAGATAACATCACAAATTCCCCAAGTTGTGAAGGGTATTTAACAGCACAGAGAAAGGGGTGGGGGAATGGAGTGGGGGTGGGGGGGACGATGACGACGACGACACAATGCCCCTCTCTGGGGCTTTAGCCCCAACAGTTGCTGGGAATATCCCCTGTGCCCCATCTCAACCCTTCCCCCATCAACCTTCCTATAACCTCGGCTCCTGAACTCTCCTGTTCGTCTGAGGCCTTGATAATAAAGCAACATCTGCAAAACCTACAAGAACTTTACTGCAGTTAATTGAGTAATTGAAGCAAGATGCAGGAAGAGGTGATCTATGGGCCTGAGTTGAGGGCCGAGAAGGGAGACAACGGATTTATTGCAAAGGCCGTGGGCGGCCTTGGGTCCAGGCCCTGGTTCACGGGAAGTTTGAGGTCATGTGGGATTAAAATATCTTTCGAAACAAATGGAATAATTTGACTGAAATATCAGGAACGCTGTGCCAGTTTATGCCAGGAGACCAGATGTGATTTATTTACCTTGCGCCCAACACATTTTTCTGATATCTGCCCCATTAGTCTAAATTTATAGATTATTGAGCAAATGGATTTCCCTTGCCTCTATTTGTCTGTCCGTCTCATCCTGATAGTTACATGAAACTCAGCTTTCATAGTTCAAGATAAGTACAGTTATGCCTTAAAGGAACTAGAGAACCAGAAACTACCCAGGTGGTAACAGGGCGAGATATTTACAATCTAGCAGTGGCATTTGCTCAAGAAAGGCTTATTAGAGTCAATAGGCAATCGGTGCTAATATCTCTTTGTAATCTGAATATAACCATAAATCTTTACATTTAAGCACAATTCACCAACTTGAAGTCACTGGGAACAAGGTAATTTATTTGCTAGCTTCGCAGATGCCAGATATACACATTATAGGTACGTAAAATTGCCCATATGAGCGCCTGGCATCAGGTCTGTGGGGGTGACTAGCCTGAGTGCATGCCCCCAGCATGCAGGAAGAGTGGTTTTTTGAAAGGTTATTGCTCCTTTTGTAGTTTCTCCACTGCTTTATTAAATCCCAAATTCCTTGCAAAACTGTACAATCTTAAAAACTCAAATCCGTGTGGATCATAAAGCTGTCCAAATATACCTCGCTCCCTGGGCATCAGACAGATCCATGGGTGATGATGTCACTGGACCTGATTAGCCAGAACAGGTCACCCGACAAGATTTTATTACTAGTGTCATATAGCTTTCTGACAGCTTTACAAGGCTTAATGGCTTTTTATTAAATACATTGTGTTCAAGGAAGTTGACAGTTGGGGATGACTTGTAAATACAATGTGATGGAATTTCCTTAGAAGCTATGTGAGAGAAAGCAGAAGGAGCATGGGACATCCCTCCCTGTCCTCTGTCCCATACCTCAGGAGGCCCCGGAGTTCATTGTCTCCTAAGGTTAAAGACAAACGACCTCCGGACACCACCACCCCCACCAGCTCTGCAAACCTCAGAGTTGCCCCAGGTCGGCCCAGATGTTTTCATCTGAAGCTCTCCAGAGAAGGAAATTCCTCAACCCAGAGGGCGAACTGCTCCAGCCACTGCCTTCCCCCACCCAAATCCTTCCCGAAGTCAGGCTTCCTCCTAGGAAGCAGTGAGGCTGCCTTCCTGAAATTCACATTCTCCCAGAGCCAGTTAGATGTTTTGTGTTTCTTCCCAGCAGTTTGTTGAACACAGGTATGGGAGGATTTATTCAAAGGTATAGGAGAAAGGAGCCCTGACATGGCTGTGCCCTTTCATCATACTCCACGGGCTCTTTCTCACCCCACTATCTGAAGGAGGCGCTACTATTGGGAATTGAAGATGAAGTCCAGACTCGTGACTTCCCCAGTCCCATCGCTCAGCCCAGAGGAGGGGCAGAGTCTCTCCTAATAACAGGAATAGCTGCCACTCGCTGGGTGCTAAGTGCATAACCTATGCTGTCTCCTTAAAGCTTTACCGCATCCCTGTAAGGTCCGTACTCTCAGGCTTATCCCCAACTCAGAACACGAGAGGATGGGACCTGAGGCCGTGAGAGCTTTAGTCTCTTGTCGCAGCTCCTGGAGTCAGTCAGTACAGAACCAGCCCTCGAAGCCCGGCAGGCTGGGTCCCGAGGGTGTTCTTAATCCCGGACCACTGACAAGTCCCCCCCTTCCCCACTCAGAGTCTCAGGACAGCATGTGCCTCTTGCACAGTCGTGTTAGTTAGGGCTCCCAAACACGTTTACATAGTCATCTCAGTCGAGCGTCATCACTCACAAGGTGGGAAGATGAAGTGTCACGACTCCCATTTTACAAATTGAATAGCTGAGGCTCAAAAAAGCAAAATGTCTTGCCCTGGTCTCATGAATTATGAACTATGAGTCCAAGGCTAACCCCAGTGGCTCCCGTTTCCTCCAGAGTCAGAGCACGGCCCACCTTGTGGTCTGCCACCCCAGCCTGGGAGCATGGTATCGGCAAATGGAAACAGCCAGGAATCTTGGGAAGTTTCAGAGCAAAGACCCTTGTCCATGGAGATGTGCCCGCAAGGACTGGCCTCCATAGCAGCAGGTATAATTGATTCTCATCGTTTGTGCATTCTGTATTATTGAATTCACCTGCTCACTAACAAATCAGCATTCGCCGTGCTTCAGGGGTCATTCACGGAGACGCTCTGAATAGCCAAAATTTACATCACTCAGTACCCATGTTCGTCAGAGTCCTTTCCGTGGTATTTTTAGTGCCATATTTTTCACAGCTCTGTACTTTCTGTTGGAGATGTCATTGCATAAAACGCAAGGATGGTATTGTCTGGTGCTCTGCAGAGCAAGATGGAAGTGCTGTGCCCTGGGCAGTTAGATGAGCTTTGTTCAGACTTCAGCTACAGAGCTACTGGTGTGAATTCAATGTAAGTGAATCGACAATATATCGTAAATAAGGTCTTTAAACAGAAGCACATATTAAACAAGATCATGGAGATTGATCAAATGCTCTAAGAAGTACAAGATCATGGAGATTGATCAAATGCTCTAAGAAGTGACTCACAGAAACCTAACCCTGTATTTCCTGGTGGAGCAATGGTTTCATAGTCACTAAAAAGTGTCCCCAACACTTTACAGAAGTATCACCAATTACAAGGATGGACAGTTTCAAAGACTCTTCTGAGTGCACGGCCCTCGGCTTGTTGCGCTTGGGGGCAAAAAGGACAAATCCAGCCCTTTCCTTCCAGGATTCACCAGCCCCACAAGGCGAGAAGCCAGGAATTGGGGAGGAGCCAGACCCGTGTGCACATGCGCAGTGCAACCTCTAGACCAGCACTGTGCGCATACGCGCAGGAAAAGCATTAGCGCCCCGAGGTCCTTTTATTAGCGTACTAGGAGGCACATTTGCAAAAAGTAAAAAAAAAAAAAAAAAAAAGGCAAATTTCATTTTAATAATGTATTTTATTTAGTGCCCCTGTAGCTCAGAAGGCTTAGACACAGGCTATGAAAGCCATGGACCTGAGTTTGAGACCCGGCAACTGGAAAAAAAATCAATTAAAAAAATACATACATATGTACGTATATATTATTTAGCTCAATACAACTGACATGTGTCATTTCAACACCTAATCAATATCAGATATTAATGAAAGGTTTTGCATTCTCTTTTTTTGAAATCCAGCGTGTTTGACACTCACATGTCAAGACTCCCCACGTTTCCCGTGCTCAGCAGCCACCTGTGGCGAGTGGCTGCTGTTTGGACATCCTGATTCTGAAGAACAGGACAACCCCAAGTGTGCTCAGAGAAAGGATCTGCATGCACACAGCAGGTATTCAGCAAAGCCACTCTGTGACAGTTTGAAGTCAGAAGTGATTGTGGATACAGTTCTTGCAGGGGAATGTTGGGCAGGTTACTTGGTACCTGGAAAAGGAGGTGGTGAGAGCACCCCATACCGCCCCTTCCAGGCGGGGGCGGTGGGGGGAGATAAAATGAGACGACATTGGGTAGTGGGAGCTTCATAAACACCGCTGCTAATGAGGAACCCAGCCATGCACAGGCATCCTGAGCCCTCCACTGCAGGGGGCTGCAGCTCGCGGGGGTTCACCATGCCCCCCAAGTCCTACACATTTCACAGCGCTCATGAAAGTGGAAGCACGTCTGATGTTCCAGACTGAAGCCGCCAAGCCGGAAACCCAGTAATATTCCAGGGGGCACCCCCAGAGAAAATCGGGTTAGTCAGGAAATTACTCCCATTAGCTTGGGGCAGGGTCTCCCAGTATCTTCTGCATCCCTCTGCTTGGCAGCCATGCCACCGTGGTGGGTTTCATCTTCTAAAGCAGGCTTTGTCCCAGTTGGGAAGAAGCCCTAAGGGGAGAGATGGACTTCCCTCCATCCCATCGTGAGCCCCACACCTGTGGGCTTGGAGCAGGATGACCAGGGTTTCTCTTAGACATCAGCTCACCCTTTCTGATTTCTGGGGCATGGGAGTGGAATTTTATGTAAGAACCACATTGGACAACCTTGATCATGCCTGGATTACATATCAGAAAAACAAAATTTATAGATTTCAGAGAATTTATCTTGAAACTCCGTTTGAGACATGGGAAAATGAAAGTCTTATTCTAAAGGTCAACTTTTTGGAGATGGTGTCAGAGCACTCCACCAAAGTGAAGTAGCATTGCGAGAGAGAAGATGTGTTTAGCTAGTTAAAGAGTTATTTTTATGTTGAAATTAAACACTTTTTTTTTTGGTTTGTAAAATCTGATGACTTTCCAGGACTCTGTCTGTGGGCTGCAGTGTGAGAACTGCTGAATTACAGAGAACTGTCATGTGAGGTCATTTGGGAAAGGCCAGGGCAGCCTGAAGGGGTGGCCCAAGCCACCCTGTCTCATCCATCATGTCACTTCTCAGCCTCAGGGAAGGGACACCTGGCTTGGACCCCCTGTGCCCACCCCCAGCATTTGGGTAGCAACTCGGAGCTCATTCCCATGGCACTAAATCTGCCTCCCTGGCTTGGCCAGCCAGGACCTGCCCTTTTTCCTTTGGGGATTTTTCCTTTCCGGTTTGTTTCCTTTATCCCCCAGCTTAAGTGCTACCTTTGGAGAGAAATTTCAAGAGTGACAGGCTAAATTTCAAACTGGAATTGTTGGGAAATATCTCCTGTACTGAAACTTGGAAATGAGTCACTGCTTTTATGAATAACAGAATCCATCTAAAATGATGACTAACTTGACGACTGATGCATTTGTATACATCTTCTAAAGTGGACACCCACCCCTGCTGAAACCCTGTCCTCTTCCTGAGGTCCACAGCCATGTGGAAAGGTGGAAAAGATGCCTCTTGGAAAGAGTCAGAAGCAAGTGAGCATCCCACCTCCTACTGAGATTTTGGATCACATGCTGCGGTCCAGCCCCTCAATGCTCCGAGCTGTGAATATCGATCATGTTAGCCTGCCAGAGGGCTAGCTAGAGGGTTAAGTGAAATGATCAAGGGGCCTAACAAAGGGTCCCCCCACCACCAACAACAGAGATTTAGTACTCCCCTTGTCCCCTAGAACTCACCAGGAAATCAGAAGAGGTCCTCTCTTTTTCTGATCATACTCAAGCACAGCAGCATGTCTGGATAAAGCATCGAAGGATGCGAAATGCCTCCTTTTGGGAGATGGTCTCAGAATGCTCCAAGTCATGTCAGCTGAATGATGAGCAACACTCTCCATTTCTCTCAACCTTGACCATTAGCTCTAATGCTCAGCCCGCCGTCCCCAGGGATGACTGGGAAGCTCTGTAGAGTGGACACTGGCCATAGGGGTGCAATGTGCATGTGTTCTATGCTGTTAGGCCTGGCACCCTCAACACTGGGCCCTCCTGCTCACCTCACAGCTGCCACCAACTCTGCATGAGGGTGGGGGTGGACCTGCTTAGGCAGCCCTCCCTCTTTCTCCCAGGCCTCAAAAAGGGTAGAAAAGTGGATTCATCTAAGTGAGCTGCACTATCAGGTGGTGGGAAGATGGACTGAAATCAGGAACATGTCACCCAAGCTAATGGACTGTGCCTCCTTGTCCAACGGCCTGGTAGCCAGGGCAGGAGAAGTTCTGGAAAGCAAGCCTGTGTCAAGCAGACGGTCTTAATGGCTGAATTTACTTGTCATGCTTAGACAAGTCCCAAGTCTTTCACGTATCAGCTGTGTGACCTGGCACAGAGATTTACTGTCTCTGAGCCTCAGTTTTCCCATCAGTGAAAATGGGCATCAGTATACCTAATGCTCAAGGAGACGAACATTGCAAGTGAAAGCATCAGATTCTTTCATAGCAAGTGTTCGATTAATGAAAAATAATGATCAACAGATAATGTTCACATTAAACACATTTTGTGAAAGAAAGAGCTAAGAGTCTCATTGGATACAGTGAGTACCTTTGCCTACTTCACCACCCGTCATGAGGTAAAATAAGTCCCCAGCACTCGGGCCAAGACATCTTGATGCCTGCAGAAGTGTCATGCCACCCAGGGCCACCCACCATGGAGGCCCTGGGCCAGCTCTTACCTGATACGTGCCTAGAGTCCAAGGAAAGTTCTTTCCTTGGTTTTCAGTGCCCCAAGCCACCCAACTCCAAGAGTTTAATTTATCTTACTAGACTTGGACAAGGACACCTATCGGTCCTCAGAGCCTGTTCTTCCCAGTATCTTAACTTGCCTGAGGGTCAAGGATGAGTGGGCTCAATGGGTTCAGACTCAGATGCCAGGAGGACCCTTAGTGGTCTGGGAAGGGCTGGTCATGTCCCAGGGCCAGATCTTGTGGCAGGATCTTCCCACATGTCCTGACCGCATATCTACCCAGGTCAGATGTTTCCTGACTCCAAATGCCCCCTCAGCAGCAGCCTCCTAGTCATCCTGCTGCCATCGTTCTCACCCGTCTTCAAACCTCCCTCCACAAGGACCCTCTGGAATAGGAATATCCTCATGTTACACAGCTCTTTTTAAAAAAGGATTTTTGCTGAAGTAACATTGCATATATTCACACCTTCTAAGCCCCATCAGATTTCCACGATGCCCAGATGAAATTCCAAACTCATTTACAAGGGTTCTTCTGAGCTTGCTTTTGCTTTTTTGCTCATCATCCAGCGAACTCCTGCCCAGGTCCCAGCTTAGCTGTCACCTACTCTGGGAAGTCTTCCCTGATGCACCTCATCAAAACTCCTGCACCTCTCCTTCTGTCATCAGGCATGGACCAAATCCCATGTGCTGAAATTGCTGGGAGGTCTCTCTGTCTCTGATTGAAATAACTAACACCTCTCTATTTCCCAGTGCCTAGCACAACTGAAAATTGTAAAAATTTTGTGTAATTAGTGAGTTAATAGTCTCACGATGGCTGTTTCTGGAGTCGCTGCTCAGAGTTCCTTTGGCCTTGGGACAAACAGCTCAGAGCTCCCACCAGGCACCAGGAGATGTCAGAAATCTGTGGCCCGGGGCCCAGCAGAGGTCTGTGGTTTTACTACTAATGGAAATTGGGCTGGAAGATCAAAGCCAACGGCTCCTACAGTCCAGATTGCCAGCAGCCAGCACTATCGAAATATCAGTTGAATTGGTAATTCAAAATTAAGTGGGTTAATGATTGACATCGATGTATAAACCCTGGCCCACCACCTCGCCTCTTGCAAACAGGGCCTTTCCTATTCTGGCTTGGCGGGGAGCATAGAGCTTCCCCAAGAGTTCATTTAACGCCAGCCATGCGCCACCCCCACTTTAAAGGGTCCCTGTTCTCAAAACTCCACATCGTTCCTGCGAAATGTCTTCAACAAGCCTTGGCACCTGAGATCCCCTTTCAGAAATGAAAACTCACAGATCTGAGCCAAAGTGGGAAAGCCTGGTACAACGTTGCACCTGTGATGCGTGAGTCATTTGATGAAGAAAATGCTCGAAGTCAAGTGTGTGATTCTCTCTGTGTGGGGTGCAGGGAAGTGTGGGTCCACGGAGGGGGAGGAATACCTTTAGCTGTGCCAGCTTTAAATCCCCACTGCAGTCTGCATAATCTGGACCATCCTCAGTTTGGAAAATGACTTCCCTGCGGGTGCCTTTTTAGCCTGGTCAGAGGGAGACCTCTTTAAGGAACTGCAATTGGTTTCAAAGCCACCAACCCGTCTGGGACAGGCGGCGCTGGCACCCTCACCTTTGCTCAGACACTGGGGCCTCAGGAAGAGGGTGTGGGGTGTCACATGAGGGAGACCCAGCCAGGAGCATGGGCAGCCTCCAGTGGACTTGGACTTGTAAATGCTCCAGCAATGATGGAGAATCTGTGAGAAAACATGGGCTTCGTGGAAGCTGCTAACCCGCGGAGGGGCCGCTGGGCCTCCACAGAGTTCAAGGTCCCAGAAGGCATCTACTGACCGGCCTGGTCCATCCTCAGCCTTACCTCCTGGCGTGCCAGAGCGATTCTGAGAAGGCAAACCTGGGCTGGGGATGTGCCAGGTTCCCAAAGGGAGGGGACAAGGGCAGCTCGGGGGCCCGGCCTTCACACCGCTATTTCTTTGGTGAAATGGGATGCTCACCCCTTCGCTTCAGGTCGGGTGGGGATCCAGTGAGATCATGACCTAGAACAGGTGGCCGAGTGCCTGGCACAGGGCCAAGTGGCCGGTACCACACCTTCTCCCAGCTCTCCCGCCCGAGGAGCAGGCACATGAGTTCTTAACGATTGTGACTCACCATCACTCAGCGTCATTGTGAGAATGTTTATCTTAAGCGTTGCTGGAAATGTGGCGTTAGCACCAGGACGAGAGCAGGCCTGTGGCCACTGTGTCACATCATGTCGCAGACCAGGGGGAGACAGAGGACGGGTTGGGGTGACACCCTTCCCAGTGCTCAGCCCACTCTCCTGGCTCTGGCCTGGGGTTGAGGGGAGTGGACATGGGAGGGCCAGGGGGCCACGGAGGTCCACCTCCAGTCTCCCCCTCAAGTCTTTGCGGCCAGCTTTCCTCCCAGTTCGTTATGAGTGAGCAATCCTGGGCTGCATATTAATAAAACAATGGAATTTTTATTTCTTTTTCTCATAAATTACATAATTCAAACCTTAAAACACCTTTAATGAACAGTGACTGGGCATGTGACACTTAATAAAACTGGGCCAGGTCAGGTTCTGCTTGACAGGCTACCAGCCGGGACTGTGCCTTACAAGTGAATGATTAAGAGGCGGGGATCTTTCCTGGGCTCTGCTATTAAACACTTCAAAGGTTTCCAGAGTCAGATAAAATGAAAAGCAAATGTGTTTCACTGCCTCTCAAATGCCTCAAATGTTTTAGCAGGTGCAAGCAATGAAACCTTCCATGGTGACAGCATTTTAGGGTCTGCAAAGTGCACCCCACTGAATTCTGGGAATTCTGGACTGCCTGCCTAAGAATTCATGGTTTCCAGTGAGGACAGACGCTTCTCTTCGGAGCCCATCTACATATGTGTCACAGAAGGCAATGTCCCAGAGCCCATCTACACGTGTGTCACAGAAAGGAATGTCCCGGGTGCTGGGAGAAATGGATCAGCTTAACCCTTTCTGCTCTGGAAGAGACACTTGTATGAAACTCCACCTGTGATGGTCAGCCTGGTGGGGGCCAAACACGGGGTGTGCACATCTCTGGGTTGCTGTGTTCTTTCCAAAGGCTCATGAATGGCCATGTCAAACCCAAGTCCTCTTTTTCTGGACATACGGACACTTTCAGGTGATCTAGGAATATGTCATAGACTATGAGAGCCCACATTGAATATTTCTGGATGGTGCAAGTTTGTGCCAATTGTTTAACCTCTCTGTGCCCTTGATTCCTCATCTGTAAAATGGGATCATCCTAGCACCTACCTCACAGGGCTTTTTCTTTTTTCAAGGATTAAATGGGCTAACATCATAGAAGCACTTAAATCACACAGCAGAATTTAATGCATGTTCGTGATTCTTATTGTCCCGTTAGGAAAAAAGAATATGAAAAGTTAGCCTTCCACAGCCTGGCCATTTGAGCTCTTCATGTAAAATTTGCTGTAACATAGCTTTATAAGTCAGAGTAACGTCTCAGAGACGTATAATATTTTATAGTTTACAAAGGACGTTCTGAGACGTTACCTCATTCCAATCTTTCAACCATAAAGTTGGTCTGGCAAGGATGGTCAGAGACCAACGATGGCCCTCCAGGCCTGCTGTGACTCTTCGGCATTGTATTGGACCCCTCGCTTGGACCTCTGCCTCCCGCGGGCACCCATCTGTGAAATGGGTACAGAGAGGGTCCGTCTGGAGCTCAGCACATGCACACATGAGGGCCTGCTCCACCAACATCTGCTGAGTTGTCAGAACTCCCAGCTCCTTTCTCATTCCACATTGTTCCTATTCTTGAAGGAACTCAAAAGCACTTTACATATTATCTCAACAATCTCCCAAGCACTAGTTTATGAGACGCAACTTTTATTCTTCCCCTTTCATAATGAGGAGGGCAATGAAATGGCATTCCAAGAGTCAGTGAGGGATAACCTCTTAGTTCTTCCCTCTGGGAACAGCTGAGCAGTGATTGTTATCGGAGAACATTATCCTGCTTTCCTGGCAGCACAGGACTACTCACCTCCCCCTCACACCCCTACTCAGTGCACATCCCTGAAAGCCTTTGTAGGTTCTGGGTACTTGCAGTGGGACGCATCCCACAGACCCTGCACCATATGGTGAGGACCCCAGGTGAACAAGGTTTTAAGAATCTCATTTACCAGGTACCCAACCCAGGCTGCTCTGTGATCAGCACACAGTCCAGACTCCCTTCAACACAACTATGGTGGGTGTTTGGACTCAGACATGCTCCCACTCCCTCCCTCCCCCCACTAAATACTGGACCCAGAATCGAACAGAATCATGTCACTCAGTAGCTATCCATTCCTACCTTCCTAGCCATCCCATTTAAGGATATGCAGCATGCTTTGTAATAATGGAAAATACAGAACATCCTGGGTATCTTGAATTAATCAAATTTGGAGCATCCATGTGCTGAAGAGCTACATAGTCATGTTAGACTAGGCTGATGATGACTTGAAAAGTTCACTGTATACATGAAAAGGAATTCGTGAGCCCTCCTAAGTCACAAGTAACCTCATTATAGTGCTGTAGATCTAGAACTGGTTACATGAGCACACGTTTTACAGATAAACACTAAAAGATTGGCGTATGCCTTTTTTTCAAAGTCCACGAGGATGTGGATGAATTAATTAATAATGTTTATGACTAATCTGTGTTTCAAATATAATATTCCTTTTTAAGTTTTCATTTCCAGTAATGTAATTTGAGATTTAATATTTGGATTAATTTTTGTTTTCTTTCTTTGGCCCATCTGTATTTTCTGACCTCTCACAGAGATATTAGAAATTTGATTTCTCTCGTTATATTAAAAATGTTTTTACTTAAAAAAAACACTTTGAGTGGCATAGAAGCCATCTAGTCTGTTGGCCTTAGTTTCCAGGCTAAACTGAGGTTGGAGGAGTGAGGTAGGTCCCCAGGCTATTTGGTGGCAGAGCCATGACCAAAGACCAAACCCCCTAACTTATCCCAGTTCTTCCCACAATGTTCTGTGATGTCTCTGAAATTTGCATAAGTATTGAGAGATCTTTTCCATTGAATCGATTGCATGGCACTATCTCTCTTCTCACTGAAACTAAGCATTTCTCAACTGGCTCAAAAGCAAAGGTGCCTCATCTGCATCTGTCTCCACCCATTCCCCCAGGTTGTAAAAACAATGACACACTTCCCCGGGGATGCTCTAGGATGTAGAGTGCAGTGTTAATTCAGATTTCAGCAAATTACTCTTGTCCGAACTTCCGTTGTGCTTGGGGACAAGTATGAGACACCACTCTGCCCTCAGTCTTCTCCACCCCAGACTCCTCCTGGTCCAGCCACTTGGTTAATGAACACTGAGAGCCAGTGAGTGGCTGGAGATTGTATCAGCCTGCTTTAAACTGAGCTGGGCTTTGAGCATTTGTGTTTTTCCCTTCTCATCCATCATGACTCATTCATTTGTAGATGCTAAGATGGAAGGTGGTTGTTCTTTTTCACCGCAATAATTTTTCCGTCAAGGAAAAGAAGGAACCCATGTCCCAAGCAATAACTTTAAGTGAAGCTAAATATCCGAGTGAGGACAGGGCAGTGCATATGGAAAGCAGAGGATAGCCATAATAGCTGAACTTCGGTCAAGTCCTCTGACAGCTGGTTCACGCTGGTGCTCAGAGTGTCCACCCCTTACAAAAATGTAATGCTTGCACCTTCCCGAACCTTCACCTCCTCCGACTCATGGGCATTCCCCAGCAGCCCTCTGCATCAGATCTGCTGTCTTCCTTTGCAGATACAGAGACTAAGAGATGTGAGAGAAACTGGGTGAGTCTCCAAGGTCAAAGGCTTGGAAGAGGTTTTGCCCCTACTTCAATATCATATCTCCCATACCAGCCCCAGGGAGAATTTGAATAGTGTGGGGCCCCCTCACCCTATGAATGGGAAGCAGAAGGAACTCTGAATCATTTACAAATGAAGCTCCATTCTTGGGGCTTACATCACATCTATAACTTGTTTTCCTTTTCTAATTGTTTTCTTTTAAATTCTTAAATGGTCCCAAAGTCTCAATTTTCACACCAGGGAGCCTATTCCATAGAAGTCAAAGCACAGGGACCTAAAGACACATGATTGTTTATAAATGCATAAGGACATTTAGCATTGCTTTGTTCATAATGATCAAAAATTAAAATGAAATGAATTCCCCTCAGTAGGAGAATCATCACATAGATTAGGGTTCATTCCCACTGTAGGTGAATAACAGCTGCATTTTCCGGTTGGGGAGGGATTTCCATGACAGAGTGGTGAGTAGAAAAAGAAAAGTCGGATGCAGTGCTGCATATAAGAATATATGTCTGTGCTCTTGTACAATGTTGCTATTTGTGTATGTGTGTGTGATACTGTGAACATCATGAAAGGTGCAGAAGGGCACAGAACAGGCCGCTAGCCTGACGTGGAGGACGGAGAGGCCAGGAGAAACAGTGAATTGAGAAGCAAGTTTTTGTTTTAAAGCATCTGCTAAACATCAGCGCATGTGATAATCTGAATATTCAAATTAGAAGTGTGTGGGTGCATATAAACTGCAAAACTTCACTAAAGTGTAGGGTCGTCAAGCATTCAAAGCAATATAGACTAAGAGAAAAGCATACTGTAGGATTCCACTTCCATGAAAACAGCAGCTGGGGCTCCCAGGTGGGTGCATGTGTGTGAGGAGGAGGCTGTGAGGAGAACAGCTCCATGAAGATGGGATACTCCGGAGAGGGGTGGCTGATGGGGACAGCTTTGTGCGTTCAACTCGTGTTGTCTCATTCAATGCTTTCAAAATATTTTTTTTAAGTTTTGAGACGTATCAAATTGGCAATTTTTAAAATGTACTCAATGTGTTTATTCTCTAATTACTTGGAGTGAATTATTAAGTGATTATTATCCACACAGATAGTGTCCTGAGTCGGTGGTTGTCCTAGAGCTTTGGGCCTTCTGAGGAGGCAGAGTTGGGGCCTGGATCCCGAGGGGCACACTTGACTCACCTGGAAAGGATGTTGGTCTCTGCCAGTCAGCCTCACGCGTCCTCATTGTGATGCATACTGAGCAGGAGAGGAAACAGGCCAAGCAAAAGAATGATGATAATTTTCGTTTCCTGCAAGTTTCGTGAGGTGAAATTCTCCAGGCTCCACTCGTAACAGAGACGAGCGAAGGAAGAGTGAGGTCGGCATTGCTTGTCCATCGATGTCCCAGAGAGAAAGGTGTTAGTCTCCACAGGACTGGTGGACATCAGTCACTGTCTTGCACCCGAGGCCCAGACTTGCACTCTGTTGGTCCAGAAAACGAATAGGTTACGGCCTGCCACCCGGCCCTAGAAGACACTCTCCTTCCCTGCCAAGTTTCCTCCAGGGCACATACCACCACTTGATGCATTCTCTGTTTTACGTGTTTATGATTAAGTTTCCATTACTAAATTGGCGTTCCCGCTACTCCTGGTTCTGGTCTGTTTGTCTCCTGTTCTGTTCTCATGACCAAGAGCAGCACACACGGAGCTGCCCTAAAGTTACTGGAGACATGAACAGATAGCTGTGAGTCAGTGAAGACCAGAAATTCAGTGAAAAAGTAAAAGTAGGGGCAGGGAATTAGCCTGGTGTGTCCACTTGAACGGATATTATACACTCGTCAAAAATGTTTTGAGTCATGGAGTGTGCCCTCAGATCACCCACAGTGATTCATTGTGGAGCTGGGTTCCTGGCTGGGGTAATGCCTTCACTTGTCCTGCTCAGTTTTCTGAAATATTTAAGTGTTGCATGGTCTTGTATTGCATGTCTAAGCAGAAAAGAAAAAAAAAAAAAAAATGTTATTTAACGTGGAAAAGGTTAGAGGTTTTTGTAATGACATAGGAAAATATTTTTAAAGTAGAGTTCAGTTTTTGAAAGTCAAGGTTCTTTAGAGAGAATAATTCTATATATTATGTAACCAGAAAAGAAAAATTAAGAGGATCTGCTAAGAGTGATTACCTTAATATTTTCATCTGCTTTACACTTTTCCAAATTACATGCAACAAGCAGTCAGAGAAACTATTTAAAAACCAAAAGTTGGCTGTGGCTCTATTTGACCATAAGAAATGGTGAGTATATAAAAACGTAAGATGGGAAACAAGAAGAGAAGTTTGCGTTTGTTTTGTTTTCTTTTTTGATGGTCAAATAAGATGAAATTGTCAGTCCACAGAGAAGGCTGCCCCTTCTGGGCAGAAGACAGAGGCATCTGCGTGGTTCTGAAGGTTTTCCAGGAAGGAGCAGACTCTGCCACTCAGTCAGTGGAGGGCCACTGCAGTAATAACATTCACTTCGAGTCAGCCTTCTGCAGGTCTAACTTAATGCCCTCTTGCTTCAAAACAAACAAAGTCCACCCACATTCTGCATGGAAATAAGTCTGGTGATTACTTAGAAAGGCCCTCCACTAACATGAAGTTCGTTATCTCTCTGCCCCCCTCTTTCCAGGATTTCTCCATCATCTTCCAAACAGGGCGCCCCAAACCGATGAGAAATGGACAAGACCAACATTCAAATAGCTGAGCAGTTCACATCTTGTGCCTTGCAAAACCCTCCTATGGATTTGACATGTCCCTGGTCTAAAAGAAAACAGTGCCTCACTGTCATGAGGATCACTGCCCACTTTTCAGGGGGCCTGGCACTTGGGAACAGTCTCAGTATCACACACTGGTCAGGCCTCACCACTCTGAATCCTGGGTCTCTTTGCCTTTAAGAGGCTGCTTTCATAATGTCCCTTTCTCTGGGGCCTCCTGCCTCAGTTATCAGCCAGCAATGCTGCTCCCAGAGAAGGGCTGCCTCTGAGCTAGGTGGCATTTAAAGTAGCACCTCCAAAGGGGCCATCTGCTGGTCTAGGGTGCTCAGAAACAGAGTGATTCTCAATGTTGCTTCTCACCTGCACAGGGAGGCTGACACTGTCATGGCCACGGACGGCGTGTCTGTGAATGGGTAGGTGGGCCCATCAAGTGCAGGGCGGGTTATTTCAGTGTGCTCAGGCCGAACCACATGGTTGTTCACACGTATGCACACATGTATACTGCTGACTATTGCATTCAAAAGCTAATTTTAAAAACTTGTATGAAGTTAACACAGAGGTTTCTTTTTACTCAATAAAATTAATTTGCAAAGGTTTCAAGATGTTAACGAATGATCAATGAGGCTGTTTCATGATTCATTAAAAAAATTCATTAGGTACACAGTATGGCTTCCTTATTAACTTTTGCTTTAACCTCCAGTTGAGCCTCTGTCGCAGTTGAGTGGCTTCAGGAAGAGGAATTCCTGTGGTCAAACAGGTTTCAGCCTCACCCTGGGACCCCACCCTTTGCCGCAAGGCTTTGGGTGAGGACATTGACCCTGGTATCAGGTTTAGTTGTCTGTCACCCAGCAAGGAGGTGAGGGGACATCAGGAGACTCAGGGCATCTTCTCCGTGCCACCAGAGCCTGTCTCATCTTCCCCAGAGTGAGCCTCCCGGGAAACGGGCCAGTGTTGGGGTGAAGTCTCCACACTCCCGAAGGTCACTCCTCCTTTAGTTGGGTTCAGGGCTGTCCTCAGTCTCCAGTCCACTGAAAAATCTCCCTTGACAATACCTTTTCATCTCTCCATCCATCTATTCATTCATCTAATCTTCACTGAGTGCCCACTTAATGCCAAATTTCATGTTGGATACTGGAAACATTGCTCCCTATTTCTCTCTTTTCACTTTTTCTTTGCCTAGAAGGGGACAGAAACAGGAGTTCAGGGTCTCCGCAGAAACTGGGCTGCCAACTGGTGACTAATGACAGCCAGGACCTTTCTCCTTTGGAAGGGATTCTGGGAGGCGTGTCTGTAGGCATCCTTTAGAACTCTGCTATGGAGACCTCTTGCCCATCATCTTCCCCCCACGAAACATTGCTTTCTTTTCCTTCTTAGAGCTTATTCTTGACATGTTTTACATTTATATGATTTCTTTTATCATCTCTCTTCCAACAACCAAAATGTAAGCTTCATTTTGTTCATTGCAATACCCCAATGGCCAGATAGGTGCCGCACATGGTTGGCACTCAAAAGTGCTTGTTTGGGGTGACTGGCTGGCTGGATGTTGGGTGGATGGGCAGGTGGATGGGGGGAAAATGGGCAGATGGAAGCAAAATGTGCGGGTGAATGGGTAGAGGTCGAGTGGATGAGTAGGTGGGTGACTGGCTGTTTGGGTAAATAGATGCGTAGGTGGGTGGGTGGATGGATGGATGGACAGATGGATGAAAAAGAGACAGGGTTCATGCCCTTGTGGAACTTTTTTCTTTTAGTTAGGGAGACTGAATTAAGAATCATGAAAACCAATGTAAAATCGCAATTTGTCAAAGTCACAAAAAGATGTATTCAGCATCAGCGAAGAATTTAACAAGAAGTCTTGGCCTGATCTTGAGAGGTTGAGGGTGGTAGATGGGCTAAAATTGAGTAAGTGAGGGATCCATTAATAGATGCACACTGTCCTTCCCTGTATAGTTTTGAGTCGCATAAACTTTGCTCCCATTTCCTTCCACTAATTGTTCAGAAATGCTAGCCCATGGTGATATCACAAAACAATATTGAAAAGACAACTTCAGCCAGATGTTGCTAGCTGGAGAGGCGTTCTTTCAAGATGAAACAGAACATCTAGGGACCTGAAAATCAAGTGTGTAGCTCACCTTTTCCTAGCTAGCTCCCTTTCAGTCCGTCCTGGTTCAGAGAAAGGAGCTAAAAGTGATTTCAAATCATTGCTTTGCTACTTCCCAGCTGCGTGAATTTGGGGTACTTACGTCACACCTTCATCCTCAATCTTATTATCCATGTAATCGAAATGATGGTTGTAAAGTGTTTTCTAACACAAGGCAGTAAAAAGTTGAATATATTCGCTAGTTTATGAGAACCGGCCGATGATGCTCACAAAGAGAAAACTAGGCAGCTTCACTGGTGCTAGCTGAATGTCTTCGTCCATTTGCTTGAAGAAAAAAGAAAAAAGAACTATTGAGTGTTTTCTGTGTTCCAGCATTGTGCTGGAACATAGTGAGGCCACAGAGATGAGCATGGTGTAAGTCCTGCCCCCAGATACATGATAATAAAGGTAGGGGGATTTGTGGGCAGTGGTGGGCAGTGCAAACAGCTCTGCTTGCAGGCAGAGAGTACTGAGGGGCATTCAGAAGAGCAAAAGACCTTAGAAGAGAGAACCACAGGGGGCTTCTTCAAGGAAATGTCATTAGAACTCACCTGCTTCAGTCCCTGAAGCAGCTTCTCTGGTCTGCACTTAGAGTGCATCCTCTGGCTCCCTGACCCTGTCACCCAGGTTCCTCTCAAAACACAAACTGGGAGGAGGGATGAATATGGCAGATGCTTTTGGTGTCCTGCGTCACCACTCCTCAGGGTGTCTCTGATTTCCCCAAAAGCAGTGAGCAATTCCGTGCATGCTGACAGAGTCCTATTCCCTGGGCATGCCAAGGGTCTCCATCATTTCTGCTTTAGAACCTTCCCCAGTCACAGGAGTCTGCTGAACCCACTGCTGGTACAGTGTGGAATTATGAGCAAGGAGGCTCCTCTGATCCAACCTGAAAGCAACAGAGGATGGAGGCTGTGGACAAGTGCTCTGGAGTCCTGTCTTGTGGCCAGAAAACTCTGGAAAGCAGTCAGCAGACTAATGTTCAGGCCCTGCAGCCCTCATTGTCCCACAGCAGCAGTGTGACTAGCACACCTTTATGTTGGCCTTGTCTGTCTCCCTGCTTCCCCTTCTCCACACACTCGTTTGTGCTATGCTTACTATCTGTGCACCCCCCTCTATTTTTTTCTAAAGGAAAGGTTCAGGCAGGAATGCAGGTGAGTAGAGACAGATAGGCATGAAGAAAGAGGAGGGAAGAACTTTTATTTTATTTAATTGTTCCTCTTGGTTATTCCGCCACCTACACTCCAGCCCCAGGTCCCACACCTGGGTCACTGGGATGTATGTGGACTACAGCCAGTGGCTTTATTGATAAACTACCTGAGTGTACCAATATCTGTCCATTCTAATCATCATTATTATCACATCATGATTTGTATCAAGGTATTGTGATTTGTACAGTGTTATTGTAACAAGAACACACCAAAATCTCAGAGGCTAAGCAAAGCAAATATTTATTTCTAGATCATACCCATCTATCTGAATGGTGGGAGTCTGTTCCTTTTCCTCAAGAGACCAACAGAGTCTTCACCTGGGAACATGCCTGGTCTGAGGGAGTCCTGGAAAATCAAGCACCCCATCTTAAAAACTCTACCAGGCCATGACCTGCGTCACTTCTGACCACATGCTATCAGTCAAATCAAGGTATTTCTTCATACCCAACTTCATTGGAGATAGGAAGGCAACCCATCTTTGTACTTGGAAGGAGAGAAATAAGACTACAGGTGAACAGCCCTAATGGCTGCCATGTTGCTCTCCTTGGAAAGTCAGCTCTATGCCAGTGCTGGGCTAGGAGCCCTGGATATTGTGAGTGGGAGGAGGTGGTAAAGCAGAAGACTGTATAAAGAAGACCCAGCTCTGTCCTTGGGGCTCCTAGGGCCTGCTTTCTCTCCTGCTTCCCGTCCTTCATGCCCACTTCATCATCTACATCTCTCTTCTTACCCACAGTAGATCCAACTCTAATTCATACTGCAGATCTCAGACCAAATCTTACACTCTTAGAAATCACTCAGCAGCCTTTCCTTCCACAACTATCCAAACAGATATCCCTCTTCTCTCAACTTTGGTCATGTTTTCTATCACAGAACTCATCAAAATTGTAATTACATATTTATTTTCATGCAGGTTATTTTTGGTTGCTCTCTGCACCTCAGACTATAAGCTCTGTAAAAGCTGTGATCACATCTGTGTTTTCTATCCCAAGTATGTATCATGGGGCCACATATATAGTAAGTAGATGTTCACTACATGTTTCTCTAAAGAACTGACTTGCTAGAGAGGAAAAGCATACAAAGAAAGACAAGGAAATAAGGTTTTATAATAATAATTTATAATAATCCCCTTATATTTTTTATGCCTTTAACTTAGACTATAAGAAACACTAAGGAAGACAAAAACTTCATTCATTGAATTTGGTGATGATTTCTTGGATGTGACAACAAAAGTGCAAATAACAAAGGAAAAAAAAATGAATTTATGAAAACTTAAAAACTTTGCGCATCTAAAGATACTATCAACAAAGTACAAATACAACTGGCAGAATCGGAGGAAACATTTGCAATCATATACCTGGTAAGGGTTTAATATATACAATTCACAGAGAGCTCCTAAGCTCAGACAACCCAGTTTAAAAATGGAAAAAGGTCTTGGTCAAGCATGTCGACAAAGAACATATACAGATGGCCAAAAAGCACGTGAAAAAAGTCCAACATTACCAGTCACCTGAGAAATGATACTCCACCTTGTAGCCATTAGGAGGGCTACAAGCCAAAAACAAAAACAAAACAAAACAAAAAAACAGAAAACAAAAAATGTTGACAAGGATATGGAGGAATGGGAACCCTGTGTACTGTTGGTGAGAATGTAAAATGGTACAATTGCTGTAGTAAACAGTATGGCAGGTCCTCCAGAAATTAAAACTAGAACTGCCATGTGATCCAGCAGTCCTTCTTCAGGGTATATACTCAGAAGAAGTGAAAGCAGAGTTTTGAAGAGGTGTGTGTCCTTCTTGCTCATAGCAGCATTATTTGCAATAGCTAAGAGGTGGGAGCAACCCGAGTGTCCATCAATGAATGACCATCAATGAATGAAATATGGTGTGTGTGTGTATATAACATAATGTATATACACATACATATATGTGTATGTCCATATAAATATATACATATACACAATTGGGTATTAGTCTGGTAAAGAATGAAAATTCTGCATTATGTTACATAAGTGAATCCTAAGAATATTATGCTAAGTGAACTAAGTCAGTCACAAAAAAGGACAAATATTGAATGATTCCATTTGTGTGAGGTACTTAAAGCAGGCAAAATCTTAGATGCAGAAAGTACAAAGGTCATTTCCAGAGAAAGAGAGTAAGAAGTTATTGTTTCATGGGTACAATGTTTTAGTTTTACAAGAGGAAAAGAATTATAGAGACAGATGGTGGTGGTGACTGCCCATTATGAAAATATTTAATGCCAACTTAAAAATGATTACGATGGTAAACTTTAGGTTTTGTGCACTTTACCACAATAAAAATTTTTGAAAAACAAACTGTGGAACTTAGAGAGCCTCCATACCTGGTTAATGATTACACTTCCCCATAGTCTACTGACCCCTCCAACATCCATAATACCAGGACGAGGAATGTTTTCTCATCTTAGCATCGTAGAGAGGGGCAGTGACCTGGTCTAAGTTATCTGGAGAGTATTCTGATTTGAGACCCTAAACTTTCCCCTCTGTGTAGTCCTTCCTACTACAGGCTCTAACAGACGCTGGGACCCTGTGGTGGTTGATTAAATGGGCCACTGTTAAGTGTGAGTCCAAAAATCAACCAGAATGGTTAAGGACTATTGCAATGAATTAAGATCTTAGTGATGTCTTTAGCAGACTCGGTCTTCCATTGCACTCCCTAGGGAAAACAAGTGTATATTTGAAAAGGGTACAGGAATTCCAGAAGGGAAGACCCTGGGTGCCTTTAGGGTTTTCTTCACCAGTCCTGCCTTCGGGTTTTTTTCACACAGCTGAATTTGGTCAGATTTTCATTTTTACCAACTGGAGAAAGTCAAGTTCATCTTGACCATGGCTTTAAGGATCCAGGAAAGAGTACTTAGGAAAAGGTATGGAAACCTTGAGGACTTTCTCTTGAGGAACTTCTAGCCCTGTTGGAGAGGAAAAGCTCTTACAAAGGCAAAGCCACCAGGGCACCGCTCAGAACCTGCTGAGTGATTCTGAGAGTCAAAGAGAGTCCATCTCTCTGGAGTCTCTGAGGGGCTGCCTGGAGGAGGCAGGGGCCAGACTTACAGCTCATCCTCGGAGAGAGCTTCTGCTGGAGGAAAGATTGCTGGCCAACAGCAGAAATTCCATTCAAATTGGCTTAGGGAGGAAAAAAAAAGGGAACTATAGGCTCGGTCAGTGAAAAGTCTGGAAGTGAGTTTTCATCCGGCTCTTCAGCTTTCTTCTGTGTGACGGTTGTCCTTAAATATGTTCAAGTGCGCAGCAAGGTAGCCCTCGGCCAGTGCTTCTGCTTGCTATGACTGCTTCTGATTGGTCGCTGTGTTCGCCAAGCCTGGTCACATGTTCACTTGTGGAACATGAGAGTTGGAACCAACTCCCACTAACCCCTGAGAACTATTAGCCAAAGAGTAAGGTGTTTACACGGGAAATAGAGTCTACTACTGAAGAATGAGAATTGGCTGCTTAGCAGGACAAAACAAATGTTTACCATACAGAGCTGTCATTATTATCCCTGCTCTTGAAAATGAGGAAGTTGAGATCTAGAGAGGTTAAGCCACTCCTGCTCCCCAGTCACAGAGAGATTTGGAGAGACATTCTCCGCATGGTTTAACCATCATGCACCACATAGGACAATGATGCTGGATCACCTGCTCTTGTGTCCCGAAACACCACCATTTCTGCCTACATTCTTGGGAGACAAAGCTCCAGAAGGATGTTTGTCACTTGGTAGGCTTTAGTCTGAATAGCTATGCCACCTGCCTCGTGGGCTAAAAAAGCTCCACATCCTTCTCCATGAATAGACCTCACAGTTATCCTCTCCCGCCCCACCTCCTCCACCTTTTGTTTCCTTCTTATTCTTAAGGTGTTGGAATTGAAACATTGTAGTTTTATTTTCAAGGAAAAATTGTAATTGCTTCTAGATCCACTCACTGTTTTCAAGAGCGCTTTAGCCTTTAACTTTCTCAGTACAAAGGGAGCTTGCTGCATGGTGAATCTAACAAGACCATCATTTATCGCTGGCAGAGTTCATTAGTCAATCGCAACAGTTTAATTATTAGCATTTTAATGCATGAGCATTTAACTAGACAGAACAACAAGCTTTGGCATACAGAAAAAGACTTCTTAAAAGGAGCTGAATTAACTGGCACAATTGTTTGTATTGTGGTGTTATTAAAACGAGATGATTAAAATGCAAGAAACAAATGGATCCATATATTTAGCCAACAAACGAGCATTTGGCTTTATGGTATCGAGAACATGCTTCCTTTCTTAAGCTGGCATTTTGAATTGTAGAATTTTTGTTGTGTGTTTCCTGCTCCAGATTATAAACTAAAATGATCTAAAGAGGATCCACTTTGATCCACTGAGTGTGAGGGGCAGCACTGATAAATAATGAGGAGACCCAGTGAAAGAAGCCTGCAGGGGGTCGAGTCGCCCCAGGAATTCTTCTAGGATGGACTGTGTGGCCCTCAATTCTGGCTGCACAGAAGAATCACGCTGGAGTGGCGGTCGGGGGGCAGGATGGGGGGGTCATGTTTAAACCACCCAATCCTAACTGCCCCTCCAGACAATTTGATTTTTTGAGGGTCCAGTGTGTGTGTGTGTGTGTGTGTGTGTGTGTGTGTGTGTGTGTGAGTGTGTGTGTGTGTTTACTTCTACTCTACAGGCAGTCAAGGCTGGGAACTTCAGACCAACCTCATGTAACTAGGTAGATCCCTTAGCAACATTTGTCAAATAAGAATTAGGCTCTCCAGAGTTCACAGCACTTCAATTCATAACACAGTCAAAAAGAAGGAATCCAACCTTCCATTGAGGGATGCATGCATAAATAAAATGTGGTATTTAATGCAACGAATTATTATTCAGCCTTAAAAAGGGACTGCCATTCTGACATGTGCTTTGACAGGACGAACCTTGAAGACGCTCTGCTAAGTGGAATAATCCAGACACCAAAGGGCAGATACGAGAAGATTCTGTTTGCATGAGGTACCTGGAATAATCAAAGTCACAGAGACAATAACCGAGCAGTTACTAGGGTCGGGGTGGGAGAGGGAAGAGTGGAGAACGATTTAATGATAAGAGTTTCTGCATGGATGACAAGAAAATTCCGTGGATGGATTAGTGGTTGCACAGTGTTGTAAATGCTCTTGACACCACTCTTGAATCTCAAGAAATGGTACAAATTATAAATCTTATGTATTTTTCACCACAATAAAAATGGGAAACAAATAAAGCTCGCCATATGCCTTTATAAAATCAATATGTATTATCAAATGTGATTGTGGATAGAAGCTTTTTGCAAGCTTAAAATGATGTCCACATTTAGGGTGGTAGTAGTATTTCTAATTATTTGTTTTAATCATATTGTTTTAATAAGAGGCTACAATATAAACAGCTGAGGTTAATTAATAATGTCAAACCTAAACAAGTCTAATTAATGTCACTCAGCAAAGGCCTTCATTAGACTCAAACATATTTTCTCTCGGGGGGTAATCGTGGTCTGGTTTTTCTAAACAGTTTCTCTTTTGACTAGGAGGCAGAAACTATGACAGATGACGAAAAGAGCTGGAAAGTCTCACATTTTTCGGCAGGGGTTAGATATTTAGAGCATGGTCTAGTATGATGGTGGTGGTACTCACATCCTGATCTCTCAAAAAAAGGAGATCCGCCAGCCCCAGAAAGGCCTGTTCGCTGACAGACACCAAAGTGGACAAGATGCAACCAGCAATCATCCTAAGAGCAGCATTTACTGGTTTTTAAAACTCAGATGGTGGAAATCATGGTTGGGGTGCTTGGAAGGATGAATGGGCAGAGAAAAGGTGGGAGAATTTCTCTCATGGCCCAGGAAGAAAAACCCAGATTCCCAAATAATTTTCTCTTCATTCTTTACTTCAGATTCAAGTAACATAATCCAGCCCAGAGCATTCGTGGGGTGGTGGGGATTTGAACCTAAGTCCTAGACTGTGAAGATGTGTTTTGCCATTTGTCCCTCAGTGAACAGAAAGCATCTCCCTGTTCCTAACTCTCATACATCCCCAGGCTCTCCTCACCCATCTTCCTTTTTAGTCATTTTAACCCCTTGCCCTCCAACCCCCACCCCCAGACATGGAATTCCTGCACAAGCAAGAGAAGAAAGCAACGGAAGCCCCAGGATGCGCTGCCTCAGGCTGGTTGGGGGTTGGACTAGAAAAGACTAGAGCTTGAGCCTTTTTTGTGCTAGAATTGCATACGATGCCTTCTCACCAACCCTTTCCTCTTATTTTCACCGACACAGCCTCCCAGAAGTGTGGGGTTGGTGCCAAGTTTGATTTATTCTGGTTCATGTATACTCTGTCATGTTGCTGGTCTTGTTTCCTTGAGAATTTCATACAAAACTGGATGCACTGTCCCAAGAAAAAATAATCCGATTCAGAAAATGAAATGGGAGACAGTGCAGAGATACAGGCAAAAACTGCAACATCGTGCCCTGTGGGATGAAGAAACGGAGGTGTGTGTTGTGGGTGGGAGGAAATTTACAATCTGAAGATCAACAAGAAAAGGGTGTCTCCTCTCCTAGCCTCTCACTACTCCATCCAGAGGAGTGCCAGGGCCTGAGGGGCCTGAGTTCCAGGGGAGAGATTCTTCTGGCTCACCCTCTTACCTCATGACTATGAGGACAAACGGGGTCTGATGACTGAGCTTACCTGTCATTTGTTTACTACAATTGCTGGGGAAGGCTCATTCCCAGCACGTGGTCCTGAGGGAAACTGCAGCTCCTTCTGAAGAAAGGATGGCTCTGGCCCCACTATGTCAGATAAAACACCTACCTCTGAAGGTGGGAGACTTGGTGGTGGTAGTGCCATCTTAGCCAGCTCACTGCCTGGTGAGTTGCAATGAGTGTTCACTTGAAGAGAAAATAAGGCAGAACCAAGAAAGAAGTGCAAACAGAAAAAGGAAGTGGCTCCCGCCATCATTGTAGAAATTGATCTCAGCTCTGGATCTAAATTTTCCAGCAGTGAATACAGAGAGAAATATAATGATACATGAATCACAACATTCACGGAGTGAAAATAAACCAAAGGAAAGCTCAGTTTTTTCTAATCTTAAAACCAGAATTTCCCCCATGAATCCATATAGAAAGTTCTAGGTGTGAGGTCATGAACACCATCCTCAATCAATTCTGATAATTACTTGCATGTGTTTTTTTCTGATGAAACTATTCAAGGGTATGTGTGGATCTGCCTTAATCTAGCAGTGTTAGGGCTCTCCAATCCCAGAGTCACTAGCTTCTGCGACTGTTTAAATTAAAATACAATTCCATCATACCAGCCACGTTTCAAGTGTTCAGTATCCACGTGTGGCTAACAGCTACTGTATTGACAGCACAGATGTAGGACGCTTCCCTCGGAATGTTCTCTTTGACGGCATCGTCCAGGATGCTTTAAGGTCCTGAGGATGGATCATATACCCATGGCAGTTTGCTCTAAACATAACATTCCTTAATGTAATTTTTGACATTCAGTGGCAATGAGTTTGACTTGTATTCCCTTTCAAGTACTTACTATTTCTATTTGCCAGTTGGGCCCACGAATATGTGCTTTATCCATCATATGAGCAGGGAGAAGACCCACGAATGTTCTCTGAAAACTGGAGGGCCTGATGAGGGGACACGTGTGAAGGAAACGCCGTCTTTACTTTGCCTGGGAGGTGAACCAGACGAGTCCACAGCAGGTTCTCCTTAGAATGTCACTTGGGCTCTGGGCTAATGCCCATTGTCTGGCACGGCGACTCATTTTAGCTGAGGGCTCTCCTAACACACATGGAAATGAACCCCAACTGGGTCTTAACTGTGTCTCAGTAAGGCCCCCATCTCAGGTCTATGCTATGGCAAGAGAACGTCCTGGAAATCTTTCCAAGGCAAGCTAGTTGCAAAATAAACCCAAGTGGCAGAGTTAGAACTTAGCCATCACATGTGATGGATTAGTTCCCCCTTTCCAGCTGGCAGACTCTCAGATATGTCTGCGGAGGAAACAACAGCAGGAGTGGCTGCTCCTTCTACTTATGCTAATAATGCTGACGGGCCATTCGTCAGCGCTGACGAGCTGAGGAACCACAGCAGATTCGCCAGGATGCCACTGGCCCATTCGTTATTGAAGTTCGAGTTCATGAGGTTAGAGAATGAGTTTCCTACTTATAAGTGGAGTTAACATTTTTCATGACTGGTATTTGCAAAGGTCAAAACCCACATTGTCAGCCTTCCAAAATTCCATCATCTCTTGACAGGCTGCAATAATGGAGAAGAAGCTGGTGCAGATGTTCCCTTTGTTGCAGCTTGTGGAAAATGTCTTCATCCTCCTGCCTGAACACATAAGTTCTGCACCCCAGGAATGCAGGTACTTCCCACAGACACAATATCTATTTTAGGAAATTGGAAAAGCTTCTCCGTTCTAAAAAGGGTTTAAAGAAACAGAAAAAGTGATACAATGTCAATGCTAAAAAGATTCTTTTTTTCTTATATTTGAATTTTAGATGTCACTTGGGACCACCTTTCTGGAAACAGTGGAAGAAAACCATTTACAAGGATGCCTTCATCCTGATACATTGTTTTGTGTATGTTCTTTCATGTAAAATTGAAAACCAGATTTTCAATGTGAAAACACGCCCCTTTTACTAGAAGTATTCAGTTCTCATGTGTGTTGGAGTCCCAGGTTTTCTCTGGACCACATAAACTATTTTTCAAACAAACAAAAAAAATGGTAGCGTCTGGTTTGGAGTGTTCCAAGTCAGCCCACAGCATCTATTTAGCCCATAAATTGACAGAACGATGCGACTAAATCAATGACTTACCTCCCACTGAATTTTGCACATTGCACACACACTGAAATCTCTTCTCCCCCTAGAAATTTCTTCAAGAGCAGTCTCTACCCCACAGCAAACTGGACAATGTTAAGGGAAGACATTTGTTGAGGGGTCAGGGTCTCAGACCCCCAAGGACTGGTATTGAAGAGGAGCTGGTTTTCTGGCCACAATGTGACCGTGTGCTATTGACACCCTCAGAGGTCTGTGATGACTGATGAGGGGAGAGGATTTCAAATGTACTTATGACCCCAGAGATCTTTTCAGGTTCAGGACAGCAGCCTAGCCCACGAATTGCCCGCTTTGGAGACTATATGTCTCCTGTGATATATACATTAAAATGTAGAAAGGATCAAAATTATGCCAAGAATCCATCAAGAAATCACACCAGCTATTCAGTAATTTGCACACAGAAGTCCCTTTGCTTCGCTCTAACTGCCATTCTTTTTATTTTTTAATTTCAGCCTGAAACATTGCTTCCTTAGGGAACTTTCCAAAATCCTCCATGTACACCCACCAAGACTAGTTAAATTCTTCTTTTTTAAGATCTTGCTTCTTACCTGTACAACACTCCCCACATCTGTAACCACTCATTCCATGTCAGCCTTCCCATCTGGTAACAGGGATGGCTTCTAGAAACTTCTCTACTTTATCTTCAGGACCTAAAGGGAATGATTGGCAAATTGAATGTACTTAGTAAGGATGCATGGGGTAACAAAACCCATCTTCACTTCCATCTCTAAGCATCCATACAGGATGTGCAGGTGAAGAAAAGAAACCAGTTGAGGGTAGGTCCAGATGTGCAGAAAGAGAGGGCTTACTGTCAGGAATCTGAGGAAGGCCCTTCTTGAGAAAATTTAACAGGAAGAAGGAAGAAATTTTAGAAATTGCCAAATCTGTAGTCTCAGCTCCATATCTAAAGGAAGTTATAATTTACAAAGAATATCAGAGAACAGGAAATTCTTTAAATAGGTGAGAATCACAACGCTGAATTGAAGGCAGCAAATAGCAATTCTAGTGGTTTCAAATTGGAAATCAACAAAAGGTAAAATGAGGTCAAGAAAGTCTACCAAATAAAGAAAAAACATTTTTAAAGAAAAATAATTTTTAAATAATTTAATAGATTCAGTCATCATTTATCACAAGTGTCAGTATAGATAGCAAAAAATGTAAGATATAATATATAAAAACACTTTATAAAGGAAAGAAGGAAGGAAAGAAGGAGGAAGGAAGGAGGGAGGGAGGCAGGCAGGCAGGCAGGAAGGAAGGAAAGAAAGAGTCCAGAGGACTACCTGAAGATCAGTCGATATTCACTAAAACAGTCAGCATGCAGAAATATTTTTTTATAGAAATAATTATGTTTTAGGCTCATATAAGGGAAAATTCTGTAATCCAAACCAAGGAAGGAAAATCTATCTGGTCTCAGAATTCTCCTTGAGAATATAAAGTTAATAGCACTGTTGTTTTGTTCCTCTTGGAAGAAAGGTAACAAATAATATATAAAATTTAAAGTACAGAAATCATGGCATATGGCCCACTGAATTTTCAAACACAAAACACCAATGTAAGTAATACCTAGTTAAGAACCAGAACATGACCATCAGCCCAGAACTCCCCTCATGCCCATATCCTGCAAGAGCAGCCACTATCCTGACTTCTAATATATATTTATATATGCATATATTATATATACATCGAAAGAGAGAATCATACAGGGTGTAATATTTGTATTGGGCTTTTTTGGTTGATATTATATGCTTACATGTAGTTAGGTTTTGCATGAGTTGGTTTATTCTCATTGTATTTTTTTCTTTAAGATTGCCTTGACTCTTCTGGCCCTTGAATTTCCATATAAATTTTAAAGTCAGCTTACTGGCTCCACATAAAGAAATCTTGGTTGCTAGAATTCGTTTAGGATGACATTTCATCTATAGATGGGTTTGGGAACAATCAGCATCTATAATGCAGAGACTTCCAAACCATGAGTATAGTATATCCTTCCACTTACTGACATCTAATGTATTTCAATACGGTGTTATAGTTTTCAGAAGCAAGGTCTTGAACACCTTTTGTTAGAGTCACTCATCGATATTTGATCTTCTTGAAAAGCAGTGTTAGAACAAAGATAGACAATACATTACTGCAGATTCTAGTCTACTCTGGAGTGTTGGAAATATTTTATTTCTTAATCTGGGTGTTTACATTGATGTGTACAGTTGTCAGAACTAATTAATCTGTATTCCTAATGTATTTTCTTCACTTTCCCTATTTGTTTTATCACAATAAAAAGAATGTAAAAATATATGTATAAGATGTAATAGCATACAATTCAAAACAGAGGATGCATACTACTAATAAAAATGTAAATTATACTAGGGTATAATATCTTTCGTCAAATGAGCAAGAGTGTCCTCTTTTTGATGATACTTCAATTTAATAACCATAAGGACTCAAGGGAGCATGAAATTTTATATAAAACTAGCAGAAGTATCCATTGGTATAAACTTAATAGAGGGAAAGTTGGCA
Source organism: Solenodon paradoxus (assembly GCA_004363575.1). Lineage (NCBI taxonomy): Eukaryota > Metazoa > Chordata > Mammalia > Eulipotyphla > Solenodontidae > Solenodon > Solenodon paradoxus. Next base: position 336,598 of record RJWH01000204.1, read on the forward strand.
AAAGATATAAAAATATGCATTTTAGTCCACTATAAATCCCAGTTCCAGAAATGTATTTTAAAAACTCTATCATGGATACAGTAGGTTTAGGTATTGGGATGTTCACTGCAAAATTGTCTATGATAATATCTACCTAACGATAGGGATTTCATCAAATAAGCGATAATATATGACAATAAAATATATGACATTAAAAATGATGACATACGAGAGAAGTGAATCATATAGGAAAGTATTCTCAATACATTAAAAGAAAAATCTGTAATACTGAACATCTAAAAAGTTTCCAGAATAAGTATTTTAATTTATCTATCTTATCACAAGAAATTGTAAATATGTGAGGTGAAGGATGTTAACTAAACCTATTACAGCAATCATTTCACTATATATATATATATCTATCAATCATATTGTAGACCCTAAATTTATACAATATTATGCATTAATTATCTCGATAAAAGTGGAAGAAGAATTTTACATAGAGAAAAAAGACTAGAAAGATATACAACTGAGGTCATCGGTGACTATTTCTGTGTCTTGAGATCCTAAGCGTTATTTGTATTTCTTCTTGTGTCTTCACTTTTTCTTAGCAATGAACATGGATTACACTTGTACTAGTAAAAATAATATTTTAAGCAATTAGAAGAGACTAGTATATACAACCATTTTAGCACACTTGAACGTCTTAAAGAATAAAACTGTCTCTTGGCCAGAAATAGACAGGGGCCAAAGAAAAATGATATATTTAAATACATAGAAAAGTGCAACAATGTCTTACTGTTCTGAGTGAAATTGTGGGTGATTTCCTTTCCTTCTTAATATCTGTCTTTAGTTTCCAAGCTTTCCCCAGTAAATATGTATTCATTTTATAATCAGCAAAAATTCAGAAAATCAAAAATACGAACAAGAAGAGACTCCCCTAGTTTCACATGCTGGTCGAATATTGAGGCCTGTGTGGTCCTAGGAGAACTTGCAGAGCTTGGCACTCGGGTGCAGACAGCTCCTCTCACCATCAAGTTCAGTTCCGGCACCACAACAGAGACCAGCAGTGTTGACTAACATTTTTCCGTATAAACTTCCAGGGCAGCCTGATAGTAACGCGGTAGGTGTTATTCTTCACATTTTTTTTCAGGTGAGGAACTCGGCCCAGACAGGACGGTACTTACTAAAATAGGCCCAGGTCACATAAAGAAGAAGGGGGATTTGAACCTGGGTTTGCCCACTTTCAAATTACATGCCCTTTTCCCTCCACGAGAACTCTTCATTACCATAGCCAAGACCACCAAAACATTATTACAGTCTTAATCACAGAGCTGAGGGCCTCCTTCAACACAAATGCAAGCTGTTTGGAATGCACCAGTTTTATTGAAAAACATGACTGAAATCAAAGCATTTTACACTACTTTATTATTTTTATGGTACTTCAGGATTTTTGTGGGATTTGTTTTCCATTTCACTTCTGTAAGTCTGCCAAAGCATTAAAGCAGTATTTCAATTGAAGAGGGGAGAAAACTATTTTCCTAGCAAAAACTCATCCATGTTTTCCATCTTTCTTTCACATAGTTTTGGGAAATTCTCTCCTCCAGCTAATCCTTCTATCCCCACCCACCCCTCCTCCCCAATCCCCATAAAGTGCAAAATTAATACTCACACTACTGTTTAAACATCCCCAAATGTTCAAAAGAAATGAGATTTGCATCAAAACATTTGAAATACTGATTATATCACCCGCAGTTCCATCTGAAAAGCCACAAATAATTCTGATTCAAAGGCAATGGAAGTACCATCTCTGATTTTCTACCAAGAAGTCGGAAATCCTAATATTCCCATCTCCACTGGCTGATTGGTTCAGTTCACACACTCACAGAATGTGTGAACTCACTACTGGTTACAGTCACTGACATTATAAATGAAATAACTGCTTTTATAAATGGAGAAATCACTCTTGTTTTCCCTTCTCTCATTCTTCAAAGTTATACTTGTTCTCCCAAACTTTGATTTTGTGTAACTGGTATCAGTACAAGCAGAAACTCCCCAGACAGAAGAAATGAGCAAAGGGGAAAAGACCAGAAAGATTATAGTTTGGGGGCCACTGATGGTCCGCATGCTGCCGCATCATGTGATGCAACACTGTTGATCCCTACTCTGTCTCTCACTTCCTGCCCTCAGGGAAAAGCACGCATATCCATTCATCCTCACCACACGGTATCACCATAGGGGAAAGCCAGGACTAGCCAGGCTCAGAAGCTGGTCTTGAACCAGGGGTCCTGGGTCAAACATTCAGCCAGCTGCTGTGAGTCAAGTATAAAGAAGGCACTTTGTCCCCAAACAATCTACAACTGTGGTCAGAGACAGCCGACAGCAAGCAGGAGACTTACAGGCTGTGTCACATGCAGGGAAGGAAACAAACCAGGGAAGTGATGGAAAGTAACAGGGGTGAGAGAGACAGGTGGGTGGTCAGGGAAGGCCTCTCTGAGGAGGTGACAGTGATACTGACCCTGGAAGACGAGAAGCAGCCAGTGAGCCCAGGGCCAGGTGGGCCAGCAAAGCCTGCATGAGCACCGGGCACTTCAGGAGACACGGGGCTGCCGCTGGTCTAGCGGCTTGACAACCTGCAAGGCTGGCATCACACGGACATGCCCACTGGGGCTCAGAGAGCTGGAGTGACTTGATCAAAACCACACAGCCAATAGCCATGGAGCAAGATTTCAATCCAGGAACATCTGTTCCAACCTCCGCTCTTAGCAACCTCTTTCATTTGACTCATGGACGGATTTCTCACAGCGCTCACCACTCACTCAACCTATACTGGGTCAGTTTGTGGACTAGTTAGTTGCCTATCTATACATTTTTATTCACATTCAGCCTCATTCCAAAGCCCATTTGCACCCCACATTCTCTCTACCTGCTGGAGTTGCCCGCTTCAACTGCAACTGTATTACAGAAATCCCATGAGGAAGATTTCTTGGGGTGCAAGTCCCCGTTTTGGGAAATTCTCAGGCAGGGTGGCCGCAGAGATGTTCAAGAACATTGGTGCCTTCTGTTGGGACCCACAGACCTCGATGGAGCAGGAACTTCACAACAGTTCTCCCTGGATGTTGTCATTCAATCTTCAGAAAAGCCTACATAGATCTAGAAACTCAGGCTTCCCTTTACCTGATCAAAAACTAAGCAAAGGAGCACCCTGGTGGAGTAGCGGTTGGGTCCGCTGCCTCCAGCCGGCCCAGTCCACATACATCCCAAGGATCAGGTTAACATTCTGGGGTCGCGGAGGAACAAATGAACTGAGCAACTAAATAAAACTAAGTACTTCTTCCTCCTCTCTCTTCTTCTCTGCCTCTGCTCACCTTCATTCCTGAACGCAAAAATCTTCCCACCTCCTCTGCTGATGCAGCAACCGTCTCCTGGAGAGTCAAGTGGGATGGAGTGTCTGCCCCTCTGTGCCATCATTCTGAACATGGGTGTCATCATGAGTCTCCCTCTACGCCTCCCAGTTCTGACTTCAGCTGCACCACAGGGAAAGAGGCTGGGGTGGCAGGAAAAGCTCTTTCTAACCCAGTGGCTCATTTCCAAGCCCGCTGGTTGATGAAACCCATCGCAATGGCTTTGATGAAGTGTGGGAAAATGGGTCATTCCCTGAATTGCCAAGACTGCCAAACACAGGGATGTTACATCATCGCCACACAAGACCTGAGTCTTACTCAACCAGGTATGCAATTTGGGGTTTTCTAAGTAATTTGCCAGCTGAAAATAGACTCACTCAGAGAGCTTTTATTAGCTCAGATAACAGCCAGCATGTATTCAGCCTTACCGTAGGCCTAGAACTATTTCAGCTCTGTACCAATTAGCTCAGTAATCGTCATAGCAGCTTGAGGGGGGTACTGTCATCATCACAGGCAAGGAGACTGAGGCACAGACCACTTACGTCACTTGAGCTCCCCATCAGAAAGGAGCAGGCATGGGATTCAAGCTCCTAACTGCACACTCTGCTGGATCTCATGCAATGAAATGACTTTTCAAAGTTATGGGAAGGCTTTTAGTCTGTTACTCATGAAAACATCAGAACCTCTTATTCAGCCAACATTGTGGACAAACATGGAAATGGTGCAGAAAACTTTAGCAGGTTGTTTTTAGATCTGGTTTCACTTTTATGCATGCAAAATCCATGCACTAAAAAAAAAAAAAGTGGCCGTAGACAGCAGAGGTTAGAGATGATGCTATAAGCCCACGATTATGGTCCTGAATTAGCTGCTGCCCATGATATGTTGACCTCCCAGCTCTGAATGACCTGTCATGTTTAGGACCACAGGTCTCAGTTCCCCAGCCTCTCTGGTAAATCTGAATCAGATCCAGCAGGGACCTTCCAGAAGACGGTGCTGTTTCCACGGGTATTGCCAGCCTCTGCCCCCTGGGTTCCTCAGTGCCCAGCTCCCAAAGGAAATGCTCCCGCAGCCCTGCAGCCACTTTTGTTTGGGGTGCTGATATGTCAACTCAGTGAGGAGCTAAGGTCAAAGACATGTTTACTTACTTGCAGAGAGGCAGTTTCAAGAAATGGCATTTGAAAATAGAAATTGATTCTCTCTGTAGTGACACAGCATTTGTCCCCTATTAGTTCTGAGAGAGGTTGAGAGAGACACAGGAGTGGAGATGTCACACAGGCCCCTGAACCCTCCACCCCAGTCCAGGCCAACAGGCGAGAGACCCCGGAGCTCTGTCTGTCTTGGGAGCACTGCCTTCAGGCAGTGGAACAGCAGACGTTCTCCAGAGGACACAAGAGGACGTGTATGGACATGGGCTTAAAATGTGAGCAAAAAGTCATAACCGGGTGTGCGTGCTTCAGAGATACTGTAGAGATGATCTAGCTCAGCACCACTCCACAGATATAGAATATGACCCATGCATCCCCTTTAAATTTTTTTCTAATAATTGCACTGAAGGAGCACTGCATTATAACATACATAGATCTAAGGTGCGCATCGCTGTAAATCAACGTTAATGCATATAGTACATTGAATTCACCACCAAACCCATTCTTTCTTCACTGGAGAGATGAACCCTCCCAATTTGCCTGTTCTCCCCGCTCTTCTCTTCTTGTAATTTGATTATATTGACTAAAAGCCTATTTTTTAAATTTGGTTCACTTGCTTGCTTGGTTTCTTTACATACTGCATATGTGATACTACACAATTTCTTTCTCCTTCTGATTTATGTCACTCAGCATAATCCTCTGTAAGTCCATCCATGTCACTGGGCAAATGGCAGGGTTTCATCTTTTTGATAGCTGAGTAGTATTCCATTGGCTGTATGTATCACTTCTTTATCTACTCCTCTGTTGATGAGCACTTAGCTAGCTTCTAGTTCTTGGTGATTGTAAATAATGTTTCAGTAAAGTCAGGGGGTGCACTGATGTCTTCTGTCACTATGGTTGAGTGCTTGAGGTACCTGGAAGTGGATAACTGGGTCACAGGGACAGTTTGGACGAATCTCCATACTGCTTCCCATAGGGGTATTCCAAGTTATAGTCTCACCAACAGTGTGCAAGATTTCCCTTTCTCCACATCCTCTCCAACACGTGTTTCCTTTAAAATTTTCTGAGCGTCATAGTAAAAAATAATTATAAGTAAAAGGCAACAGGTGAAATTTATCTTAATATATTATTTAACCTACTCTATCCAAAATAGTCTTCACTTGGCAAATAATATTAAATTTTCGAGACACTTTGCAGTCTTTTTTATACACTAAGTCTTAGGTGAGCTTCACACGCAGAACATCTGAGTTTAGACTCAGTCACATTTCAAGTGCTCAAATGTCACATGTGACCAGGACCACGGTATATGACAGAGTGTACTCATCGCTCCATCTGGGTTATCACACATCCCTCCAGTGCCCACTCACAAGTCTCAGCTAGCTCCTTACTACTCAAAAGTGGTCCCTTGTCAGCAGCCACATCACTGGGGCCCCACCCAGGACCTATTTTAATCAGAATCTGAATTTTAACACTCTTCCCAGGTGATTCATTTGCACTAGAAACTAAGAAACCTGTTGCCTCCTTTTAAATACTAGTGGCAGGGGACACACTAGCTCATCCCCAGGGAAGCCCAGGACATCTTTAACTGGTTCTGATGATTTAAAAGCACTTATCCTTCCTTTATTGAGAATTCTCTATGTCTGGTGCCAAGCGCGTCACATGAATTATCTCATTGAAGGCCAGCACTACCTATTAGACAGGGGCGATTGTGGCTTCTGCTTTACAGATGAGTAAATGGAGGCCCCACAAACCTGAATAACTTACCACCAATCACATGGCAAACCAGCAGACTCACTCAGAGCCTCTCACAATACCGACACCGGACCGACCTGTTCCTTCCACCTGCTGGCCCCTCCTCCACCTCCCATGAAGCCATTCAGAGCCCAGGAGGCCAATCCGTCTTCATAGTAAAGTGTTGTTGGCACTAGGTAAAGATAGTCTTTAGTACCATGACTGTACCATTTTTTTCGGTTTCATTTATTCTGATTCCATTACTTTTCATTCAGTGTTTCCTTTATTGCTTGGATAAACTGTCAGTACCTGCCCACTCAGCATTTCCTTTCCCCACCAGGGCTCGGAACACATTTAGAAATTGGCAACTGAGCAAATAGGCAGAAATCATGAAAGCCATATGATGTCATTAGCTAGCGCAAAGGTTCTCAGTTTCCAATTAAGCAAGGTACGTGGTAGGAGCGGATTTGTAAGGTACACAGAGTAGTGAGGGACCCCAATTATACTGGGCTCACATACAGGTATCGCCTTGGGGAAGATACAGAACTTGTCACAAAATGTCCCAAGGTAGCAGATTGTGGGACAGAACAGGAGTGTGCCCGGCAGGCAGAGTGAAGAGGAGGAAGCAGTTAGGGAGTCTGACTCTTAACTGTTCTGGCAGTGAGAGTCCCAGACTCCAGAGCTCTCCCTACCAATGCCCTGGATGGCCAACTGTACAGGAGAGGGGTTTGTGCTGCTGTTGGGAAATGAACTATACTCTCTTGTCAAATGCAAAGTCACTGGTCTTTTTAATGGAAATCAACACTACACATTTTACTAAAGAATTTTACGCTTTTAAAATGACCATTTTCATCAGCTTTCCAGGGAATCATTGAGTATTGGAAGGAGAGTGGAGCAGGGAAGCAGGAAAAGGGGGAAGGCGTGAAAAAAGGAAGAATGAATGAGAATCCAAGGGGCCCCAAGTGGTACCCACCAGAGACCCAACAGAGCAAGTCTATCGAGAAAGTACCTTTCTGCCTGTTGATGCATCACACGAAATACTTGTGTAGGTTTTCTCCAAATTTACGAAGTATATCTGTAAACTTGAGAGTGACCACATGGCACCCCCAGCATTCACTTGGGGGTTCTGGGGAATCCCCAGGCAATACACAGAGGTCCTGTGGAATAGCTGGCTGTGACCAGAGACCTGTCTTCTGTCCATTGGCCAAGAGATGTGAAGCATATCAGATGCCGCACACAGAGAAAACACTCATTTCAAATATTTAAAATCCTGACAGCAGACAGTCCGAACTGCAGCCCATGATTCATGAGCTACATACTCTAACCAGCATGTCCGTGTGGCTGCAGGCTCCAGGTGGTTTAGAGACGGCTAATGATTTGCCCATCCCAACTCCGGGGGCTGCATCGAGGTATGAAAGAGACTCAGACACCTTCATGGGTGTCTTTGGAAGCAACCACACTCCACGATCCTCAATATTCCTCTCACTTGTCAAACACCCCAGATCCCATTGGGTGTCTTCCTGTGAACGTGCCAGGGTCTCCAGAGTAAGAAAAGCCCAGATGGCAGGAAACTGTATTTGGTTAATGAACTGGAAACCAACCTTTGTCGCCACTGAATCCTTGGGCCCTCAAACCATGCTCAGAGCACAGCGAGAATTCACTATAAATGTGTCAACCGCTGTCCTTGGAGGGCTCACCCTTATGTGTTAAAGCTCTTTCCTTAGCAGTAGGAGCAGAGCTGCTAACACTGACGGGAGGTTATTTTGTCTCAAGCATCGTACTACACCCTCCCCTGACTCTACTCCATTCAACACCCAAAGCACAGTGAGAGTGACCCTTATTTCTATCTTATCACAAGGAAATGAAAGCAACAGAAGACTTAGTGACAGGTCCATTGCCCCTGTTAGCAGGAGACAGAGCTAGGATCTGAATTTGACTGCACTCCTGGTTTGGAGGTCATTTTAATGCTTCCTTCTGATTTTCACTCTCGACATCTGGGAGCCCACAGTAACCCCAAATATGCCTTCTCAGAGGAAAGGGATGAGCAGGTCACTCTGCAGCAGGAACTGTCACCTTTGACATACCCTGTGCAGTAGCTTCATTCCAGGGTCCATGCCTTTACTCATTCTGAAGAGTGAGCCTCAAGCCTGGCACTGGAGATAGAAACACAAATAGTTTGAGGTTCCTGTCGATAGAATTCGTAGGCCGGCCTGGAGGGCAGAAGAAGAGATTTTAAATGTCAGTACAAATGGCACTGAAACAAACTTCTACTAAACACCACTAACTGTCATCACAAGCCAGGCTCTGAGCAGGGTGTGGGGACATGGCAGACCCTGCCCTCCGGTGGCTCACCACCTGTCTGTCCCCTAGCAGCCTAGAAGCTAGGTAGTTCACACTTGACCCTAAATGCATGGTCAAGACCAAATGTGCCAGAGGTGTGCAGAGGGGGTGAGATCATTGTCAGCTGAGGTCACTGCCACTTTCTGGGAGATGAAAGCAAAAACAGCCCTGACAGATGCCCTGAGCGTCCCTGTCATTTCTAAGTATTTCCCTAGAGATGGTTATTTAGGGGACATGGGATGGTAATGCTGGCTGTGGCCACATCTGTACAACAGTCCTAAGCTGAGTGCTCCCCAAGGCTGCCTTTAAGCTTCCGCTTTGGTCAGAAACCCTCAGGAGACTATTGTCTCGGTCAGGATGCAGAAGGTAGGACCCCGGGTAGCAGTCCGCACGGCTACCGTTCAATGGGGCCCCACCAGCTTTCCAGATTCCGCTGAGACTTTGAGGAACACATCTGAGTTGTTTGTAACACTCCAAAAGGTAACTTGAAGTAGAAATAACCTGGAGTTCTTTTTCCAGAGGAGACACAGGGAGACACCCACTTTCAGAGGCCCGACCAAGGCCCTGGGGAATCCTCCCAGCCCTTCACCAAACCAATTTTCCCTATTATGAATGCCTCCCAGAAGAAATCCTCTCGTCACTGAGAAGAGAAAAATAAAAGCATTCCTGCAACTGTGTTATACCTCGGGCAGAGGAGATTCATTTCAGGCAGCTTAAATCAAGTACCATGATGTGAGCAATAATAGAGGTCAATATTTTCCAGCCCATCGAAGTTCCTTCAAGCTTGTTTGTCGCATTTACAGTACAATAGTGCCAACAAAGAATTTGCAGGTGGTATTATTGGTATTGATAGACTAGTTTGGGTTCTTTTCTATGGCATTTCTGCTAGAAACTAGCTGGTTTAGTCTTTGTGGCACCTGGCATGGAGTCTCTTAAGTATAAGGGGTTTCTCTATTCAATGCCTACCCTTAACCACTCATTCACCAAATGTTTTATTGAGCACCTACTAAATATAAGACACTCAAAGTACCTTCCCTCAGGGAGATTGTATTCACGTGTAGAAAAAGACACAAAGATATAATAAAACGTATCTATTAACTAGTGTGATTTGTGACAGATGCTGTGCAAAAAAAAAAGAAGAAACAAAATGTGATCAATATTAAGGGAAAGGTATACTTGGGGTTCAAGTTCAAGAAGGACCTCCCTACAAAGGGAAACTTCATACTGCATTTAGAAAGGATCAGTGTTGCAAAGGGCAGGAGAGGACCTTGCAGGCATGAGGAGTGGCTGGTGCAAATGTCCTGGGGCTGGGTGGAGCACAACTGGATCAGAGTAGCTGAGAGAAAAGCAATGGGGCTACAGTGTGATTCATGAGAGGGAAGAGACTTGGGGAGTGGGTCTGGGCCCAGCCAGGTGCTCCATGCTCTGAAAATGGCTTCTCTTCTCGAATGTTCTGTCTGGCTTCACTTAGCAACTCCTGGAAACAGAATAGGGCCTGATTCCTCCCACCTCTCCCCCACTTAGCACATCAGGAGCACTATCTTGAGGCTTCAAAAGAAAAACTGCCGCCCTGTGCTTTGTTCCAGCAGCTTCCATAGTGATAAAGAAGCAGGCTGTATAAAATGAGCATGGGTGATGTCCCCCCAGCCTTCCCACCCCATCAAGCCAGCCCAGGGTGCTGCTCTCAGCGTGCTGCCGCGGTCGTTGATAATAATTGTTGCATTAATTGGTGCTGTCCGGACCAGACAGAACGTAAAAGATCCCACTGTGTCCAATAATTAATGTTTTTCCCTCACTGCAACGCCATTAATAAGGGGCTCTTCCAAGAAACGAGTAATTGGCTGGTTGGGCGTCATTAGGGTATTTATAGATAAGCTTTGGTCTGCAGACATAGAGGAAAGGCTGATTATGTTTATTTAGACTCTATTATCTATCGCTAATGTGTTATCCTGCGTTCCGATCGTCCCCATTCTCTGAGTCCTAATGATACAGGGCACTGACAATGTGATTTCAATGACCTGCAACAGGGCGCTCTCTCCGTTGTGGGGCGGGGTGAGGGGCTCTGGGGGGAAGGCTGTGTGCAGGTTCCGCTTTGCTCCAGTTCATCCACCGTGAGCCTCCTCTTTCCACTCGGAAGTTTAGAGCGAAGCTCTCCAAGCACCAGGAAGACAGTTTCTCCTAATTAAACCTCAGAAGAGTGGAAGTTTCTTGGGTTTGTGATTATCTGAAGGGTTTTTGAAAATGTAAATCTGGTTGAAGAAACACACTGCTTTGAAAAGCAGAGGGAGGAAGAGGCAGGTTGCTTGTGAGACAAGCCGTCAGCAGCAGCAGCAGGAGTGAAGCCTCGGGACTGATGAAACCTGCTGGAAACAGACATCCTCCCAACCAGCAGAGACGCCGACGAGTGCCCTCCGGGCCCGGGGAATGGACAGGGTGGCCTGGGAGGCTGATTTTTCGTCCAGGTGCCTTTGACCCATTTGCTCTTTGCTAGAAGTTTCAGAAGAGATTTATTACTTTTTTCCAAATAGTAAATATGCACAATCTTGTAAAAATACTTAACCCGACTGGACTGGACCATTAAAAATGGTGAAGATGGTACATTTTATGTTATGCGCATTCAACCTCAATAAAAAATAGATAACTAGGAGAACACATAGACTGGTACAATTTCTAAGTAGAATTTAAGAGCATAAGGATGATCTAGGCTTTTAATTTTGCAACTCTATGTGTAGACAATAGGTGTAGAAAGACAGGCTTTAGTCCCTAGAATCAGAGAGGTTACCAGAAGGGAAGGGCTGAGGGCTGGCAAACTGAGTAAAAGGGATCAATTATGTGGTGCAGGACAGAATTAGATGCTGGCAATGAACTTATTATATCAGATACAGGTGCTGATTTACAACAGCGCACACTGCAATCTATAGCGGGTTGTGATGCGGGATTTATTCCACACAATTTATTTTTACAGTCAAAAGATATGTTTAGAAGCCAAATGAACTGCTGAATGATTTTTCTGTACACAAGACTGTCCTCGAATGTAATTTTTAACAGCAATTTTCAATTATTTTTCTTTTGTGCACGATGCCATATTCATTTTAGGATTTTTCGCTACCTCTTCAATTAATAATTCAAGACCAGTCTTGTATCCATTGAAGAGCTGGATTCAGTGGGACCGGAAAGTGAACTCAGCTGTCCTCTTTCTCTGTCCCCATGAAGCATGTGCTGTGGGCGGTTCCTCATCCAGGGCTGGCTGCCCTCTGCCCTGTGTCCGCGGAGTTCTCCGAGGCTCCTGGAAAGCACTCAGAGCCATCTAATCATAAAAGCAAGTCCAGTTCGAGGTGCGTGTGCATCTGCTCTCTCCACACACCCAAGGGGCACTCCCTCACATCTGTCACTGTGCTGGAGGGTGGGGGGTAGGAGTTTGGAGCTGGGTTGATGTGGGACAGGCGCCCACACCACAGGGCATGGAGGACGAGGAGGAAGGCACCTCACCTCACTGGGCCTTTCTTGCCACGGCTGAGATGAGGATGCTGTAATGCACTCAGTCTCAGAAGGAGGTGAGGCAACCAGCACGTGCACAGAAGGGGCCCCTGGAGTAGCCGTCTCTCCCCATCGGACCTCGCACATGGGAAAGTGCCTGACACCACAGTCCTCCATATCCACCACAGCCCCTCTGCCTTCTCTGTCAAGGCTGTGCTCCACGCGGGGTCCCTGGCCTGCCTCTGGTTTTGCCATAGGCTCCCAGAACGTTGGCCTGTGTGTGAATGTGTGATGTAACTTTGCAAATTAAGTGTGTAATGCTTTTAGAAACAGTGCCCTTTCCTCCCCAGCACCACCCCCCGTCCTGCCCCTGGGACCAGGTAACCTGCAGGCACATCTGCTGCAGGTGTTGGGAAATACTCTCGGAGATATTCTTAGATCCTGGCCTGGGGTCTAAAGGTTGAGAAGCTGGCCCCTGGGACACAGTGATGCCGGCAGCGTGGGTTGGGGAAGAGGAGTCAGGCGAGAAGGCCTGTGAACAGGTCTCGGCCTGGGCAGATGGTCAAGGTTAGTGGACAGAGCAGCAAGCAGGGAAGTCATAAAGAACTAGGACTCGGATTTAGGAAAAGGAGGCAGCACCCCAACCCAAACACACACACACACACACACACACACACTGCACACACATACACATACACGTATGCACACATACAAACATACACATACAATGCACACATGCACACACACACCCATCACATGTCACTTTGCCAGATGCTACCTGATCCAACCACCAAGCAGCTTAACCATTCTTGTTCTCTGCGACCGCATCTGGAACAGAGAAGGACAGACCTGCTCAGCTCACAGGCTCAGGCTGTTCTGGCTGGCACCTGGCAGTACAGAGGGCCTGCTGGGGGCCAGGGTTGTGTCAGGGAGGGAAAGGGTAGAAGAGTCAAGAGAAAAAGAGGAGGCAAGTCCATCACTCGTCTTCAAGTCTGGCCATGGCTCCTCATTTTAATGAGCTTAAAATCCAAACCCTCTATTGAGATCTACATACAACTGGAATCTAATTCTGGTACTTCTATCAGTCAATATTTTGTCATGTTCTTTCATTATCCTGAAACAGAATTCAGGGGTAATGTAATTTATTTCCACCTACAAGATAAAGAGAGGATGGAGAAGTAATTTGTAGCAAAACAATATGCATTTCCATAGGTAAATTCTCAGACACAACTTCACTAATCAACATAAGGAGAGGGCATGCATTTGTGTGTACATTCATCGTGAATGCCACAGCTATAAACATAGGCTGACAACAGGCGTGTTGTTTTGGAGACTCAGATACCAGAGTCATGTTGCCATGGGTGACATGACTTTCCCAACACGGCGAACACCGCTTGGTTACATTCCAAACAAAACACAGCACAATCTTCCCTTAATTTATACAGTAGAGTAGTTCCGTTCCAAGACAATTCAATGTATAATTGAAACCATGCTAAAATTACCTTCTGTTTATATGAATAAGACAATTATGTTCAGGCTCCCATCATTAGAAATTGACTTTTCACCACAGGAATAGACATTAGGACAAACTAAAGTGCTGCAGGATCCAGGACAGTTCATCATTGAGCAGGAACTGTTCCGTGCACTGCTTGAGGTCTTGCATCCTTGGGGCCTGCTCCCTGAATCTATGACCCACACCCTCAAAATATTCCAAATGAACTCTAGGGGAATATTATCTCCCTCAGGAATCACTGATCTAGCCCCCACCGACCTCTCCAACATCGGTCTCTCACATTCCCGGTCCATTGCATCCAAACATCTTAGCACATGCTGTTCCCTCCACCAGGAATGCTCTTCCCCAGCTGTTCACATGTGACCTCTCACCCTTCCTGTCTCAACTCACATAACATCTCCCTGAAAGCAGCGTTCCCAGGCCCTCTCTGTGGTAACACACATCCTGCTCATCTCAATCCTGTCACCAGGCTCTTGCCTTTCAGGGCACCTGTCATTGCTGTAATGAATCATTTCTAGGTTGTCTTCTCCACTAGACTGGAATCAGTAACCCTTTCTGCAAAGAGCCAGAGAGGGAATATGTCAGGCTTTGAAGACCATTTGGTCTCTCCCATAACCCAGCTCTGCTACAGGCAATCAGATAAGAATATAAATAATGGGTGTGGCTGTGTGCCAATAAAACTTTATTTACAAAAATAGACACATGATGGATTTTGGCCCCTGGCTGGTAGTTTTCCAATTTCTGTGCCAAGCTCTAAGCTCCATGTCTGCTGGGTAGACCCTTGAGCTCCTCAGATCTAGCAATGTGGAACATGTGGTGAGAACTGAGTGTCCGTTACAGAAATGAATATGCTGTCCAGTTGGAATGAAGAATGAGAGCACTTACAAGAAAGACATACCTGTCCTTCACTCCTACAGAAGCATTCACAAGCACTCAGAGTCCTGAAAAAGGAAGGCATACGCATCCAGGGAGGGCTTCCTGGAGTAAGTGAACAGCTGCTGAAAGTAGACTGGCATTGGAATCACGGCAGTCAGAGCACTGGCTCATTCAACCACACTGCATTCCGTCACTTAGGGGACAACTGTTGAGTGTCACGTCACGTGCAGAACACACAGAGGTGGGCAATGGTGTGCCTAAGGAAGGAGGAGTCTTTGATCATATTGTTGGAAGAGTCTGGGGACTCCAAGAACTATGTGACCCAGACACATTTCTGGGTGTCTCATGCACAAGAGAGACCAGGGTCACATCTGAGTGGCGTTCGGTGGTGCCACAATCGGACCTGCCTCCCACCAACTACCCACAGAATCCACTCCACTAAGTCATGCCTGTGTACCAGCTCTCTGAGTCCCCCAAACTCACCCTCCCACCCCACCAGGCTCGGGCCCCAGACGTCTGCCCTTCCTCACCATAATCACAGCCTGCTCTTGGATATCACCCGGGTCCATATGCTGTCCCTAGGAAGCGGGGCAAGGATGGGGTCTTCAGACAGAGTCCTGGCGGGGTTGAGCAATCATGCCCAGGACTAGCAGGGCACCGCGACACACCTATCAGACAGCTTTAAGCAACAGAGGAAGGACATTGATGGGGACCTCGAGACCATAAGTGACTATTCTTTGATCTTTTAAGGAGTTATTTAAAATTCTTATTACACAAGAGTCAAGCACAAAACCTTACCTCCTACCTCATAGTTGCATTTCTTTCTCTCTTTGCTGTGACTTCTCCAACTCAGAGATAACACCTAACCCATCATCTTTGGGCCCTCATGGCAGACAGGGTACCTAATGGTAAATCCGCACTTCAATGGATTTTGTTCCCTTATTTCTTTTTCCCCTGGATTTCTTGTCTGTCTTTGAAGTTATAATGGATGCATCTCTGTGGGCCAATTCTGGTCCTTCCAGAGAGAAGCCAGGTCTCCTCCGTGTTAAAAAAACAAAACAAAACAAAAAAAGCTTCTCCCTATCTCCCCCATTTCCTCCAGCCTGGAACCCATTTTGCTAATATAGAGTTTAATTATTTTGAGGTTTGGTTTAATTTAAACAGTCCAATTTATTATTAACATTTCATAAATAATACATTTTCCACCTGCTAATGAGGGGTAAAAATAGATAAACTAATTTCTCAGCACAGTCAGAAAACAAACAAGAAGCCATCCCCAATAGAAACTCCACAACACAACCTTCTTCTTGTCTTGGCCTGAGCTCTGTACCCTCGTCGGCCTCTGGCGCAGGGTGCATGGAGGGCAGCCCACAGCTCATCTGCAGGGAACACTGAGAGCTGGGGCCACAGCCCAAAGCTACTAAAGGTCACAAGTAAAACACTCCCCCAAGGGCTGCTCTTGGCAAAGTGACTGAGAGCAGGCTTCCGGATCACAGAACCCCTCATTCACTCCTTTGTCTGTTGCCCCCACTCAATACCTGGAGAAGTCTTGGGGTGGGTGCCCTGCTGAGCACTGGGGGAGCAGGGGAACGAGAAGGAAAGACTCAAGGCCTCCTGCATCTCACCTGGCAGTGTGGGGAGAGCACCATGAGCAACGGAGCTACCGTGCACGCTGGGCCATTCCAAATGTGCCCGAGTCACAGCGAGCAGCGGGACAGCAGAGGTCTTGCAGGGGAAGGGACACCTGAGCCTGCCAGGAGAAGGGCAGGGGAGCAGAGCAGGACGTGGATGTGCTGAGGCAATGAGACTCCCACCTCAGGAGGGAGGTTGATGGCAGGCAGAGAGACAGTTCTCAGGACGCCTGGGAAACGGTCCAGAGTCCCCTCAAATGTGCTTGCGGGGACAAGAGCGAGAGACGAGGACAAGACGCTGACTCTAAGAGTGGGAGAACCAAAACAAAGAAGAGACGAAAACAAAGGGAGGAAAGGAAGCCAGTCAGCCCTGCTGCAATAAGCCGTAGCCCTGGTGTGGGTGGGCATGCTGGAATGGGAGGACCTGGGGGCCTCTGTCAGCCCCTTCCTCCAGTCCCAGGGCCTGGTCTCTTCTACAGCTCTGTGAGGACCCACAGGACCAAGCCTGGTGGCTCTGTGTCGCGTCCGGTGCTTTCTGTAGGACCACAATGCCCTGGAGAACTGCCGATGATCTTGTAGGAGCTGACATGCTGAAGCTCTTTTCTCCTGCATCCATCTTGAGATAATGTCATTCTGGGCCCGTCTCAGTAGACACGAGTCCATTTGATAACAAAAGGGCTGCTCTCCCCATCAATGAGTGGACACCACTTTCCAGCCCTTTGGAAAATAGTCACCCCCATCGACAACCCAGGGGCCCTCATTTGAGGACTGTTGGTGACATCTGAACACCAGCCTCATGCAGCAACAAGCGGAGAAGGGACAAAACTCTAGCTCGCCCCTTTTTAATGAGTAAGATCCTCTGGCTGCTGCCAGGATCCTCAGAGACCAGCTATTAATGAACACTTAGAATAGACTGTGCCTGTTTTATGCATGTACGGTGGCCTGGGAGAGACACTTCAATTTCCATTTTACATCTGCTGCCATGTTCAAGTATCTCCTTAAGGCAGGAAAACACTTGGCAAATTTTGTCTTTAAAGAGACATGTTCAAAGAGAGCATTCCCTCCCCGCAGCCACATTCCATATGTGAGCACTTTTCAATTTTCAAAGTATATATTTAGATTATGTATATGGAAACCTAAGAGGCCCAGTAGGCAGCGGGGCCTCAGCTGCACACACAGCTCTTCCTGCCTCTTGGGGCTGTGAGAAGAGCAGTGATGACTTTTTGTCCTCAGATTCCCTGGCTTAAGTCTCTGAGACAGGATGGGTGCCGAGGATGGGGACGGCCTATGTCTTCTCTTATTTAGACTTTGGTCCTAGCCAGAGCACGATGTGGGTGATGACACAATGAGCTTCATTGTGTCAGACTTCCCATCCAGCCTGTGAGATGACGTTTGGGCAGCAGGAAAGGCAGGACTCAGAGTATGAGCCAGGTGGGGCCCAGAAAGAGGTGTGACTGGGATGTCCAGTGATGGAATTAGATCCTGAGACAACTTTCCAAGATTATAGAAGGGTCTTGAGTGGAGGAGAAAGGAGGAGGAGATAGAAAGGACTTTAAAAGACAGCACATGCTTCGAGTTCCCATTGATGGCCTTCAAATGGAAGGCATGTCTGCCACGGGGGAGTGAGTGTGAGGATGGGGGTCGGGGGCGTGGGGAAAAGCCCAGCCTCCAGCCCTTGTATTTATCAGTTTTGTCAGCTGGGCTACTATAACTAAAGTACATTAAACTGAGTGGCTTATCCAACACAATTTACGTCTCACAGTCCTGGAGGCTGGAGCTGAAGTGGGTGCCGGCGTGGCCAGTCTCAGGTGAGGCCTCTCGTGTGACTTGCAGACGGCCACCTTCTCACTGTGTCCTCAGTGGTAGAAAGGTCTGTGTTCTCTGGCCCCTAATAAGACCATCAGACCCATCATAGGCTCCACCCTCGGACCGCATCTAAACCTAATCACCTCCAAAAGGCCCCATCCCCAAACACTAGCACCTTGGGAGCTAGGGGTCAGCAAATGAATTTGAAGGGTGTGAGGACACAGCCAGTCCGCAGCACCTGCTGTGTGATCCGGGGCAAATGACTGGTCTCTGAGTCTCCACTTTTCACCTAAAATGCGGGGCCCTAACCTGTCTGCCTGCCTGCGGACCTCTTATTAGGATGACATGCCCTGCCCCATGCTCAGTGCCTGGTACGTGGGCAGAATGACTCATAGTGTCTGTGCTAGTTGCTACTGCCCAACAGTCCTCAGAATCCTCCAGAACCGAAATCCATCCCCGGAACCACCTGAGAAGACCCACAGGATAAATGTATCATGAACAAAAGAGATCCAGTGAAATAAAGCGTATCCGTATTTTGAAAAGGGACGAAGAGGACAGTGTGAGATGAAAGCTGCTGAAAGCTGACAATGACTTATTGTTGATTTCATCATCGTGGTTGCTATTCCCAGAACGAACACCTAGCACAGTGGTTCCAACCCAGGCTGTGGCACCCAGGGTGTCTCCAGTGATCTCAAAGTGGGTTGCAAAACCCTCACCAAAGCTAAGTGGAGTTTTCCCTAATTCAAACGCCACCATCCTCAGTCCTTAGCAATTTGAATGGCGCTGTGGTAGAGTATACTTGCAGCTTCCTCCACTCTTCTGCTACCTGCTCATTCTGCCTGCTACCAATCTTCCGTTCTTCTCACTTATGAGCTTCTATATTCTGGAGACGATTGCACCTCGTTAAATACTCTGCTTCCCAGCCTCTCTTATAGTCCCTTGCACTCGCATGACTAAGCAATGGTCAAGGAAACAAGAAATGCATAGGGAAGAACATCTGGAAAGTTTCTTTAAAAGGAAGAAAAGACAACTGGAGAAAAACTCTTTTGCTTTATCCTCTTCCTCCTTCCTGCTGCCTTGAATGTGGATGCAATGGCTGGAGCCACAGCAAGCATCTTGAAACACCAAGGTTAGGAACCAAATGTTGGGAATATCAGAGCAGGAAGAGCCACCACTTGAGGCCCTGGATGATCATGAAGCCACTACATCAGCCTACCCAGGACTCCTCCTACATCAGAAGGGAAATCTTTATGCCTTTAAGTCACTGTTATTTGTTTGTTTGTTTTCTGTTAGGTGTTGCTGAACCTAAGCTCAATACACATTCTTAGTTACTAGAGCTGGTGATTGTGTGAAAGAGGAGCTCTTGGTTTCTGACTACTAACCCATTCTTAGCAGGAGACACAGGCAGGAGTAAGGGGCAGATTGTCACAGTGCAAGATAAGAGCTCAACAGCACCTTCTTGCAGGAAAATTGCAGAAGTCAAAATGAATTCTGATTCTAATACTACTTCTGATCCTTAGCAGCTGTGTGACTTTGGGAAAGACAATTCTCAAGCCTCAGTTTCCTTCTTTGAAAAATGGGAGCTAGACTAACACCTGCCTCCAAGAGCTACATGGATAATGCAAAGTGCTAGAAATTCGGGGCTCAGAAGTGACAGCCATTATTATTACGTTCATTATGAATTAATAATAATACTGGGGACAAAGCCACATCCCCCGCTTGTAAATGAGGAGGAAGAAAGGCTTTGGTCAGTGACCTTGTTCTTTCCTCTCAGGTAAGGTGGATTCAACCCCGGAGACACAAAGGTCACTCTCAACTGTCTGAGAACTGGAAAGAGGACAGGACTGGGAGGAAGGAGACTCCATGGCTGGCTTTTCCCCTCATGGGTGGTGCGGCCTCAGACAAGTCACTGCTTCTTTCTTTTACATTTCTCCGTCCATGGTCCATGAAATGAGGCTGCCAGATTTCATCACTAGACACTTGCCCTCATCAGAGAGCAGCAATTCCGTGAACACAGGGAGCCCAGAGAACTAGGATGGAAAAAGACCATCCTACCAGCTTGATTTAGAATGGCTATCAATTTTGTCCCCGGGCTCCTCATCACACCCAGATCACATTCCTATCCCACCAACACTATATTCGGGAAGAATCATCACTTCTGCAGACACTGAGGTGCTACCTGAGGATAAAGCAAGGAGAGATTTGAGAGTGTAGTTGGCGCACTTTACACAAACTTGATATAAATATTCAGATATGCAAACCCAATAAATTAGAAGACATTGGTTTGTAAAAGAATCATCTAGAATCCACGAAGACTTATGCATCCCCATTTTCACTGAAGCCCTATTCACAATAGCTGAGAACTGGAAACAACCTAAGTGCCCAGCATCAGATGAATGGGTAAAGATGAGGTCCATACACACAATGGAATACTACACAGCCCTTAGAAGAGATGAAACCCTGCCATTTGAATCAACATGGGTGGAACTAGAGGGGATGATGCTAAGTGAAACAAGTCAAAAGAAGACAGATCTCAGATGACCTCACTCACTGGTGGAATGTGAAAGGACAAAATAAAGGAACAGATGAAACAAAACCAACCCTTGGACACTTGTAACAGATCTGAGGTCACCAAAAGGGAATGGGGTGGGGGTGGATGGGGCGGGGCAAATGGTGGCAGAACCCACTGGACAATGGGGAAGAACACTCAGTGATTTGGTGGAGGGCAGGGTGTGTTGACATGTATCTAAGGAATGGAGAATCTATACAGACGAAGTTATTTTAATGTGCAGAATAATTACTACAATAAAAAAAAAAAGAATCCTCTAGAAACATAATCTTTCTCATCTGGGAGTCCCCAGCATAGATGATAGCATGATAATGACACTGTGCTTAATGACGGAGCTTGAGTCTCGGCCCCAGATATGTCATTAATCCAGTCCTCTCCTGAAGAATCCCATCAGAAAGGCAAGCACCCCTTCCTCATTTTGCCAACAAGGACCTTACATGTTTTGCTTAAATTAAGGTCACAGGCAATAAATAAACCAAGTAGATTATAATCTCGATCTCATCTAAATTGTCATCTAATCTTAAATCTGGAAAGAGAAGCAGCGTTAGATGGATGCTACCAGGGAACAGAACAGAACTGGTCCTAGAACGCACTGCCACTGGCTAACAGTGTGACCTTGAGGCAGCTGCAGAATCTCTCTCTGCCTGTGTTTCCTCTTGTGTCAAGGTGGGTGCTGGAGAGATCAGAGCCCCACTTTGCAGAGTGGCACCTGCTGGTAGATTTCCAAACTGCCAGGATGCCCCCAGCTCACCCCCTACTCAGAATGTACCAGGGTCACCCAGGGGAGAGGACAGGCTCAATGCAGGGGAACTTGCAGGTGCAGAGAAGGCTGGGGACCTAGACTTCACACATCTTCCCTCCCCTGCCCACCCCTGACCACCACAGATCCTCCTAGGTCTTGGGGTTTTCAAACAGGCAGATCCGAGCATGGAACACTGCTTATTTGGGATAACCGGGGCCTCTCTAAATGACACCCCGCCCCCCACAGTCCCCTTCTATTTAAGTCTCTCTTTCATTAGCGGGTGGAGCCCCCTCATTTGTATTAACATCTACCTGCATCAGCTCTTGGTGCCAAATGATGTAACTGCCCCATGGCATCCTACAAGGAGGCTTTTGCAACATATAGATGATGTTGTTCTAAAAAAAATTAACAGGCCAACAATTGACACTCGAACTCTTTTGGATGTACCATGAATCTGATGCCCAAAAGCATTTGTCTCATAATTTGATTTACTTCTTTTCTATGCAGCTCCCAGTGCCTGCAAGTAGGGGCAAAATGGCTGATGTCTCCAGATGCCACAGAGGCTAATAAAGCTTGCTGTGCTCCCAGCATGCTCTCTGCTGTCAGAAACCGGCAATTAACTTAATAGGGTTCTTGAAATGGAGTCGATCCGGGAAACGTGCGTGTGTTGACACTCTCCCGCTGATCCAAGCAGCCTCCCACCATTGACTTGCAGGGACTGTTTGCTATTTGAATTATTTAGGAGCTTGTTATGTGAATTAAAAAGCAGCACTTTGCAGCATTAAGTCTAATATTTTATGATCTTCAATTGATTAGGTGGGCTTTCAGGATTACATGGAAAGGTTAAGCTAAAACACGCCTCAGACAGGTAGCTTTCGCCAGCCTGCTTTGCTTTTCAAAAACCTAGATAAAAACCCAAAAGGAGCCGACCTCCCTTCTACCTTCTAAGTGAGTCTTCTGGAACTCGTTTTCAGACCACCTTCTGAAACTTTTGCACCCTGACAAGGCCAGGTGTCCTGGGTTCTCAGGACCAAAAGGAGGCTGATCCCCTACTTCTGTGCCTTCCTTTTGTCTTTTTCTTGGCACAGAGACCACTGATGGTGAGATGCCCAGATAAACTGCACCCCCAGGCCGGGTCCGCAAAGGGAAAGCCCTGCTGTGGGTTCCCAGCCTCTCACTTGGACGCGGACAGGCATGGCGGCTAAACCTGCCCTTGGCCAAGGGTGTGTACGGCACACGCCTCAAACAGCACCAACCTTACGGAGCGCCAAGCTTTGCAGGACATGCCTTTGCCATGAGTGCCAGTCCTTGATTTCTTTGTCCTGCCAGCTGCCACCGCCCTCTGCACTAGACAATGGCTTTCCTGGGTTCTCTGCACCCCCATTTCAGTTGACTCTACATTCTGCAGCTAATGCAGTCTTTCTAAAGTCCAGCTCAGGTTATGACCCTCAAAAACCTTCCATAGCTTCCCATTGCCTATTGACCTGGCCCCAGCCTCTCTTTCCAGCCTCATCTTTTATGGCTCCCATAGGAATCAGCCAGGTTGAGCTACTTATTATTCTAAAAAAAAAAAAATCACCTTTGCTTTTTTCACAACTCTAAAGCCCTGTTCATGGCCTTCACTCAGTGCCTTATGCCCCCTTCACCAATTAAGGGCTGATAATGAAAGAAGAAAGGATATGATATAGAGCTTGCTATATTCCAAGCACTTTGCTTATGATTTAGTTCTCATAATAATTCTTTATTATCTCCCTTCAAAGGTGGAAAAGCTGAGATTCAGAGAAGTTAGGTAAGCTCCCTAAGGTCACTCAGCTAGCTGGGATGTTAAGCCAAGTAGACAATTTTAATTCCTTAGTAAGGCCATGCCTGGCCCGCACCTGGGTGCCCCCTTTCTCCTTTGTGATTTGCAGCACCGCCCTTTGCATAGCATTGACTTATTCCAGTTTCAAATGTTGGTGTACAGATCTCCTCACTATCAGATGCCTACCCTTTGGGAGAGTATGGGCCTCCTTTGTGTCTTAGCAGCTCAGGACCAGATTTATCATAGTAAGCATTCACTCAGGCAGACGGGCAAATTGACCACCGGGTGGCTCCCCTCCTGCCACCCAGAAGAGTCCCTAGTCCCTAGCACACATTCCAAGCAGCAGAAGGAACAGTGGGGTGAGTGAAAGTTCAAGTTCTACAGGAAAAATGACTCAAGGCTCAATCAAGCACCGCCACCTCCTTTAACCAGGAAGCATTGGGGAGAAGAGTTAATTTGCCTCACTTGAGCCTTGGTTTTCTCACCTACAAAATGGAAATAATAATAATCCCCACTCCATAAGGAAGTTATCAAAATTAAATGAAATAAATCATCAAAAGTCAGGGCTCAGGAAATCTTAGCTGTTATCATCATTGGATTGACCCCAGTTGGAATCTCCATCTACCTCCTGCAGCCCTGGGACCCTGGACCTGGCCTCTCTACACCTCCAGAATGTGGACTATTTAAAACTCACCTTACAGGAAACTGGGGAAGGATTTATTGAAATAACCGAAGGGCTTGGAACCAAGCAGTCAGTATCTGACAGTTATTATTATTTTTAATGAATATAAACTTCACCCAAGTTGAGTTTATTTTTCCAGAACACTGTAAAGGTGGTCCCTGATCTCAGAAATCAACAACCTTGTGAAAAACAAATGGACCTGCCCTAACCCAACCCCGCCACAGGCACTGAAGAGAAAAGGCGGGTGGGGTGCCATATAGCCCTGGCCTCCAGGGGGCGCTGGATAGATTGGGGCATGCCACATGGATGAGAGCAAGCATTTGGCACCTGCAGTGTGGAGAAGAGTGTCTGTATGATTAGTGACCTTCTTCAGAGACCTCGGCCCTGAGAGGTGAGGCTGTCACTAAAATCCCGTAGGTAAGGAATTGTCTTCAAAACCTCTCTGCCCCAGGGAGGCCCTAAGTCAGGAACTTGCTCTCAGGAACCTTCTCTCCACCACCAATAACTGTGGACCTGTTCTTTAAGGCAGCAATGTCCTACCTAGGGTCATGCTGATGAGCAGAAAAGGTCAGGGGGCCCGGAAGACTCTAAAATGTGTATAAAATTTTGTATGAATGTAAGCAGATGTGGACACCAGATAGAGATTCTGTAAGTCTGTATACATCAGGATAGGTTAACTCCTCACTGCAGTAATGAACAGCCCCTAAATCTCAATGACGATACAATACATCATACTTCAAACAGGTCAATAGGGACTAGGTAGAGAAGGGCAGGGCTCTGCAGGCAGGGGCCCCACCATCTACAACATGAGACTCCCAGGGTCATTCTGAGCATTGACATTCAGTTGGCAGATGTAGGAGAAAACAAGCATTAAAAAACTTACAAGAAATTGTGGGGACCAGGCGTGTAAGGAGGATACATTATTCCTGCGATATTCTGCAGGCCAAAAATCAGTCATGTGGGTCCCCCATACTGACCGCAAAGGAGGCTGGAAATGGTAATCTTTCTGCATACCCAAGAGAGAAGGAAAACCGATGTGAAGAACAAATTACATAATCTTTCAAAAAGGACTAGCTCAAAGTAGGGAGGGTACAGGGATAAAAAAGATGTACCATATTCACTTAATCTTCACTGGTAGTAATGGACTTAATTTATATCCATTTGTAGATAAGGAAATGGAAACTCAGAGGACTAGGTCACATAGAGTCACACAGGAGGAAGCAGTGGAAAACATACAGCTTGAAAGGTGCTCCATTTTGCAACTGTTGTGCATTTTGTATTCTGAGTAGAAAGGCCAATATGAATGGAGAAGATCATTTTGAGCTGGTATTTCCAGGTCAGCTAATACTCCTTGACTCTGCTGGACACTATTCAAAATGCTTTTCCACCAATTGCATAAGAAAGCCTCCCAAGAACCCAGGTGCCAACCTCGAATTCTTAGAGAAAAGCAGCGAGCTGGCGGCTGGGAGGGGTGCTTGGGGGGTGATGTGGAATCAGCCCCCAGACACTCAGCAAATATGTGGGTGGTGAATCCCCAAGACTGAGGAGGGATGAAGAATGTAAAGGCAATGAGACTGTGGGAAGGGCTGTTCAAAAGGTCAGCTAACATCAAACCTGCAGACCCAGAAGGACACAGAGGCAGCCGCTGCGGCTCACTGACCAGGCCCTCGGGAGCTGCAGCAAGAAGACCAGGCCTGGAATCAGCAGACTTGATTCCAAGCCCAGCTGCTCCATTCGCTTGCCCGTCATTTCACCTCTCAGTTTCCTGGCCTATAACATGGGTGCAGTGACAATCTTGCATCCTAGAAATGCAGGAGGGCCCCGTGAGGTTGAGCAGATAGAGCAGCAAGCACCCAGAGGCATGAAGTCATCTCCAAGCACTGGCTCGGGGGTTTGGAATAGTCTACTGAGAAGCACACACACACACGCACACGCACGCACATGCACACAGTCATGCATTCATCCTCTAATCATCTGCATTATCAAACAAGAGGCCTCCTTTATAGCTATTTGCTTTGCAATTTCTTCATTTTGTGCATCCTGATCTTGAAAGTAGGTCAGTCACCTGTCACCCACCCAACGTGCCCAGCAGAGGCCAGCACCCACTGAACCGAGTGGTTCTGAGATCAGGGGCTGACACTTTACAACACTCTGCCCAGTAGCCTACCATCTTCAGTCCTCATGAGAGCCCTGGGAGGCAGGTAGAGCTGGCCTCACTACCCCATTTACAGACCAGGCAATGGAGGATCCCTGTGGGTTTCCGTTACTGAGCAGCATCTCTGTGGCTCCAAATTCAGGGTGTGTTTGATGACACCGCATGGGCACCAGGGCTACCAGGCAGAGGCCTTCCACAGGGCAGGGATGAAAGCGTGGGCCCTGGATTAAGTAAGGCTCTGTGAGTTCAAATCCCGGAGTCACTATATTCTGCACTTAATAGACCTGACACAGCAGTAAACTGTGGGACCTCCTGTGACTTAACTGTAAAGGGGAGCGACATTGCTTCCTACCATCCAGAGTGCTGTGAGGATTTAAAGAGCAAATAAAATGTGGAAATAGGGTCGGTGTATATAAGAACCATGAAGTGCTGTTACCAATACCCTGTGCAGGGAACCACGCCCACCCACCTGTCTTCTCTGTTTTCTGCTGATGCTCTATGCCCCTGGAGGACTCCAGCTATGTGTTCGCCAGCTTAAGGCAGACGGACAATGCCATGCAGTGCCTAGGAGTGCAGGCTTTGGTTTCAAGTTCAGACCCCAGCATATACTGGCTGTTTAACCTTGCTGAGTTCTGTCTTTGCTCTGAGCCTCAGTTTCCCCTGCACAAAATGATGCTCATAGAGCTCGTTCACAGGGATCGCAGTATTATGGTAAGTGATGCAGCACACGTGAAGCCACGAGGACAGTTCTGGTACAGGGACAGGGCTAAAGAAGGGTTATACTCATGTATCTATGACCCTCCACTCAGCCCAGGGCCCAATAGGATGGTGTTAAGCAAGTGGTTTGGGGTATAAATGAGTTGAGTATTTCTACTTCTTGTTCTCTGGGTAGCCACAGGTCTTCTCCAAATTCTCTCCCAAAGATAGGAACCTAGGATGGGAGGTGACCACCAAGGATGGTAAGCAGTGTCCAAGATACTCATTGTTTATACCAGTGGTGAATAAATAGTGGAAGTGGGGAGCCAGACCCACCTTCCAGACATACTCTGTCCCTGACTCCAGTCTGGGCCCAGAGATACAGTGACCCTAGCCAGTTGTCTCGTCTCCCCAGCCTGAGCTGAGGGGCTGAGGCCGCCCCACCCGGCTCTTGCTGACTCCCTTCGGATTGTCTGGCAAGCCCAGCAGGAGCCAGTCTAAAGCAGCTGGCTCTGGAGAGGAGGAAAAGCAGGTGTGAATCTAGGCTTTATGCCAAAGAGGGGCCATCAAAGGGGCAGAAATCTCTGACCAGGGAGGTTGAGGACTGAAGGCCACAATGTGGTCATGGGGGGTGCGACCGTAGAGGGGCACAAAGATGGCATTGCTTCTCTGTGGACTGGAGGGCTACAGAGCTCCCAGACCACGGCTGACCCAGAGACAGCACAGGCCTCAATTAGGGAACAAAGCAAAAACTAGGAGGAAATCTGGAAGGTCATTCCATCACTTCCTGGAGACTAGCTCCAGCCTCCTAACTTGTTAGGGTAGAGCAGTGGTGATACTGAAAAAAGTCTCTAATTGCCTGGCACCCTTCATGAGAACCTAGATCTTGTTTAAAAATTATTTTTCAATTTCTGAGAACGTCATTTCCATGCTGATTTCACTTACTGAACGACAGAGCACGGCCCTTGTAGATGAAGAGGGTCACCCACTGTGAAGGTCTGAGGATGTTACACTGTCCTTCCTACAGTATTTGCTGAGCACCTACTAATAGTAGAAGCTGATTAAGATGCTGGAACTCACAGAAAAACCAAAGGAAGCCCCCATTCTCCAGAAATTGACAGTTTAGGGAGGAGACAATAAATATTGAGCAAATGGAGAAAACCACTGAGACTGGAATAAAAATTAGAAAGAAAACATGAGCTTTGTGATAGTGATGGGTGGGACAGCCAGGTGGCAGTGAGGACATCTCCAAGGTGACAGCTAAGCTGAGGTCTAAAGAGCCAGGACAGAAGAGGGGAAGAGCTTGGCTTGCAAGCGCAAAGGCTCTGAGGCAGGGCCTCCTTTAGGGAGGTCCAGGAAAAGGGAGAGCATTTTATGGCTGAGGTGGAGTGAGCCCTGATAACACTTATCAGACACTTGACTTAGTTCCAGGCACCATTCTAAGCACTTTGCTGGTAGCACATGAATGCCCATGAAGGAAAGTGTCTGTCAACCAAGCCATTTACAATTGTGGAAACTGAGGCCAGGTTAAGTCACCTGCCCACAGTTACCCATGAGGGCAGGGCAGGCAAAGAGTCCATCCCTGGCATTCCAAATCCAGTCCACTGGCACAGAGGCCAAAGCCAAGGCTAAAGGTCATGGCGCTTGTGGGCCTGACAATGGAGCCCGGTCTTGTTCAAGCACAATGGAAAGTGATCCAGTCACAGTATGATCCTGGTAGGCTCAGTAATTACTGAGCACCTACTTGTGCCAGGTGCCACCCCCCATTCCCAGGCCCCTTCTGGGCCAGGCTTCCTGCCAGGGCTCCCGTTGTGGGGAGACCCAGCCTGCGCCCCGCTCGGATGACTGCAGCCTTCCCGGGCCTCCCCAGCGTCTCCAGTCCCACCCTGCTTTGTGAATTTAGAGGCAAGAACTGGCTCTCCAGGAGAGAAGAGGCTCTGGCCTCGGGGCCCTGCACCCCAGGCTCGCCAGTCACCCTGCCGCTCCCAGACGGGCCTCCCTGACAGTGCTGCCGCTCCCGGAACCATCCAGGAGATGACTGTGGTCAGAGCCCCCAGCATCACCAGCTCGCCCAGGACCCCTTTCTGCCATCAACTTAAGCACGCACGTCCAGCACCATAAGCCCTGGTGCCCACGGTTCCAATTAGTGGGGACCCCGAGCTCCGAGACCCACACACCTAAACACCTGGACGTTCCATCCCGAACCTCAGCGACAGACCTGAGGTTCCCAGCCCCGCGGTGGCGAGGCCTGATTGGCAGGCGCCCCCCTGGCCAGCATGGGGGCGGGGGTGGGCCCTTGCGCACAATTGCTGTTTTTACTCCTGCCATCATTAATTCAAGTATTGACAGAGAAAGGAGGGCCTGCGCTTTGTGTCACACACTCACTGTAATTTACTTGAAAAGAATTAAATCACAATTACCTGCCACTCGTTTTGCATAAAACTAGCCATAAGGAGTCTGCAATCGCAGAGCGCCTGAAAGACAGCAGCCCCATTGTGGCCAGAGTCCAATAATATTCCTCAATGTGAACACTTAAAACGTTCGAATTAGCAGCTTTGTGTGATTGCGGTGGCCCACAGCTAGGCCAGACCCACACCCAACCTCGGACTCCAGACGGTGCAGCTAACGACCCTCATTTTCATTCATTTAAGTCTAGACTGATCTTTTAAAATCATTGCATTTATTGTACAACTGTACTTCCCAACTATTGGAAAGGAAAATGTAATCTTTTATCTGTTACCTAGCCCAGTTGATAGATTATCTAAATGCCATGGAAATTCCTCTTACTGGAACTAAAATCAGAGCACACTGTAATTAACCCACTTGAGATTGGCTCAACTGCCCAGAGAAATCACCACTGTTTCTCAAATAAAGTAACTTCTGTACTCATTTTCCCCCTTCAGATACGGTGGGCACATGGTACATGTGACTGATTAGCTTTTAAACCAGTGTTTTTCAAGTGCATTTAAAATATTCAATTCTGTAAAATGACATCACTATTAACCTGTGTGTTCAGCAAATTTGAAGGCAGGCTGGTTTTTGGTTTGTTTTTTTTTAACAACTTCTGGAAAAGTAAACCACTGTCTGCTGAGTGAGCTGTAGTTTCCATGAACATTCATGGATTTTTAGTAACAAAACGTAACTGCAATCAAGCCTGAATACTAGAAGGAATCCAGTTACTAATTGTAAGGACTCTTGAACAACCAGAAAAAATAACAAACAAAAAGATACAAGTGATCACATTGGAAATTGGGTGTTGCGAGTAATACAAGATAGCAACTTGATGCCTATGAAAATAAAGAGAAGTCACTGAAAATGAGATTGAACATAGAAAAGATGAAAGAATAGAAAGATAGACTTTTACATGTTTTGAGTGATAAGAAGCTGCACACATTTAGTGAAGGGAATAATTAAAATGTGAGGTAGGAAAAGCTGGTAACCAAGGAAAGACAGACAGAGGTGTAAAAAATTCATTTGTATTGTTAACAGGGAAGTTTCCTAATTTCAAAAAGTACAATTTTATCATTGAAATGTTGTTAAATAAATAGCATTCAGTAAATAACAATCATTAAATAATAAAAGTATTATTTTATGTTATTATTTTGAGTCCTTTTTTTAAAGAGTGAATCCTGCTGGATTACTTTAATGAATGGCCTTTAAAGAGAAAATATTTTATTGTCTGCTCCTTTTTATTAATTATAATGTGTAAATTATTTTCTGAATGCATTAAAATTCAAGACTTTAAGTGTAGACACCAATATTTTGCTAAATTCACATCTGGCAATTATTTGCTTCTTGGTTTTATTTGCTTAATTTTATTTTTGGTCACTTAAAAATTTTAAGCAATTTTTTTCCTTTCTTCCTTTAGGAAAGAATAAACATTTGGCTTCAGCAGAAAACAAATTACATGTGGAACAAACCAAGGCCCCAACTCTATTTTCATGACTGGGTTTTTGAACAATAATCCATAGAGGCGAGGAGGGAAGGATTCATCAGGCAAATGGAACAAAGTCTCTGATCTATATTCCTATTCTGATATCACCTCCTGGAATATCGGCAACTTTTTAAGTTCCAGCCTCAACCATGAATTCCTTCAGAACAAATCAAATGTCTTTAAAGAATATTTCTGTTTGAAAAGGAATTAAGCTCTTCTGAAAGAATTTTAAAGGTTGTGATATTCACAGTCTGATAAAGCAGCACCTTTAATGAAATTCTAATTAGCAATTTCATGCACTTTGCTATTAGTCATATCAGATTAGTGCACATTTTCACAGCCTTCCTTTAATTAAGTGCACTTATTCCAAGTTTCAAACACTTTCCTTATAAGATGAAAACTGTGCTGAAATGTTATTTAGTAAACAGAGGAAGTGTGAAAGTGTAGGTGTGCATCTGTACATTTTTAACTGTCTACAATTTTTTTTTTTTGCATTGAGAGTTGGTGAACTCAGGTTTTCGCTCTTCATTCTCAGTGTTTTCTTGGTAACTTTAAGGAGGCTATCAAATCCTTATCCTATGTAATATGTATTTTTGCTTAAAACATCTTTTCTGTATATATGCACACATATGTGTGTATGTGAGAGCGAGACTGAGAGACTATATACAACATACAATATGAAATTTTAAAAATCTCCTCTGAAAAGTAATGAATAAGCAAGCATTTGCCCATATGATACTGCCACCCCTTCACCTTTTGCAGGCACCTTCTTTCCTCTGAAAACAGCAATAAGATTTCATTCTACCTTCTAAATTTCCTTCTGAGGCCCCGGCAAGGATCAGGCAGCTAGCTTCGTGAGCAGGATTCTTGAGATCTTCCTCCATTTCAGACTGCTTCTCTGCTCGACAGCCCCGCAATCAAGACAGTCATTTCCAGGCAAGGCAGGACCTACCCCAGGGCACACACCTTACAAACTTCAAATCCCTTCTATCTCCCTCTCTCCAGGAGGGCTGGAGGGCTTGCTCCAATTCAAGGGGATTGTATTGTCTGGGAATCTACCCCATCTTATCTGCAGCCTTTTGTCAAGAGAAAATTTTTGTTGCCTGTTTTGCACAGAGGTTGAAACTTGTAATATATTAACTAATTGCTTGCATCTCTAACACATGTTCTCTTGTTGTCATTCATTTATACTGTAACATTTTTGACATTTTTAGATCCTCTCTGGGGACTCCTGGGCCTCTTAGCAGTTCCCTCCATGAAGAGAGTTTGCCTAATAATTACTGACTGACATCTCAATAACTAGCAAAGGAGAAGTTGGGTGCCTCTATTGCAGAGTTCTGGGGTGTGTGTGTGTGTGTGTGTGTGTGTGTGTGTGTATTTTAATTCATGGTCCACTTTGTCAAGTCATGTGTGAGCCATAATTTAAGCTAATAATTACCAGACATGAATTCAATGAAACATTGGTGTCTACACTTAAAAAAAAAATAGTCCTGAATTTTAATGCATTCAGAAAAGGTTTGCCTAGGGCCAGGCTGGGCCCAACATGCATATGGAAGCACTTTAAAAGTGATAAATGATTTGGAATCTACCCTGTCTACTGGTGTGCTTCTCAGGAAAGAAAATTAGAGCTAACAGGTGTTAGATAGGGAATGCTGGGGCATTTTAATAGAATTGTCAAAATGTTGGTACCAGATGTTGACATTAATGCACACAACTCGGAACGTAATGCCGGGCCGCCATTTAAATGATTATTTGTTTAAATTTCAAGTCGCCAGCAGGAAATCCTTACTTTGTTCAACACCCTTCTCTACACACCACTCCCCTGCTCTTTCCCCTCCGATTCGCATCAAAGAGTAGCTGCTGCCCAGCTCACATACGCATGCTTTCAATAATCCATGCCTGTCGAATTTCATTTTTTCTTTTCAGATCATACTCATCACATCCCCATCCTCACCAGCCTTGAAGTCAGCCTCCATGTATTCGAATATGAGAAAAAATGATTTAAATGCTGCCAGTTATAGGATAATTAATCTTCGAACTACCCGATAACTTCAAATGTATATACCAAGTAATCTGCATGAACGTGTAATTACTATGTATTTATACGATATTTCCATGTAATCACCAAGTCGCTACATGGTTATCTGAGCCCTGTAAATCATGGCAACAGCGGAAAACTAATCTTGCCCACACCACTGCAAAAGGTGCATGCAGAAGCCTCTGGTATCCGCCGCAATCAAAGGGTCTGGAAAGAGTCTGTCCACTAAAGGACACAAAGATATTTGCCTGCAATAGAGACCCCTCTTGAAGAAATATCAGGGGATGAAGAGACCAGTGTGGTGGGCAGAGAGCAACTATTTCATCCCGCTTTCATACAAAGACTGTGGTTGGGTTAGGGCCATCTATTGCCGCTGGAGTTGACAGATAATCGTGGGGTGGGGTTGGATCTCGAGGCAAAATCCACCATCAGTTCCACAAGCAGCGCTCTGCTGTGACTTGGAGAAAGTGCTGAAATAAAGTCCAGTCTGAGTTTCAAGAGCGAACCCTGAGACAGATTTGGTTTGTCATCTTTTTGAACCCAACGAACATTGAAGCAAAATCTCCAGTGTTCCCAGTCCAGGGCATCCTGTCCTGACTGTCCAAAAGCAATCTCTTTTCACAACAAATTCCGTGTGTGTGCACGTGCATGTGCTAGTGTTACATCTTCAAAGTCCACGTTGAAACCTGTGACCCCTTTTGTTCAAAAGCAACCATCCAGAGGGAAACAACCTTTCTTCATCCTTGTGAGGTCCTCTCCTCAATCCCTAACTGAACTGCTGAGGTCTGTTTCTTCCTTCACTTAAGAAATTAAGAAAGCAAGAGCACACAGTCAGGGCCTTTCTGAGAGGTGCAACTGACCATTCAGAAGAAAGCAAGGGAGATGAAGAGGCTAAATCTATACTGGTGGTGGGTGTCCGCAGAGTCACAAGCTTTCTTCTTTTCTCAGTCCTGCTTAGAAATACAGATGGCCCACAGGCACAAAAAAGTCATTCCTCTCCCTTGCTATTAGGGAAATGCAAATCAAAACAACATTGAGATATCACCCAAACCTGGGAGAATGGCTATTACCCAAAATACTGGAAAAAACAAGTGTTAGTGAGGATGTGGAGAAAAGGGCACCCCTTTACACTACTGGTGACAGTGTGAAATGGTGCAACCATTATGGAAAGTCATATGGAGATTCCTCCAAAAACTGATAATGGAAATCCTGTGTGATGCTCTGATAGATGTTTACCCTAAAAACACAACCACACTAATTCACAGGATACATCCCCAGGTTCATTGCAGCATTATTCACAATAGCCAAGAGCTGGAAGCAAAACTAGTACCTATCAACAGGTGACTGGATAAAGAAGATGTGGTATATTTACACAATGGAATACTTCTCAGCTATCAAAAAAGATGAAATTCTGCCATTTGCAATCATATGGATGGACAGGGAGAGAATTAGCCTAGTGAGATAAGCCAGAAAAGAGAAAGACAGATACTGTATCATGTAATATGTGGGATATAGAGAAACCAAGCAAACAAATGAGCTAAATAAAACAAAAAATAGACCTCTAGTTAATAAAAGCAAATTAGTGACTGTGGGAAGAGAAGGGGGAGTACGGACAGGTAAACTGGGTGGATGGGATCAACTGTATAATGAAGGAAGAACTGAGATGACCTTAATGTAGACAGATATGAGTTTACTCTTCTGCACATTAAACCTATGTCACGTTATGATGCAATGTTCCTTCAATAAAATTAATTTAAAAAGAGATCAGGAAGCAGAAACTGATGCACCATCTTGAAAGCTCTACTAAGACCCTGCTGCTGAGCTGACCACACCAAGAGCCTTAACAGCATCCACAGAGTCTTGAAATAATGTCCTCCACTTACTGAGGTGTGGGCGCAGCACCCCCAAAGCCTATCTCTTCAGAGGCTCAGTAGTCAAGAGCAGCGCTGTACAATATGGTAACCACTAACCAGGAATGCCTTAATGCATAATTAATGAAATGAAAGATTGTGTTTCTTGGATGCTCTGGTCACATTTCAAGTGCTCAAGAGCCACGTGTCATACTGAATGGTGCAGACACAGACTATGATCGAGACTATTGGTCTAGAACTCTACACAAATCCTCTGACCTATGTTCTGACTTTTGCCACCCAGAGACACTGGCATATGGAAGACCTCTCCTCACTACACCTGGCCTTTTGTGCAGAGCCAAGGTCAGACCCAGGCTGAGTGTATTACCCAGAGCTCAGTGGGCACTCACTGGGATTCCTGTGGAGGAACAAACACTCCAGGCCCTTACAGGGTCTTGGGAGATATCTGAGGCTATGGAGCCCATAAAGGGGTTAATGACCACTTCTGCTGGCCGAATTGGTACTTCTATCGTGGTGATGACTGGTGTAAACTGTGGATGTCATTCTGCCTTCCAGGGAAAGAAATTCCAGCCTCATTTGGTAAGGAGAAATTCTCTTCACTATTATTTACTCTTTCATCACATATGCAATTAATTGCTGCTTGACTGATATTCTATAATGCTCATTATTGGGGCTATGTTTCTAGTGCCTACAACATGGTAGACCCATTGTCTCCTTAATCTTCACATCAACCCATAATAGGTAGAAACTGTGACCTCATTTTACAGGTGGGGAAACTAATGCTAAGATGGATTCATTAATGGATGGATTCAGCCACGTGGCTCCTCAGTAATCGATCAAGACCCAGATCTCACCCCACTCTCCTTCTCCACACACAGATCTATTCTTCACGTTTGTATTCACTGTCTCTGCTTCCACCAGGCAGCCAGGAAGCTAAGTAGATTCTTAACACTCCATATCCTCAGCAATGCTCATTCTCTTTGCTGCTTCACTTCTCTGACAGCTCTTGATTGATCAACCTTCCCGACCTGTGGTGGTCTGTAAAATGGCCCCATTTTCCCAGCTCTCCCCAGATCCATACCTCCTTTGCCTTGGGACTTTGCAGCTCTTCCCCTCAAGAGGTGGAATATATTTTGCATAGTGTGCTTCGGGACCTAGGTTGCCCTTGAGACTTGCTTTAGCCAGTAAAATGCAGCAAAAGCAACACGGAACCAATTCTAAGAGTTGGTCTCGAGATGTATTGCATCCTTGTACTCTCAGAACCCACCACCACCACCTTTATGGAGCCACCTGTAGAATGCTAGATAAAGAGATTAATTATCCAGTTGTCTCCATGCCTCAGCTAATAATCTGCAACCTCCAGGCCCCACCGACAGGCAGCTGACCACAGATGCATAAGGAAGAATATTTAGGAAAGAAGAATTGCTCAGTTGAGCCCAACTAAGTGTTCTGACCCAGAGAATCATGGGTAGCTTATTTCACACCGGGCACAAACTACAACACACTCTTCAAACCAGATGCTTTTCTTATAAACCAAGAGATACTCACAGGTCACCCTTCCCTTATTTATTTGACTGGTCACTTTGAGGACTATCTAAGAGCTTCTTTGAAAGACCTAAAACCAGAAAACCTCCCACATCCACTGAAATCCTTGCTTTTATTTTCTTTCCTTGCATAGCCTGACATCCAGAGGAAAATGCTTCTCACCTTCAAATCTAGCAGTAACCAGCAGAGCCTAATGAGACTGTCTCAATACAGTTTCAGTTTTCCTGTTGGATCCATTGATTTCAGGCCTTCCCAAGCCAAAGTGGAACTCACATCGGAAATCCTGTGTCTGGAACAGTGCTACAGAGCCCATAATTCATTCCATGGAACTGGAAGGAGATGCTGAAGATTGGGTCATGGTCAAGCAAAACTCTTCCAGCACCACCACAGAGCCTCAGTGAGAGTCCATCTCTCCTGTTTTGGGGTTCTTGGCGTCCTCTATAAAGATGAGCTCCTGGGATTCCTAAAGCATGTTCAACTCTATATTCATTCAATAAGTAAGCTTTATATCCTACGTGGGCAAACAAGACTTGGAAGCAGGGTAAAATGAGGAAGGAAAAGAGAGCCTTTCTTATAAAGAGCTCACTAATGGATGAGTATTCACTGATGAAAGACATGGAAGGGCAGAAGAAAATGGATGTCCATCAGAGAATAAAAAGAGAATAGTTGACATTTGTGGACAATCATTTGCTGGACAATCTTCCAACTACTCTAATATGCATCAAATCATTGAATCCTCACACTATCCTATTATGAGGGCATTGTTGCCTGTTCCATTGAATAGACAGGAAAGCTGAGGCATAGAGAGGTTAATCTGAGCAGTCCCCTCCTGCATTCCTGAAAATACACATGAGGATCAAGTGTAGGAAGGCTGAGTAATGGACTGAGAGTTAGAAATAGAGGACCAGCCCAAAGATGTAAGATATACAAAATAGCACATTTGTTCTACAATGTGCACCTGATTATTTTAACATTACAACTTATTAAAGTATCAAAGTGATTAAGTCCCTAAAAGAGTCATGAAATATAAAGACAAAAGCATGGCTAAAGTTATTTCTTACAGCAAATCCCTGACCTCTGGGCTGAGCCGAAATAGAGTTTATAAAGCAAAGAGAGCCTGTATCAATCTGGGGGGAAGCATTTGCTGAGGAGGAGCACTGCCGGAGAGCCAGAGGCCAGCTCAGCTCTGAGCATGCTTCTGAGGAGAGCGGCCCCATGCGTGGAGAGCCGAGGACAGCCTGGGAGCCAGCCCACCTGATCTTGACCCAGGGCCCCACCCCTGGCCACTGAGTGTCCTTGGACTAACCACTTAACCTCTCTAGTCTATTCCTCAGCTTACCTGCAACTAAGAACAATAACTTTTCAGCTCTCTTGGATGTTGGGAACACGCGGATTGATGGGAACACGCGGGCGCATTCTATGAACTGCTGAGCGCTTGTGGTCTAGTCAGGCTTCTCCAAGTGCGGTCCATGGACCTGCAACCTCAGGGTCACATGGGAATTAGTCAGGATGCAAATTCTCAGGCCCTAACCCTACTGGATCAGAATCCCCAAAGGCAGGGGCTACAAATCTCCTCTGGCAATCCTCACAGCTGGTTAAGTGTGAGAACTAGCCCTTGAAGTCATTTCTGGAAGAAAATCCTAGATTACTTCTGTGGTGTCAGAAGAATTAAAGAAAGTGACCTTTTCTTTTTCAAAAGTATCTCAGAATGATTGATAAATTGGTCTCTACAAATGGCTCACAGGAGCCTTGCAGCCTTCCAAAGTGATGGGGATCACATTGTCACCCAGAGGCCAGGCTAGGAGAAGTGGGGATAAATAGAGTTTCTCTAGCACTGCCTTTGGGGAATTGAGAAACAACCAGAATCAGAGACGTTGGGCATAGGGTCGAAACCTCAGTGACCCAGAGGAACACGGCTCTTGGGGCCATTTCTGTGTCAACAGTCATGCTGCCATCTGTAAATGCGCGTCACTCACCTGTCCCCTCGCTTTCACGAAGTCTGGGTGTGGTTTCTACATGCACACACTCCATGTGACCACGACGGATTAGTTAGTCCCGCCGGCATCCATGCCACTGCGCCCTAAGACGAGCAAAGGGACCCCCAGACAAGAATGCACTCGTGAACACAGAGAAGCTGCGGAGCTGGGACCGCCTCGCAGGGCTGCTGCTTCTCAGCCCTCTCAATCAGCTGCGCCCGAGGGAGCTCACGCGTGTGACCGGATCTGCCGAGAAGCGAGGAAAGGAACCGCAAAAGGAGGTGAAGAAAGCCGGGGCCTTCTTCAGGAAGTGACCCGGCTTCCTTAATGTATAAAATGTATTTTATTTTTGTTCAACAAAAGCAAGAAAGGAAGGTGGAAACCATGATAAAAGAGTAAGCAAACCCCCTGGACCACCTGATTCCATTTCCCTGCCCCTCTGGACAGCACAGTTCCGCTAGGAGGATTCAATGGTTTCTAATACGCCCTGTCCGCTCGTCCTTGCTGCTGCTCCGTGCTCGAGATACAGGTGAGGTTGCCCAGTATTTGTTTTCCTCCTCTAATTTAGTCCTCTCAGCAAAATACTGCGAGCTCCCTCCATGTTGCAGCAAATGGCAAGCTTTCACGTTTCTGTGGCCGAGCACTGCCCAGTCCATCGCGCATATGTACGGCAGCTCCTTCTCCAGTCGCCATCGATGGACGGGTGGGTTGAGTCTGTAATTTGACCATTATGAACAGTGCTGCAAGGAACACAGAGGTGCATACGTCTTTCAAGTTCATACTTTAATACTCTTCATATTCTAGAAATGGGATTACTGGACCA
Organism: Solenodon paradoxus; assembly: GCA_004363575.1. NCBI lineage: Eukaryota > Metazoa > Chordata > Mammalia > Eulipotyphla > Solenodontidae > Solenodon > Solenodon paradoxus. The sequence goes on from RJWH01000204.1 coordinate 375,332, forward strand.
TAGAGAAGTTCTCTTTTTCACTTTTGAGGCCTCTCCTATGTTTCCAAAACAACGGCACCGACCTGTACTCCACCAACACGGTGAGGATTTCCTTCTCTCTACACCCTCGACAACACTTGTTTTTTGCCTTTGCAATAAAAGCCATTCTATTAACTTCCACTTTCACCTGATCAGGTAGAGTTCACCCATTTTACAGAAAAGCAAATGGAGGTGCAGAGGGATTTACTGGCTTGCCACGGAGGCTGTGGGAACTTAAGGCCTCCCAATACCACTTGGTAAATGGCTATTGATCTAATGTGTGGATTGCCAGTCAGACTTAAGGAATATCCTTTGGTATTGGCCTGAAATTCCTATGTCACTGATGCACTCACTCCTTCGGGTCTGGAGAATCGTATGGTTTTCCAGACTTCTCTGTGAGGCTTTCTCTGACGCCCTTATCTACAAATGGGGTGTAATTGGCAGTGAGCTGAGAATCAGGCTGTCTCACCATTCAGTCATATCTACACACCAATCCTTTGATTATTTGCTCAAAATGTCACCTGAAGTTGCTTTGCTTTTTTCTTAATAACTTTAATACATTTGTTTTGAAAGAATGCATCCTATTACTACTAGAAACGTTGTTTCCTTCATCATGATTCATTGAAACCAATATATAACTTTCAAAATATAAAAACAGCCCTCACATAATAATTCCACTCAGCTCATGTGCAACCGTGACACACATGTGCGTGGTAACCAGCACACAGAAGGGAAGCTAGAAGGGGGAGGGAATGGAAAGTCCACTTTTGTAGTGAGACTGTAGGGAGTTTTAGAGAAATTTATGAGAGTGGAAGGAGGCTCAGATCTGACCCTGGCTAAAATGGCAAGCCTTGGTTTCTTCAGTTCTAAAATCAGCCTGAGCATGATCATTTCTTCCTCCCAGAAAGCTTGGGAGGATGATTAATTGAGATTTTGACTGCTCATGAGCTTTATAAATAATGACACAAGGCACAAAATTGTTCAAGATTATTGCACTCAGCTGTCCTCATGGTGTGTGTCTGTCAGTCCTGATCAGATGAAGGGAACAACCCCAAGTAGGTGCTGTCTGAGGAAACCTGGTAACCTACACGGCAACGTGTAAGCGTACAACAGAAACAAATAAGAGTAAACCACTGAGATTGGGGAAGGTTAAAGAGAAATGACCAAGTCACAAGGCCCATGCTGTTGCCCTAGTTTAGCTTCAGACTTAACACTGACTAAGCTTCCTAGTGGCAAAAGGGAAAAGGGAAAGAGTTATTATGCAGGAGGACAGCCAAGAAAGTACATCAGCATCTCAGGGGAAACAGAATCCTAAGACTAGTATTTAAAAAATATAGAATTTAAATTTAAATATCCTTCAGAATCTGAACTTAAAAAATAACTTAAAATTTAAAATGAAAAATCAACCTCCCATGGAGATATTAAAAATCATCATACCACAGGGCTGTACATCCTGCCTCAGTATCTCCTGTAGATACCAAAGTCACTTCTGATTCTGATGGAGCATCCTGGCTGCTTTGGGATTCTTGCTTTCTCTCTGTTCTTTTCTGGATTTACAGTATGCATAGCAGAAAGAGTACAGAGATGTGACCCCACGCTTTAGCCACAACATCTCTCTCTGCCGATGCTGCCACTGAAAATCATTTTGGAAGAATTGCAATTGAACCAGATAGGCTCACAAGATAATAGTGGATGACAAAGGCACACTCTGGTGGCTTAGTGGACTAGTCCACTTGCCTAATCCACACATACCCCAAGGACCCAGGTTTGTGTCCCAGGGCCACATGGAACAACCAAGATGAACAACTAAATAGAATAAAATGCTTCCTCCTCCTCTCTCTTCCTGCCTGCCTGCTTACCTTCATTCTTCCCTGCACCTTTTATATACATATAAAGTGGATGAGAAAAAGGTAGGATATAATACTAGAGAGCTGGCATTATTTTGCCCTTGTCAAATCAGTCTACGGATTATAGAGAGGCTGAAAGCCGAGTGGTAGCTGCAGAGGACAGGTGCTGGAGCCGGTGTATTGGCCTGAGTTCACATCTTCCCCAGCTACCATTATCTGTGTGACCTCAGACAAGTCAAAACCTCTGTGCGTCTGTTTTCTCATCCATAAAATGAAAGTACTAATAGACCCACCTGATGTAGTCATCTGTGGAGGAAATGAGTCAGTATGCAAGAGTGCCTGGTACACTGAGTGAAGTCCAAAAGGAAAAATCCAAAATGCTAAATGTCATCTGGAGGTGATTTTAGGTTTCTTCTTTATGCTTTTCCATACTTTTCAAATGATTTTATTTTGTTTTTTTTTTATAGAAAGAGGTAGAATGTTTCGTGTTTAACTTTCATTCGCTGCAAAATCAGGGTCACAGCTTTGTTCAGCACCGTATACCTCCCAGGGTCACAGTGAGCTTCTAAGAATGCACTGAAGTCAGTGTTTATAAACTGTAAAGTGCTGTGCACAGCTGGGGAGTGACAGAGACTTAAACCTCCAATGCTTTGGGGACCGTCTCCTAGGGGTGTGTCCTGGGGCCATGTCTCCCTCAGTCAGGTGAGTTTCTTTAAACCTGTTTCCAAGAAGTCTTCTCGAAAAGACAAAACAGTTCCCCCATTAGCCATCAATGTTCACCTGCCCCTCAGGTTCAAAAACTGGGTAGCCCTTTATCAGGTCCTTTGTTGAAAGAATATCTTCCCTGCACCCTCCACATCCACACGCACCCCAGCCCACCACGGTCAGGCTCCGAATGTTTTCCGGTAAATCCAGTGATTTTGTTTAACGTGTGGGTATCTCTTCCTTGGGCCCTTATCCCACCACTTGGAGGATATCTAGACCCAACCTCCTTTTCCAGTTCAGTGACCCAAATTCATATGTAGAAATAACATTATTTAGAGATACTAACAGACCCTTCTGGGCTTTTCCACATTTTCATTTTTACTTGCTTTTCCTTAAAGTAAATTTGGCGTCTTAAGCGAGATACCGCCGTATATTTATGGGAGTTTAATAACTTCTTCCATTAATAACATAGACAAACTAATTTACCCAAACGTGTCTGTTTTAAACTCTGGGAACAAAGGGTGGGAGGATGAAAATCAATCTTTCCTTTGTACTTGAGCCACTGACCCGTTAAAGCTTTGAAGATCATTTCTTGAAGAAATTGTGAGGAGTTATTTAACTACAAACAGCAGCTACCTTCCCATTCCAGCTGCGTAATCAAGCATAATAAATTAGAGTGAAAAAAAGTTGACTCCATTTTTTTTCCCCTGTATAACCGAAAATCCTTAATAGCACTTTGACAAATCGGCTCATAGCAGACACCAGGGAACTTGCCTGGCGCTGGTTAAACCAAGCCAAAGCCGTTTGGGGACATTCTGAGCAGAGGCTGCTGGGAGAAACCCAGGTATTACCTTTGAAGCTGGCCTTGAGGAAGTTCCGTCACCACAGAATGAGTGCTGCCTGCCACGGGACCCAGCCTCCGCCCTGCACGACCACCTGGCTGAGGACACACCAGTAAGAAGGGGCCGCTTGGTGCTGGCCCCTAGAATCTGATCAGCATTCCTCCAACAAACTGTTCTGATCAACGCTGATAAAAATCAGTCTCCGTGGGTCTTGAGTCAAAGGCCCTTCTTAATCAAATGATCAACTGTTCATTTTGAAAGCTTGACTGGTTCAATTAAGATCACAGGCAGGAGACAGGCCGGTCATATTACCCTCCTTGCCAGTCAGCCTGGCCTGACCAGTCCTTGTCCCCAAAAATCTACCTTTGACCACCCTGCTTCTGAGCCTGCCCGAAATGCACCACCCTCCATCTTACCCGCCCCCCCATGAAATACGACCAACCTTCAAGGAGCCACTCTGCTCCCACCTCCTCCCAGAAGCCTCCCTGGCCGTAGCCACTGGCAGTGAACTTTGCACCCTCTGGAATCTCGCAGCCATATTATGTGTCCCCTCACTTGGGGTCTTTCCGTGTCCTCATTAAGCTGCACTTTCACTCTCTGTGCAATTGGGCCACAAGCTCCGAGAGCAGCCTGACCACGGGACGTGCCCTTCGTGAGCAAGCCCTGATCACGGAAGACAGGCCTCTAGAACCTGGCTGTGACCTGTGAATGGCTGGCCCTGATGACAAAGGATTGCTTTCCAAAAGCTCATTTGCAGTCAGTTGTTTGGAATCAAGAATGTACTTTCATTTTTTCTGGAAGATCACTGCTGTAAAATGATGCACTAGTGCTCTGGCTGTGACTAGGTCACAGGTTAGCCTACAAAGTCCTACTTAATCTAGAACATAACTGCGATACTCTATTCAGCAGACACTCTCCAACCAGCGGGGTGCAGCCACTACGAGCTGAATGACTTTTACGGGCTAGCCTGGAGCTTGACCACAGTGAAGGAAAGTACTTCCTCCCTTCCATCCCTGTCACAGCAGCTGGAAAAGTCCAGAGAGGGGGCAGAGCTATGAGCCTTCAACTCCTGCTGCTTTTAGCCCCAGCTCACATTGGCCCAGTGACACCTTACACAAAAAAGGGAGCAGGGCTCAGAGAAAGCCTGAGAGCTGGAGCTTGCACCTGGTAAAGGCAATTGTCTGAGTGCAATACAGGGGGTGGCAGAGGTGGGGGGACGGGGCCAGCAAGTTTAGGGATATGAGGGCCAGCACCTGGATTATCAAATAGTCTGTGAAGAGCTGCCTGTCCACGCCTGCCCAGGTCCAACCCTGCAGATGTGGTATCTCCCAGAGGCATTGTTTCAGTTGGGAGATACAGAAGAGACAAGCATGTGTTCTAAGGTTACCTTTACCTGGGCCCTCATCTGTCCCCTTCTGTCCCTGGCATGGGACCACGTGATTGTGGGCTCCCTCCACACTCCCAGCCTCAGAGCACGAGGCAGATGTCCTGGGCCCTGATCCTGCCATTGTGTCCACATGTGGTGACTAGCCAAGCTGAACTTTTAGTCTTTGAAATAACAACGCTTGAGGAACAGCATGTTTTCAATCTTTCCACCAGTGAGTCCACCTCCTAAGAGCTGCTACGTTCAGAATTCATAAACTCACAGATAACACTCTTCCCATCAAGTATTCAATTATGTTCACATCCAGTGTGTTTTTTAGAAATGTCTCCACCCCAAATTTCCTTCCTACCCTCTATTCAGTCCATGTGACCCCCGACCACCTTTTAAACCAATGTACTAACACCAAGGAGGTTGACCCTGGGAGGAACGTGGAACACAGGGCTGTGTCGTATGACTGTCGGGAAAATTCTAATGGCAGCAGCGCTGAGAGTCACCTCACCTCATCGCTACCCCACTTTGCAGATGCTGTGTTAGAACCCATTTAAAGCATTCAAGCATATAATCAAATTTCAGTAATGAGTTATTAATTAAGCAGGGGCAACCAATTCTCTGCTAACTGCCTCATAAACAATCGACAGGAGATTTGTGAATTTTGACTTCCTGACACTATTAAACAAATCAATATTAGGTTTCAGACACAGCAATTCAGACAGTTTTCTCTGTTATTTGGCAGCCATCTGCCTAGAATACTAATGAAAGAATTAAGAGCTGGAGATTTTGCATGTGTTCCATCAAAAAGATCCTTATCTGTGGGGAATGGGGGCCTGATTTGCATGGAAGAAGTCTCTGCTTTTGTAGGTACAATTTTTCTCAATATGTCACTCATTAGTATTTATAAAAGCACTGGGCAGTGAACGTCCACCAGGCTTCAGAGCCAGCAGCCAGAGCCCCACTGGAGATAGCTCGGAACAAAGCCATTCATTTATTTAGATTTTTTCGCAGACTGGTTAATTTATAGCTAAACTAACCCCTGGAAAACTTGGGTCTAAGAATAACAGCCAGGCTTCTTACTCAGCTTTTATTTATTTTTTTTTAAAAGGTGTTTGTTCCAAGGTGGAAACAGCTAACTCCACAAGAAAGATAGTTTTGCAAAATCTGAACCACCTCTACATGATGAAAGGTGGACATAGAATTTAGCCTTCACCTCCTTTCTTTTTTTTCCTTTGCTTTCTTTCTCTTCAGTGTTCACTTAACTCAATAGCAGTCCTCTTTAAAATGCCCTGTAGGACAGTGGCAGAGGTTTAACTCTGTCTAAGGAAGACATGCAGTGCAAGCAGTAGCAGTGCTAAGTGCCTCTCATTCCTTCCTCCAGGCACCCCAGACCCAAAGTGGGGGATTTGTTCAAGGGGTCACTCAGCATGGGTCATCCATTTGCTCTGTGGCCTCCTGCTTTAGTCGGCCAGAAAGGTGCCAATTAGGAGTCAACCTAAAGGTTTAAGGATTGGAACTAACAGCGATAAGGATCCTTTCCAATGCACCGAGGCAGAAGGTACCCTATTTTCAGACATTTATCTAAATTCCTGGAAGCCAAAAAGTCCCTCACAGGTGTGTGTGTGTGTGCGTAGTAAGTACTCAATGTCATGGGTAAGTTCTTGAAAACTGAAACTTTAAATAAAATGACATATTAAGAAAGAAGCTTCCTATATGCAGCTGGTAAACCTATATAATGATATAATGAAATAGTACTTCAGTAAAATTAATTTTAAAAAGGAAAGGAAGTATGTTCTTAAATAGCATTCAATACTGGCCAAAGTTGTTTTATTTCTTTCATCAGTATTATAGCAAAATAATATTACACAAACACATGCTATTCAAGGACCTGCTGTATATACATTTATAGTTGCTACTATGTACTTATATTTTTAATATATGGATTCACTTCGCCTAAATCTATCTACCCAGAGATGTGCTCTTGGGAGATTTGGGGTTGAGTGTTTTATCAGATGCAATTTGACCTTGTTCCTGGTTGAAAGGTATTAAAAATGTTTTAAAACAATAATCTAAAACCAAAAGTGAAAGTCATTCTCTAATCATAAAGCTGGGAGAGCCTTTCAAGTTATGGTTTTTATCCCCAGTGATTGGACCGTTAAGGAGCTCACTGACTAGCTGCAGAGGCCTCCAGGAATCTTCTGATATTGTTGCAAAATGTCGTATATTTGTATATATTGGCAATTTTAGGAGACGAGCCCACAGCTTTAATCCACATTCTTAAGAACTCCATAACTCAAAATAGACTAAGAACTACTTTGCTGTTCCTTTAATATATGGAAAAGCAGAGGGCTGGGTGGGGACTATAATTCTCAAAATGACTGATGAATGATTCACTGCATAGCACGTTAGAGTTTCTGTTTATTTACCAATGAGGATTAGATTCGATTGTTAGCAACAAGACACTAAAAATAACAGTGACTTAAATAGGAAAGAAATGTATTTCTCTGTCACATAAATGAAGTCCACCAGTTAGCAGTCTGGAACTGGTATGACTGCACCATGATCATGAGCCTTCATATACCATGTTGGTCTATAATTCTCAGCATTAGCTTCTACCACCCAGTCCCAGATGGCTGTCCCAGCTCCGGCCATCACATTCTCAGCTCAAGCTAGCCAAAAGGAGAAAGGGGAGAATGGTGGTTAAGGGTATGCCCCTCCTTCTAAGGATATTTTTATCAGATGATTTTATACCTTAAAGACCAGAGCTTAGCCACATGGCCACACAGAGCTACAAGGGATGTTGGAAATGCAGTTTCTCTGATAGGGGAAATTGCTTGGTGGAGGAAAACTAGTGATCACTAACACACAGTATCTCAAAGAAAGACCACTTCTGCTTAGCACATTCCTGGAGCCGGAAGGCACTGGTGGCATTATGCCCAAAGGAAATGGCAGGTCAGAATGGAGGACATGATGAAAACGGTCACCACAGTGGAGAGTGGTGGAGTGGTCCATCTGGTGACTAATTGGGAAAAAATTACATTCCTAAGGCCACTCTTACCTTGAAGCTTGTGAGAGAAGTATGCCCTGTTTCTACTTAAAATGTGAAGCTCTAGACAGAAACCCAAACCTAGAAAGCAAAGAAAGAAGAGTTCACCCCTTTGCAAAAGGAGCTTTTGTTTATAACAAGATTCAAAATGGATCCTAGAGATTGTCTCTGACATATGTCAAGATGACTTGATATTCCAAAATTTAATTCACGGACAATATTTCAGAAGTGTACCAACTAGTTGTGTTATATGTTTCTACTTACCGAAATAAGTTAAGAATAAGACAAGAAAGGAACCCATTATAAGCTGAGTGTTGATTGTGTATTGGCCCATTCCCATACATTGTCTCATTTAATTCTCTCCATACAATAAAGCGGGCCCTGGAGAGATCCTGTTCTTAACTTGTTCAGGGTCAGTCAGGCTGTAGCAGAGATGGCATCTGAGGCTAGTTAGTTAGATATACCCCATTATCTCACTGCTCTAGTTCACTGTGGGATGCCCTACACTATCTCTGTCATGTAGAATCCCTGTCAATCTTTCCCAAATAACATAACATGGCTTTCCATTTTAAATCATCAGTTAAAGCAATACTAATGGTTAGCCATACACAGAGTTTTGGGGATACATAGGAATTTCCTTCACTGTTTTTCAGAATTATACCTTGAATTTTAATTTTAAAATATACATGTTTCCTTTGCAGTCAACATCTCCCAGTGCATTAGTACTCTTAACTTAAAATGATTACAGATGATATAGTAACAATTGATAAAACAAAAAAATGCAGAGAAAATTCAGAAACTATCTGTTTCCCATCAGTCTTATATTCCTTGCCTTGATAGTACAACCTGGAAAGACGTTATATAACTAAAACCAAATTAAGTCAGAGTGCTAGTCATATGCCAATAGAAACATGAGAATTTAAGTTGAAATTTGAATCCTCAAGTTTCCAGTTCATTCTCCTGGATGATGTTATATCAGTCTCTGAATATTATTTCTGAACAACAGAATCTACTCTAGTCGGTTTGTGCAGAAAGAGATTAATTAAGAAGGATTAAAGCTCAAAGAACCTTTAGGATGACTGGATAAACAGATTTAAATGCTATAAGAAATATTATAGCCAACAGACCTCTTTGCTAAGAGAAATACCAACCCATACTGTGGAATGTTGCTCTATAAAACCATCTTCTCTGTGAACCATTGATCAGAGCATTAGATACTCAACAGCTGATTCCACAGACACTGCAGCCAGCCCCTACAAAGCTAGCTCCAACACTCCATTCATCAGCCTAATTTTCTCTGCCTGGCTCCCAACTTCTATGGCTCACCTTACTTCCAAGACAGGCACGATGCATTGACTTGGTTAATTTCAGATGCTGTGCAGATTTCTAGCTGCAAGGGAATCTGAAAAATGTACTTGTATTTTGTTTTTAACTCTGTAGTATCTGTAATACAAAAAGATAAGCCTAGAAGGAAGTTATGATGAGTCATAAATGAGGTAACCTACAAAATCAGCCATAGTAATGCTGGTCATGATTTTGCTTTTGTAAACACAAACCCATAGGCTGTCAGGCTTACCATATACCTACCCTAAAAAGGTGCTCAGTTAGTACTTCCACATTTAATCTAATTTCCACAAAACTGCCTTCAGCTAGGTATTTACAACCTTATCTTTAGATAACAAAACTGAGGTTTAGAGATATTGAGAAACTACTGACAGCGAGAAGTAGAACGGAGATTTGCTTTGCTCAACCACAGTCAGCAAGAGTTACTTCAGTGAAAAGATCATAGCTCAGCCAGTTAAGAGCTGAATGACTTTGCAAGTTTTTATTCAATGTCCTTAAACCTCAGGTTACTCAGCTGAAAATTGGAAATAACCACTACTTCATAGGTAAAAAAGTGAGGACAGAATCAAACAACATGTAGATGCCCTAGTTTGGGGTCCAGAATATTACATGCCTCTAAATAAACACGAAATAAATAAACATATGAATAAATTTTGAAAAACAAACAAAAATGGAGAATTGTTCTAACTTTATACTCCCTTGACAACCACCCTTCTTTTCTTAGGTGGGATGTGATCTGCTTGGTAATCTGCCTCACACGGGAAGGGTTCATGGCCAAGAGCTCAATGTTAAAATAGGATTCCGTACCCAGGAGAAGGGAAGCTCTTATAGCAATGGCGGCTCGCTGTAAAAGCAGGAGGCCTGTTAGCACTCAGGCTTAATTAAACTGATTTCTTGAGGAATCTAATATGACAGGGACCAACACTGTTAACTATTAACATGCATGTGCTCCTAGGCATCCCCTAGGGAGAGAGAGAGACGGGCATTTTAAGAACTGTTGTCAAGGTTATTCAGTGAATCGCTCCCAATGTTTTTGTGGTGATGTAAACCAAATTTAGAATTCCTTTTTCATTAGTTTGGGACTGTGCTTGTTTGACTATGATCCTACGTGGGCGGACTGGGTCACATAGGGACTGGCTTATAATTGGGTTACACTAATGTTTTTAAACTTGGCCAAAACGGCGGTGGTAGCTGACTTATGTAAAGGTTCGTAGTTTATGGGTTTGGGGTCTTCAGGGGGTAGAGGGTAGACAAAAATCATACAAGAAATCTCTGCTTTTCATTTTTCTAACAAACATTATATGCAGAGTGAAACAGATTGTGTCTCAAACACACGCAAATGTACAACTATTTTTCTTCATTTAAAATTTTAATTATATAAATATATATTTTTTGCTGTGAATGTTCAGAGTTAGAGAACCCTTTATCATTTATTCCATTAAAAACTAAGATAGCTAATACTTACTGTATATTTCCTATTACCCAGATGCTGTTCTAAACACTTTCTATGTCTTAGTTTACATTTTCCTCCAGACAACCCTAGATTTTCTACTATTGCTATCAAATTTTGACAAATGAGAAACCTGAGGAAAGGTAAGAACTGGTCTGAGATTGCACACTAGCATTTTATAAAACTGGGATTTGAACCTAGACTGCCTGGCTTCAGAGTTTTTGCTCTCAACCATTACAGTATGCTGGCTTCAGTCCCATTGGCTTCCCATGGAAAGACAGTGTGGTCACTTTGCAGTCAGGCCTCCCAGATATCTTTCTTCATATTTGCATATATAAATAAATCCATTTTTTTCATTGTGTGTTAGGCATGCACAGAATGATTCTCAAAGTGCAATCCTTCGCAATTTGCATCACCTGGAAATTTGTTTCAATGAGAATTCCTAGACAACCCCCACCTTAGACTTACTGAATCAGAAACTCCTAAGTTTTGAAATGGGCCCAAGCTTTAACAAGTCTTCAAGATGATTCTACAGCACACTGGACTTAGAGAGCCACTACATCAATGGTATGAAATGAGGCCTTGATCTCAAAGCTGGCCAACGAAGAAATCTGGTGTCTCCCAGGAACAGGTCTGGGTTAGTACCTTTCCCACAACTAGTCCATGGAAAGCATAGCCTTTGCTCAAGCACTGCGATGGATTTCAAAACACAACAGCTAGGATAACTGATGATGCTACCTGGGGAGAACTGAGACCCATTCTCATGGCCACCACATAAGATCCAGAGAAAGATACCATTCTGCAGCTTCTTGTTTGTGTTACTCAACTGTATGTCTTAGGGATCTTTCCCCTTCCTCACATATTTTTATCTGCTGACTCATTTAATGTCTGCACAACGTCTCTTCCTGTCATCATTCACTGTTTGTGTAATCACCTCTCTACTGATAGACACTAATTTCCAATGTTTTTGCTATTTCATACAATGCTTCAGTGTTCATTTTATCTTCTACATTAAAGAAATCACCAAGAAGTGAAGTTGTGAAACCCGGTGTGTGTGTTACACTTTAATCACCACCGCTGTTTCCCCTCCAAACTGGTCCTATTGATTTATACTCCCATGAACAGAAAGTAGGTAAAAGTAACCATTGCCTTACTCTCCAGCCAACACTAGGTAGCATCACATTTTCCATGCTTACCTACCTGATGAATGCAGCGATATCTGACTGTTGTGAGACTGATGATCTTTCCATATATTTACTGGCCATCTGCAGACCCTCTGTGACCTGCCTACCTGGATCTCTCCACTCACAGTCATTTACATAGAGGTTGTGATGAATAAAACAAAGACCTACTGCCCATACTAAGTCAGGAGTATCTTTTTCATCTTTGGTTTTTTCCACGAACGTCTGAACATGAAATGGGTCCTTGTACACACATGACTTCAGAATAGGTAGGCGTTGAGGACCACGTGCTGGGGGAGCCTCCTGCAGACAGGAGCCCAGGACTCCCCTTGCCACGCACACCAACACCAGCACTGCCCAGGGCTGGCCCCCCGACCCCCACCCCGTCCAGCCAGCCAGAGGCAGGACCCTAGTGTCTCTCCAAGTGATGGCATCTCTAAAGCAGAGCTCATGCTGGAGGGCTCCCTCCCCAGCCCTCTTTCAGTTTCCTATCTTACTATAGAGGCCCACAACGGCGACTTGAGCACTTGCCCTGTCCCTCACTGTGTGTGCCATCTCCAGCCACTCATGAAAGCTTTCTGTACCTCAGCTTTCTTATCTGCAAAATGCAGAGGACCAGGCCCTTCAGAGAGCTGCCTTGACACTCCAAGTGCAAGGGCATCATCTGCAGCTCCCAGAGCTGAGCACATCAGCCTTGCAATGACTGGCCGTTCTCCTGAATGGCATGTGTTACTATAGCCAATCAACATGACAAGAGGGAGTTAAAATGCCTTTCAGGCCAGTTTACAGTAAAGAAAAGCCATCTCCAGTCCCACCCTCTCACAGGCTCTTCTCACCCCGGAAGCCCCTCCCACAGAAACTCCTGCAGCAAGACCCAGGACCCCCACTTGGTGCTCCTCAGAGAGCTGCCACTCTCCCGGCACCCTGGCCAGGCCCAGTTGGGCACTGATTTCTTCTTCTCTTGTCTTAATCTTGTGATGCCAATTAACTTTAATGAAAGTTAGAGGAGAAAATTGCGGGGTGTAGACACACAACTCTGTCTTCAGCAGGGAAACAAGGACAGTCTTAGAGCTGTGGTGATTTCCAGGTGGAAAGAAATGTGGAGCTTTCTGTCTCCTCCGGGTAAAAGAGGATTTACAAAACGCAAAGAAAATAGCTCTTGAAGCAGAGGTTTGAACTGTGCCAAGTTTATGACATGCAGGGGGCCCGCTCCCAGAAGGGAAGTTCTGATTAAGACTGACAGCTCTGCTGCCACTCCCGGAGGGATGGGAAAGCATTCTCCTCCTCGACAGGTAAGCGCGCTCCACCCACCCACCCACCACATGAAGCCTGCGCGGGTCTGGGGACACACCTGACTGCTGGTGATGGATTTCCCCCACTTTCATTTAATTACCCTAATTCCTCACATCTGTAGAGCCTTTCAGCGTCTACAGCACACCCATTATCTCACGAGCCTCATAACCACAGCTTGGAGTGAGAATTGGTTGGGTCCCCATTTTGGACACCGGCAAAAACAAAGCTGAGAATGGCAAGCTGTTGTGCCCAGGGGTGAGGCTGGCATGCGGTCCCCTCGGCTTCCCCAGGAGCGTATGAGTGGCTGGGTTCTCCCTCAGCCTCCGAGTCCCTGGTTGAGGTCAGCACAACTACCCAGGGGCCTGAGAACTAAGTCACGGCTTGTCTGATGATCCACCACCTCCTGCCATCAACAAGTCTTCACATCCTCCTTTCTAAGGGACACCTCAAGGTGTCCATGCTTCCTCTGAGACTCACCTATGATGTACCTGAAGCAGGTGCCACAACCTTTGAGGGCCTTTTACCTTCCTGGCTAGAGAATCCCTGCATCTCTCCATACACTTGTGGCTGGGTTCTTTTCTTTCTTTCCAACCCACCCTCCTCCACCAAAGGATCGAGAAAATGTGCACCCTGATTACATGACTCTAACTTCATCTTTTTAAAAAGAATTCTTTTGAAAGTATTACATAATTGTTTCCGTTTCTTAAGCACAGGCTAGGATGTCCAGTCTATCTGGTCCCAGGCTTTGCTGATCATGTGCCTAACCTGACTCAGCCTTCAGAGGCAGTGACACGTGGTAAGACAGCCAGTTACCCACCCAAGAGCAACCTCCCCTTCTTCTGTAGAAAGAGAATTGTCACTGAAGTCATGGCTGCCCAGCCAAAGACTACGTTTTCCAGGCTCCAATGCAGTTAGTCTACTCTTGTGACTGAATCTGGATCACTGGGGTGCCATTACAGGTTTCGGGCAACTTTGGGATCATCGTTTTAACTCCAAAGGCAAGTCCCTTTTATGATCTCCCTCCTCCTCTTCCTCCTCCTCCTCCTCCTCTTCCACCTCCTGCCTCTTTTTCTCCTCATCCTATTTTTCCTCCCCCTCTTCCTCCTCCTCCTCTTCTTCTTGCTCTCTCTCTCTCCCTGTCGCTTCCCCTGCCCTACCATTCCTGCATATAGGATTTGCTCACGTAGATGAAAACAATGGCCCAGGGGAAGCAAAGTAACAAGTTGTTAGGAGTCTCGCTCCTAAAATGAGGACATGAAGTCAGTCATTCCCCCAGAATTCATACATGAGAGGGACACAGAAATAATTTTTTTTCAGTCATTGGGTTTGGGAGTCTGTTTTATTACTACAGTTTGATCTTTAGTTGATACAAAATAATATTATGCATATTTATAGATATGGGAACTTTTAAGTTCATAAAGACTAAATGACTCGGTCAAGTTCACACAAATAAGAGCCAAGAGTTAAGGCCATATCTGTTAAATCCCCAAACCTCTGCACCCTGATTCATCCCTCATTTGTTCACTGATGCTTTAATGACTACCTCGGTAAGAAGAGCAGGAATGCCAGGGCTTTACCTGCACAGATGCTTACCTGTAACACATCTTACCTCCTTGCCCTCGCTCTGCTCAGGAGGGGAGCTGCACCGAGATGCTGAGGAGAGTTAATGTCTGATTTTCTGCCTGATCTTTGTGAAACCACACATGACAGTGGCTCTGAAACAGCCCCAGACCTGATGCAGATGATCCCGGAGAAAAGTCTGGGACACATCTCAGGAGGGCTGAAGGGAAACAGACCACTTTGCTGAGGGTCTAAAGGTGGTTTCCACAGAGAGCAGGAGTCTCTGAAGGCTTTTAGGAAAATGTCTTTATTCCTTAATATGTCCTAGACTATTTCTTCTCTGGGAATTAATATTTGTCAGTGGCAGAGACACAGGTGTGTAAATGCATTTGCTTATATTCACGGAGTAGTGTGTACATGTATTCACATGTGTGTTTGGGTCTGCGTATATGATACTGTGTATGTCTAGACGTGTGTGTGATGTGTTTCTAGTACACATGGGTCGCTCTAATTACATGTGTGTAATTGTGTGTGTGTGTGTGCATTTCTTTGCAGTTGAAGGATGTGTGTGTCCAGGGGGTGGGGGTGATCCACCAGTTGTCCACAGTATGACAGCATGACATCCACAGTCCACAATATGACAGTACGACAATTCAAAGTTCACAGCATGACAAGGAAGAATCGCTCCTTCACACCTCCCCCTGGTGGGAGAACTGAAGTCCTGACTCAGTGTGGCCAACCCCACCCCAAATTGTCCTGCTCAGATTTTTCTGGTTTTCTCCCAAATGCACATGCAGACACACACGCGCACACACACATGCACGTGCACACACACTCTCACTCTCACCTTCTTTGAAGGTCTTCATCAAGTCACTCAGCTCTGGACACAAGCTATAGGGATTACTGAGGCTTGGAGAGAGGCTGCAGAAGGAGAAGAATGAATTCCAGGCCAGGCCAGTACCGGAAAGCAGAGCAAGGAGCTTTCCACAGTGGGTTGGAGAGTCGCCTAGAAAGGTTAAAGGTGGAGACAGTCTCTCAGGAAGGGAGGATCTGAGGACATGGCCATCCTAGCTGGGCGCTCACCCTGCCCCCAAAATGGATGACTGATCTTGTCTTTCTGCTATTTCTTTGGACTTTGTGGTTCCCCCCCATGACCTGGGAAGTGAGGTTTTAATTCCATGATGTATTCCTCTCTCTCCTATAAGGCCCAGTCCAATGACAAAGGCTCAGAGGCCAAGAAACAGGGCTGCCAAGCCTGAGCATCTGCCTCCTCACCCTCATGCCCAAAGGTGTCCCCAGACTCTCACCTGCCAAGGGCTCATGGCCTAGTCAACGAC
This sequence comes from Solenodon paradoxus, assembly GCA_004363575.1. NCBI lineage: Eukaryota > Metazoa > Chordata > Mammalia > Eulipotyphla > Solenodontidae > Solenodon > Solenodon paradoxus. Next base: position 391,330 of record RJWH01000204.1, read on the forward strand.
CATCATCAGGTCCCTGGAAATTCCAAGGATAAGAACCCAGTGCTGGGAACCCTGTTAAGTATCAGGAGACAAACCTGGGACTGTCCCATGTGTTCTGGTTGAAGGTAATGTCAAGTGAGGACTTGGGCTCCAGCAACTGGGTGCTATCCTAGGGCCTGGAGCCAGAGCCACCATTTCTAACCAAGCACCAACCATAACGAATCACATCCTGGAGGGCAGGCAGTTAGGGAACCAAATCAGCCATCCAGCGCGAGAAATGACATCGTGCCCAGACCCGAGCTGTAAATTTTGAAAATGTCTAGCACTCACTGAGAGCTCCCTGGGGGCTGGTCTAGGCACCCCAGCTACGTTAACTCATTGCATCTTTATGTATTCATGTCACCACCCCCATTTTACAAATGGGGAACCTGAGGCACAGAGGGCACAGGTTCCCCCAGTCACTCACCTAGTAAGAGCAGACTGAACTCTGAACCCAGGCAGCCAGTCTTGACTGTGACTCTTGCCTTGATGTGTGTGAGGCCTGGTGGGACACAGAGATGCAGGAAATGCCTGGCACGGCAAAGTCAGACCAGCTTCTGAGGGGAGGGCTGCTCAGGCAGGGGTGCCTGGGGGGCAGGAGTAACTTGGCAGGGGAAGGGGGCTATGGGGAAAGTGGCAACGGTCAGTATGCAGATTTAATAAAGCAGCAGTTTTCAAAATTCCTTTTTAGAGTGACCCACAGCAAGCAATGCATTTCCACTGATGGAGTATGTGTGTACATAAGTCCGACGGAGACTGAGCTTCCTGAACCAACGCTCATCCCTCTTCCACAGGATGGACTTGATATTTTCCATTCTATTCGATTCAGCTTGTGAAAGTGCTACTAAACATTCAGCAAATTTGCTTTGGAATCCCCTGAAGTTTCCTAGTGAGTCATATAAAAAGCACTCATTAGAGTAAGTTACACAGGAGGCAGAGGGCAGAGGGTCAGCGGTGTCACCGTTGCCGCGGCTGAATGGGGCCAGAACTAGGATGCGGCACCCAAGACACCTAAACTTTGAAGTTTAAGGAGGTGCTTGCTCTTGGGGTTGTGCCTGTTTAGAGTTGGCACCTCAGAGTGAGCTCTTCCTTAAGGCTTTGCACACACGGTACCCCCGTCACCACACCCTGATCTCTGTCCTGTGGCCGATCACCTAGCTTGTAGCAGGCATCGGGCCCAGGGCTTGCAAACACCAACTCGTCTTCCCAATAATCCCTCTTTCTATTGAGGAAATAGAACAGAGAGAGGCCCCAAAGTGTCAACTAGAACTATTAGTAGTCCCAGAAATCTTGGGTGATTGCTGGTACAGACAAGAAAGTGACAGGAACAGCGGGGATGAAGTGGATAGCCAGCCCAGGGCCACCAAAACGCAGCCTGTCATTGACTGGCCGGGTGCACACATGCTGTTGATCCAAATATCCACATGCATTTTCCAGAAGCCACCTTCTCAACACCACTATTTTGCAAATGGCAGAGAGCTCAGCCTAGGAAATTCTTAAGCGTTGTCTACTTCTGTGCTTAAACAGCAGTGGTGCAAAGTGCCTGCACAAGGCCACCTGCTAAATTCTGCTGGGAGCCTCAGTGCTCTCATGGACAGCTACTTGGAGAACACTAATCTGTGCTTCACCAGAACAGATTAAGTCATAAACATTTTATCTGACATTCCGATGGATTATCGCTCTACACCCACCAACATAGCCGAGCTGATCAGATTAACAACACAAAGTGCGAGCGAAGAGGTGGAGCGACTGGAACTCACACACGGTTGATGGTATGTCAACCGGTACAATGGAGTCTCATAAACCCTTTATCACTATCTACTAAAAAGAGACATGTCCTGTGATGCTGAACCTCCTTTCTAGGTACATATATACTCAAAAGAGAGGCAGGAATCTACGTGTTCAGAGTAGCAGTATTCATAAAAGCCCTGAGCTGGAAACAACTCAAAGATCTGTCAACAGAAGAACGAATAAACAATGGTGGAATGCTCATCTACTGCACAGTAATGAAAATAAGTAATCCACCGATCATCTAGATGCATCTCAGAGCAGGCCAGCGGCTGCCGGCACAAATGTCTTATTAGGCAATGAAGGTTCTTTGATGTTCTCGCTTTTGAACCAATCTCTGTATAAAAAGAAGGCAGACCAAACCCCACCCCACAGAAGGACACAGAAAACTCCCATAAATGGATATGGTCATTCAGAGTCACATGGCCAGATTCAGCATTTACATAGATGAGGTTAGTGGGGCACTGATGAAATCCAATCACAATGGCCATTCCTTCTCCATCCATTGTCCTGGGGGTCAGACAGACAGCTTGAAACATGTGCGCCATCTCATGTCCCCCAGGGACATGTCTGAGGTCTCTGCTAGCAGCAGGACTGGCGGTCATGACCCCCCTCAGTGGTAGGGTGGACATTCTTCATACAGCCAAGCTCCAGGAGGCTTTGTAGACACTTCAGTACAAACTTGCATCAGGGTGAGAACTCTACCTCTGGACGCCTCCATTCTCAGCAGCCCCAGTAAAAGCTGTTTGCTTCCCGGCCTTCGAAAGAGGCAGTTGTTACTATGTGCAGGAAAAGCTCTCAAGGCCAGGGCTCCAAGAGAGTTACTGCAGACACCAGATAAAGGAGGTTCTGCCCTGATATAGGATTTGACGGGCCCATAAAGGCTGCCGAATACCTCTGAGCGCCATGTGCTTTTGACATGTCTCATTTTCTGCATGAACGAGAGACACAACCAAGGTGAAGGAACTTTCAGTTTCATTTGCAGCACATGAAGCCTCGCTCACCTGCAGCCTTCCCAGCAAGCACAGGGGGAGCAGGGCTTGCCAAGCGATGACTCTGCTTTAACAGAAAATGTGGGACTTCCTTACCCCCTGAGGCTGGGTCCTGACGGGTCTTGGGACAGTCGAAGTGAGGGGAGATCTCCTGTTACCTGGTGATTGAGAGAGAAAGGAAATTCAAGGCCCACAGGTGAAGTCAGCCCTTGGAAACTCTGTCAAGCTTATGATTGGTGACCTCAGTTTTGACATGCATGCTTCCTCCCTCCAGGGAAGGAATGGGGAAGGGAATGGACGCTTATTAGGCATTACCACTGTGGGGGACCCCTATGCCAGGGTCTCTACCTCATCTCTGATCATTCTTTAACCATTATTCCCATTGACAGATGGAAATACTAAGTCATACCCTTGGCAAATGTCAGAGCCAGGCTTGTCAGCCCCTCAGAAAATCAACAGCTTCTGGACTTCCCCTCCCATTCCCCACCTTTGGCCACTTAGCACCTGTTTCCACAAAATGGTCTGATAGCAGCATTTTGCTCCTCAGTGCTGTAGGGCAGGATTGGCTGAAACCTGGCACAGTTTCAGGCTGGGATTCTGCCTCAAAGGTACAGGTACAGAACAAGAACCTTCAGTTGACTTCTATCCAGAAGCTTCCAATAGAGTACTTCTCCCTGGACTTGTCCACCCCAAGGTCCCTTACATGGGTTTGTATTTGTAATTCTGAATTCTTACGCCAAATTGTATCAGCTCTAAGCTTGAAACCTCCCTTGCTGCCTGTGTTGTATTGTTTGGGGAAGGGGTTTTGGACATAGTTCTAATGATGGCGTTGCTCTAACCCTGATAAAGAGCTGTGCACCTTGAACCTGGGTACTGGCCTTTGCGGATGCTAAAAATTCACAGCTGAGGACAGTTGAATCCAGGTCCCTGTTGGGATCATGGAGCCTCCAGTCTAGTCCTGGCTGCCACCCTGAAGCTTCCTGTCATGTGGAGAAATAAGCACCTCACTTGTTAAAACTGCTACTTTCCAGGTTCTCAGTTACTCACAGCCCAAGACAATCCTAACTGACACAGCCCCTCCCACCACCCACAGACAGCCACTGTGAATGTTTTGCTTGTTTCCTTAGTCTAGTCCTTCCTCTGTGTAGACAGACTTGGAATCTGGCTCCTTCACTTATCAAGCAGGTTCTGAAAATAAATCACTTGGCCTCTTTGTGTCTAGAGGTTCTTGATCTGTGAATACAAGACAATAATAGTCACTTCCTCATGGAGCTTTGCAAAGATTCAGTGGAATGACACATAAAATGATGAGCACAGTCCTTAATATGTGTACAATAAATGTAATTATTACTAATGTCAACATTTTACACACCGCTTTTTTGCATGGTATTATACTGTATGCATTAAAAAGTCCTTGTAAACACCATTCTGACAATGCCCAGAACTTCCTATGCATGTAATAAATGTCTGCTATCATGAATATCACAATTTCATATTCTATTTTTTTGTAAGGTGCAGGTAGGAATGAAGGCAAGTAAGCAAGCAGTCAGGGCGAGAGAGGAAGAAAAAGCATTTTTCATTTACTTTTTTATTTAGTTGTGCATCTTGGTTGTTTCCTTCGATTCTAAGCTATGAACCTGGTTCTGGAGATATACATGGACTAGGCTCAGCCAGAGGTAGTGGACCTAACCACTACTCCACCAGGGCACCCCATACTTTTTTATTTAATATTATGCCACAAACATTTTCCATGACAATTAAAATTTTCCTATTAACATCAAAGAATGCTTATTTAGTATTTTTTCATATGGTTCTATCAGGGATCAGGAAATATTAAAGAGCCATAAAGCACTATTTTAGGTTTTGTGTACCATCTGGTTCTTGTATCAACTACCCATTTCTGCCATTGTTGTGCCAAAGCAACCCCGACTAGACATAAAGGAATGGACATAACTGTGCGCCAGCAAAACCTTATTTACAAAAATAGGTGGAGCTCTGGATGGGCCCAAGAACTATAGTCTGCTGACCCCTGGACTAGTTCATCACATAGTGAATTAATCTCTTACTATTAGAGCCTCATTTGGGACCCAACTGTGGAGCTATTGTAGACGGAGCTGCAGAGGAGTTCTTGCTCTGATATCCTTGACTACATTTTTTTTATTTCCTCAGGATAGTTTCTCAGAAAAGAAACTATAATTTAAAGCTCTTGTATCTTATTAACAAATTCAGTAGGCATCAAATGTTCTTTGAAGTCAAGCCTTGCCCTTTGACCTATACCTTTGTTTATCCCACTACCATTTTTCCAGATGTTTCCTGAGCATGAACTCTGTCTCTGCTATCAGACTTCCAATTCCTCGAGGATAAAGATATAACATCTTATTCTGCTGTCCTGTGCCTGGCCCTCCATTTCACCATATCCCTCCCTCAAAGCACACACACACACACACACACACACACACACACGTGTGCACCCTCATGCACACACACACCTGTGCAGTATTTATCGTGACTGCATACATGCAATTTGCAAAGGAAGCTAGGTAAGTGGCTGAACAAATGAACCCCACATGTTTAAAACCTCAAGGAGGCCAGAGTCAGAGACATGTGGCCAATCTCTGAGACTTGAAGGTAGGGGGCCTTTGTAACCTAGGTGATGTATAACTCCACCCTTTCCCACCAACCCGGGCAAGATGTCAAAGAAGACAGTAACTTGTCCCAAGAGCTATCTATCTCATTGTTTGTCCAGAGCTTGGTACCCTGCCCCATCCCTTCCCCATGAAAAAACATGGATGGTCCCTCCGGGACTCACCACACACGCTCTCATCCTCCACTTCCTCACTTCTTTTCCAGTCTCATACCATGGCAGGCCCTCTCACCAATAAGCGAGATGGAAGAGAACTGCTTCCTCTGCCAAAATCTAGTTCATGAAAAATGAAAAATGTTCTCCTACATTTCTTTTCACCTTGAATTTCTTGTGAAACCAAATGGCAGTTTCCAAAGGTGAAAAACTGTTATTTTCCCAGACAAATTCCTGTGAAGTGAAAATTGCTAATTTCACACAGCTCTACCACTGATGACTATTATTACTATGGGCTCTAGATTAGCACCATTTGATCAAGAAAAAAATAATACCTGGGGTATAGTCCCAGCGGATGTGAAATGTTCCTTTGGCCAAACTTTCACAGGCCAAGAGCCAGTGGGAAGCCTTCTTAAGTCTCAGGTCACCACGCCCATGACCACCATCGGTGTGGATGCTCCTGAACCCAGACTCCCTGCCAGACATGCCCAAGTTCAAGAACATGACTTCCAAACACAAGGATACATTCTTGGGAGGCCAGGGAGGCCAGCTCCCCTTTAAAGACCTTCTGAGAGGAGAAGGGACACACAATCTTTCTTGATCATTTTAGAGTGAATAAATCGAATTCTTTACAATGGTGACCTGTGTGAGATGCTCTCTCCCCATGTGAGTTCATAGGGTTACCAGGACAAAGCACCACAGATTGGATGGCTTAAACAACAGAAATGTATTTTCTCACAGTCAAGGAGGCTGAAGTCCAAGATCAAGGTGCCAGCAGGATTGCTGTCTCCATGGTCTCTCTCCCGAGCCTATAGAGAGTTCTCTTTCTCTGGCATCATCACATGGGTTTCCCTGCATGTCTGGATCCTAATCTCTTCGTATAAGGACACCTGTCACACTGGAATAGGGTCCACCTTCATATCCCCATTTAATTTAATATCTAGTTAAGGCTTTGTATCCAAATACAGTCACAGTCTAAAGTACAGACCGATTTCAACTTAGGCAAGTTGGAGGGACTGCCCAGGTCCCCAACACAGCCATCTTATAATCGCTTTGTGGTTAAAGGACTTCAGGGCTTATCTAGTTATGTGGTTTTCAAGCTGTGCTCTGTGGAGCATTTATGGTTGCTAAAGTGACTTTGGTGGGCGTGGGGAGGGTCCCCTGGTTGGGATGGAGAACTGTGGGTGGGAATCTGGAAAATCAAATCTGCCCAAACAAATCAGCAGGGCTTTATCCACCCTTTACCAAGGTTCCAGTTAAGATTTTAATAGAACCAAAAGTTTTGTTTTAGAAAATATTTGAAAATTAGTGATCAATTTTCAATTAACCACAGGTAAGATGAGCCAGATGTACAGCTATCCACCTGCTGGCCTATCTTGGGTAGAGCTGAGCTCCCAAGTTCTGGCTGACAGTTCTGTCCACTGCTCCTCACTGAAGTGGCTCTTAAGCCAGACCTGGGGAGCCATGGGTATATGAGGATGCTGGTGGTGGCAAATATGAACATCATGCTGGAGTCAGACTATGAATTGAACTCATCTGTCACACAGCATCACCTTAGACATTTAGATGTGTGGATCTGACTTCGTGTCGGAAAATCTGAGTTACCCCTATCCTGGTGTCAGATAGTGCTTGGAAATTTTCACTTCAAACAAGAAGAAGAAAGTGGTCCATTTAGGTGCATTTGGGTGTCTCATTTAGGGGCCCTGCACAGCACCGAGAAGTGATAAATATCTCTGGGAACAAGCCGTGGATAACTGTGTTTGCACGCTTCCCTGGGTGTCTGGCTGTCAATGGCAAACACAGAGATGAAGGAAAAGCATCAGATTCCATTTAAAAAATAATCATTTAATCTCCTAAAGCCTGACACACTGAGCTCACAGCACAAGAGTTCTGGGCTTTCTAAGAAATACTCCGGGTGTGGACTATCCCAGGAGGGTCTTGCGTTTGAAAACTAAAGTGATCATTCTACCGAGAGACAGTCAGGATAGGGGGCAGCTTTGGGGATGAGTGAAAAAGGGATATTCCTGGGATGTACGTTGGGGCCTTCCTTGTACTCTCTCCTGGTCAGAAGGCTCAGAAGTCCCAGGCGTGAGATGGCACTGGAGGCAGCACAGGGAACAGAACGAATTCGGCCTGCACTTCCCAGACCCTAAGGGTAAGTGAGTGAGTAAAACTGGAGTCTCATCCCAAATCAAGAGTCTCCATCAACCATGGGAAGTTTTTTCTCTAGGCTTTTCTTTGGAATGTTCTGGAACGTCCTGGTAGAGTTCATACCAGGCAGTTTGGGCTGCCCAACTCAAATCCCTCTCCTGGTAACACCTGGATCAACTCTGGAAAAGTCACTGAAAGAATTCATGGAGGAACAGCTGGCCCGGCTGATGGAAAGGACAACAGCAAGTGCCAGCTGCTCCTCGGCAAGGGCCTGCTCTCGGCCGGGGCATGTGTCTTCCTGCCGCAGCCTGGTAACTCGGCGCTTCCACCTGGACTAGTTGGGACCATCCTTTCCAACGGCATGTCGCACACAGCCCATGACCCGCAGCATCATCCTTACCTGGGAGCTGCAGGCTCTCCAAGCTGGCCCAGACCGAACCGAATCAGGATCTGCATGTTGGCAAGACGGCCCTGGCAGTCGGAGAAGTACTGGTCTACCGGAAGTCACCTCCGGGGGCTTGTCCTGCCTGCGGCGCCGGGAGAGGCCCCTGGGACACACCGGTAGTGGTGGTCACTCCGCCACGATGCAGTGTGAGAGAGAACACTACAGAAGCCCTGAATGAGCGCACAGAGCGGACTCCGGGAGAGCTCAAGATGAGCAGGCACAGGACGTCTTTCGGAAGACGGATGCGGACTCAGCCCGGCAGGGGCGTGGCATCAGCGAGGGGCCGGCGCTGTGGCCTGAGCATGCGCAGACTGAGGGGCCTAGTTTGTGTGCCTCGCATGCATTTAATTCCTGCATCAGCCTTAGGAAGCTGGCATCCATCTCACAAATGGGAAAATGGAGGCTGTGGGGCCAGCCTTCAGCAATCATTTGGCTCTCTCCCATAAAGTTGAATATTCCCCTTTCCTCGGATCCGGCAATGTCACGTCTATATGATTTCCTGGAGAAACTCGTGCACATGCAGTAGGAGGCACTTACTAAAACGCATACAAGTGCTGGTTATAATTATTTTAAAAAACTGGATACAAACCAAATGCCCATCAAAAGGAATCTGGATAAGTAAATTGTGGTGTATTCACACAATGGGATGCTCTCCAGTGGGGGCGGGGGGGGGGAGCAGATGAAACCACCTCAGGCTGTCCACAGCAAAAATGAAACTCCAAAATATAATGTTAAGTGAGGAAGAAAACAAGCCACACAAGACGTCATAGAGTGTGCCACAGCTGATAGAAGGCCACCCCAAAGAGGCAAAAATGAGCGATACACAATATGTTGTAAAGGGATGTTTATATAAATAATAAAAAAGTTTTGTATTGTGTTGGTGTCAGGATCACGCTTCTCTGCCAGAGGTGGAGGATTGAAGGAAAGAGGCCCAAGGACGCAGGCAGATGAGAAAGGACCACATCATAGGTTGGGAGGTGAGCACACAGGGTTCACTTCCTTGCGTGTCCCAGGTCTTCTTTTATATGTGCACTGAGTTATAATTTCTAAAATACATTTACATTCAAATGTTGAAATGCCCAGACTCAGAGGGAGGCTGACTGTCCAGCTTACACAGCTGGTAATGGGTTGTGCTGGGTTTGAACCTGGGCAGGGAACTGCAGTGTCTGCATGTACCATGGAATGCTGCTGCCTGTTTTATGTTCAGTTGGCTCTAATAAGCAGCTATACTATCAACCACAGATTCCAGAGCACAGGTAGATTCATGGTGATTACCCACCCCTCCCCACGAGGGGACGAGTGCAGACACGCCAGGCCAGAAGCCTTCATGGGGAGCTCAGTGCTGGCCTGATCTCTGCCCTGAGTGGTCCCAGAGGGCCACATCTGCCTCTGAATCACCCACCCGCCTCATTCCACGGGTGACGCCTTGAGAGTCAGCTCACAAGGGGCTCCCAGAAATCTGTGCCTTTACTCTGTGGAGTCATGACCAATGGGCAAAACCAGAAAGAAAGAGAGAAAACAGAAGAGGAAAGTAGATGTCAGTTCATCATTCCAGCTTCTACACTTTCCCAAGAGAGCTAGAGAGGACCCCGATTTGGGGAAATACATCACAACTGTGGGAAGGTCTATCACTTCTTCCCAACACTCAGCTTGGTGAAAGGAGCTACCACGGGTCTGTTGCCAGAGAAGGGACGTGACAGGCAGATGAGGAAACTGACCCGATCAAGACTGTGTGACTTTGGTTGGTGAGTCTCCCTCTCTGGACTTTGAGTCCCTATCATCCAACAGATGCTGGCGATTCATATGGGGTCGCCCAACTCCCAGGATCTGCAGTCCTCAGGGAGGCGAAATAAGGAGAGAAGCCCTGTCTCCCACCTTTACTGGTTCTTCTAGGAGGGAATTAACCCAGGCCCTCTGCAGCATGGGTTCAAAATAAACATTTTTGAAAGAGAAAAACATCAAAAACAAACGACTTCTGCTGCTCCATTTAACATTTGGGCCAGACTCTGGAGAGCCTAAGAGAATCTTTGGATTTCCTTTTCATTGCGTGGCTCTGATAGCAAACGGCCTCTCTCCAACTGAACACAAAGGAGAGAAGAAAGAGACTCATGCCATCAGCTATGGGACCAGCATCGTGCAAACACAATGGGCACTCGTCTCATTTCCCCAGCACCTCCCAAACTGTGCACCAAGCAGAGTCAGATGTCTCCTTCCCAGAAAGTGGAAGAGGAAAATATCAATCTGTTTTGGGGAAAGTTACGAATTGCGTGTGCCTGGAATACTTGATATATGACTGTAGCCTGCTGAGCAACAAGCGATTCTTGCTGTTACATTTGATCTTGGGGTGGTAATGTGCTCTCCTGACATCATCCAAATGGAGAATGACTGAGGATGTTTTATAGAAGATGGCTGCAGACTTCAAAGGCCACTCTTAACCCCAACCACCCCCGCCTCCCTCCCTTTCCCTCTCCTTCCCCTCCAGGCCCTCCTCTCCCTTTACCCAGCAAATTGTTTCGGAGCCAAAAGTGATTGTAGGACGATCAAGAATCAAGGAACGTGTGACAGGTGGTACCACCTGTGTCTGGGCAGCAGCCTCACAGGCTGCATCTGCTCCCCAGTTGTGGAGGGAGGGGGGTGTCAGGCTGAGAAGGATTCCCAGCAGGGCCAAGCCTGTGGCCTAGGCTGCTCTGGAGGGAGTCGGTGGGGGGGGGGGGTGCTGAGAGAGGGATGAGTGCTCCCCAAGACCAGACAGCAGTTTCCTTCTGCCCAAGTGCCAACGAAGCCCCTACATTTATCTCAGACAGGAAACTGAGGCCCCAAGAGGTGAACCTGAAGTCCCCCACACTGGAGGGCAAGAGCAGAAGGGGCCCTAGGCACCCCAACTCCCTGCTCTGACTCCCCCCACACCAGCCACTGAACCTCTACTTGCCTCTCAGGGGGAAAGTCAAAGTCATGCCAATGTCTCCCTTCCTTGGGCTCATGCTGTATGTTGTGCCCTAAGCACATGACCTGGGTCCACTCACTTTACCATCAACCAGAGAATGTTGGCCCCCAGGAAACATGTTTCATTGTCAGGACTGCGGGAAGCGGGTGCTACTGGTATCTAGAGGGTAGAGGCCAGGGATGCTGCTAAACCTGCAGTGCACAGCACTGTGGCCACCACGCAGAATGTTCCAGCATCCAACTGCGGTCTGATCAGGGAACCCTGCGTCAACCCCAGAGGACGGGTATTATTGTTATCACTGCGGCAGTGGTGGCGGCAGTGTCGTCTTCATCAGTGTCATTGTGATGATGGTGGGGCGTTCTCATGTTCCAGACATGGAAACAGAGATAAGTGACTTGCCTGGAGCTACACAGCTTGTAATGGCAGAGCCAGCAGGTAAACCTAAGCAATCAAACTCCCAGCCGGGACACAGGTTTCCTCTCTAATCATGCAGAGAATGCAGGAAGTCAAGTGCATCTAGAAAGTTCCACAAATACAGATCAAGCTCAAGAGCCACTGGCCCTCACCCAAATTCACTCCCCTCCCAGAGCAATGCACACTCCGCAGTCGGTGCTCATTCTTTGGCCTTTTTCTCTCCTTCTTCAGGTACATGAACTCATGGAGCCCCATCGTCCTGTCCTGTGGTTGGAGGCGACTTCAAGGAAACTGTCCTGTACCTGTCCTTTGCATCTTGATTTCTCAAACTTGCCCACTGTCTTTCCCTATCAGGATTTGCGGACATGCATCACTTTTAAACAGCTGCTTAATATTCCATGGTTGGAATATCATCACTCTCTTCTTGATGGGCATTTGGGTGGTTTCCAGTTTTGGATTCTTTGAAACATATGGTTCAGTGGCCTAAAGCAGAGGTTTTGGAATCACACAAGCCTGGATTCAAATTTTTGAGCTGGTGCTGTGAGCTTGGAGGAGTTCCTCAGCCTCTCTGAGTTTTCAATTCCTTGTCTGCCAAACAGGAGCATCACAGGACTTGTGTTTAAGTTTTTGATGACATTGTAAGTGAAGTACACTCTGTCTGGCACACAGAAAATGTCAAAATTGACAGAATTTGCTGTTATTATTACCACACATTACTATTACATACAGTTAGTAGCAGTAGTAATTCAATTAGTCATCCACCCAAGTCATTTCACACAGAAGTACCATCAAAATCTGGAGAAAATGTCAAATGATGGAGCTCCTATGTCCAAAGACTTAAATCTCATTCCCAGCATTGACTGACTTAACTGTAGCTCACATGATTGGATCCTGGGGAGCTGGAGTTGTTGCTAAGGTGGGTTTTATGGGAACCATCTTTCCACTTGACCAATGCAGCAATGCCACATCCACAGGAGACTCAGCCAATGAGTGCACCTAGGAATTTTTAAAAAGAACATGGGAGTTCTGTGCCCATTTGAATCACACTAGATGAAGACATGCTGCTTGATAAGCTAATTTCTTTACACGGTAGGTGGTGGTTACCAGAGGTCATGAGTGGGCAAAGACCCAGTCATTCAGGAAGAGCACATCTAAGCACAGAGGTGTCTGAGAACTTGGGGCTGAATTTTGTAAGCAGGATCTTTTCAGTCACCATCAGATGCTCCCCAAGAACAGACCCTGAGGCCCCCGGAGATGGAGCAATGGAGGGGTGCCTCTTCTAGGGAACAGAACCAAGGTTCTAGAGCAGAAGTTCGGTGAGGAGTTTGCAAATTGAGATGACTGTGTCAAGAAAAGATTTCAATTACTTACTATTGTCACTGCCACTGTCCTGCTTGGAGGGGTAAGCGGCAGAGGCTGCCTGTGGTTTCCTTCTGTATTATCCCACCTTCAGAGGGCTCCGTAAGGAGGTGCCTGCCCCTCTGGCCATGAAGGTGGGCCGCACCCAGCGTGGGCCCATCACTGTAGAACCCCCCTCCCCCCCAGAAAGGGTGATTGGTCCTGGGGACAGCACGAGTCATGATGGGCCAGGGATTGTGCTCATTTTCCCCTGGACTGGGAAGAAGGGAGTAATAGCCTTTCTTCCTAAGTACCAACCATTCTGCATAGGTCTCTAGAGCTGCTGGCGGCCAGAGGTGCCCGAGAACTCACGGTAAACCCACAAACGTCCTTGGAGAGATGGAGAGTCTGGCAATGGTTCAAATCTGTGGGAGCATTCCTCCTTTTCCTCCTCGTTGCTTAAGCCAATCAACTTATCTTTCGCTTGTCTTTTTGAGTCGGGTGTCTGTCATTCACAAATAACAGAGTTCCGACTAAGACATCCACCAAGTCTGATGCGACAGTGCGACAGCGGGGCGTGTTTAAGTGGGAAGAAGCAACATCTCAGCAACCCCTGGGGCTCACAGCCTGGAACTTCGGTCAGCCTGTACCCTGGATTTCCTCAAGAACCATCACTGTTTTTCAAAGATGGGAAGTGTGTGTTCCTCTCAAAGCAAGAACCAGACCCATCTGTCCTGGGTCTTGGGCCCTGCACTCTGACCAGCACATTGGACAGGATCCTTCTGAATGCCAGTTCATTCTTGAGCCCTGAGAGAGAACTCTAGAAAGGCCCTCTAGCCCAGAGCAGGGCTGAGGACCAGCAGGAAAGCCCCAAGAGAAACAGAATCCTAGGAAGGGAGGGAGAGAGACTCCAGCCACAAAGAGACAGGAAAGAAAGCAGCTCCAGAAGGAATAAAATGGGAATGGAGGGGAAAAAGTGCCACTCAGGACTTCAGAAGGACATGCCAATAAGAGTGACCCCAAGTCAAGGGGGATTCGGTGGCCGAACTATTTGGGAGCCAGAGGTCTGAGTGAGACGTCTGCACCCAGGCTGCGCACGTGGGCTCTCTCCAGGACTGCAGCTGTGCCTGATCATCTGTGAGGTTCACCACAGCCAGCTGGGTGCCCGGAAGAAGGGGACATGTACCACATGTTCGTGCACAGGGATGTGCAAAGGTAAGTGCACACTCAGCCACTGCAGGTGCCTGAGATGGCCCGGGATGGCTGCTAGTCTGTGTGTGGGGTGTGGGGCGGGGCAAGTGCAGCAGGAGACCTGGGGATGTGACAGAGCAGGGAGAGTGAGTGACACACTTGAAGAGTCAGAGGAAGCGGGGTGAAGGTCGGTGAGAGAATGTGTGAACACCTCATTGTGTGTGTAAGCACGCACACACACAGACTTACCCACAAGAGAGAGACCAAGATGACGAGAAGCATGACTTGACTAGTGGAGATGAAATGAGCGGGCTACTCCACTGAGTGTACGTGGGGCAGGGGGACCGCTGGTGAGGGGCTTCCTGGGGTGTCAGCCTCCTGAGGGGCTTCCCTGCGGTCCTTCCAGGAGAGGGCAGGCAGCTCCCCACCTCGTGCCCTCTCCTCCCAGAGCCTCTGCCCAGCCAAGACCCTCCCCGCTGGCATCCGGCCTGAGACCGAAGTCCTGCCAAGGGAAGTCAGACTAGTTCCTCACCGAGGTGCCAACTCCCTCCTGTTTGGCCTGGGGTCTGGGGGAACGGACTTGTTGGGAAAGAACTCTGATTTGCTTTCCCAGTCCTGAGGCACCTTCCAGTGCACAGCAGAGTGGGGCTGAGAAGACCCAGGCGCCACGAGCTCTCTGCAGGGGACTCTCCTGGTGAGCGCTGCATGAGGACCTTCAAGAGGCGGCTGAACCCAGGAATTTTAAAAGCCAAGAGCGTGGTGTCATGGAGACACCTGCCACCGAGGAGGGACCATGCTGGAACACCTAGCATGTTCCCAACTCTGTAAGGAGAGAATGGGAACCCCTGGGGCCTGCCAGGGCCCCCTCAAGAAGGCCAGACTTGCAGGGAAATCAGGGCCGCAGGTCCCCAGGCATCTTGCGGGTGCATGAGTTGAAACAGGCCTGGCCTTCGTCACAACTTCTGACTCTGGTTTGTGTTCACCGCCCACATACCAGTGCTTTCTGGCTGTCCATCTTCTCCGGGTCACCCCAGGCCCCCACCCCCACCCAGGCCTTCCCACCCAGACCAAAGGATGCTCACCCTGCCGCGGTTCCCGCCGGGCCTGGTGCTGACAGGGGGACAGGGTCAGTGGGCCATGAGGGGTGGGCCACACTCCGACAGGCTCCTGGGGAGACCCCCACGTCTCCCAAAGCTCTGTGCGTGACCCACACCCCGATTCCTTCCTCCCTCCAGGATGATGAAATCATCATCTCTCGATCGGGACCTGTTCATGTCACAAGATAAATTGTCAAAATGTTTTGATCTAATTGGGTCTTTTTCAAGTCAGCTGAAAACCATCAAGCAGGGAGCCAGATGGAGCTGGTGATTAATGAGGGACATTTGGTCTCTTCTCCACATCCATCATGGAGCCCACTAGTCCGCCACAGAAGTGGGTATACTGAGGCAGGGACGGGCTCAGACTTGCCTGCTTCCATGGGCTGCAAAGTGTGGCCTTTCCCCCAAGGGGATCCAGGAGCTCTGTCCAAGACAGGCTTCCCTGAACAGCCTCTTATCCTTAGATTGTCTCTGCTGGGGGCACATTGACGCCATGCTCCAGTGAAGAGTGCACAGAGGAGAAGGAGGACACACATTTCTGTGAGCCCAGGGTAAGCACTGGCTGCCGCCTCCATCAGACCTGGAAGCAGGGCCCCTGTGGCTCAGCCTGAATGGCTATTCTCTGAATGGCTCTGCTTTGTGGTCCACTGGCTGAGGGTTTCAAGAGAAGGATTCTACCAGAAAAAAATGGCCTCATAGGTACTCTCCAGAGTGCTGGTCCAGGAGGGGCCTTCCACCTGTGTGGCCATCAGTGAGATTGCCCCTCTCTGAGCTTCTGGTATCTCGTGGGTAAAATGTGAGTGGGGCCTAGGCCTCTGATGCTCTGGGCCATGGGTAGAGCTGTGTGCTCTACCGAGGATGCATGTTTGGCACTGGCTGGATCATCTTAACCATCCTGACACCAGTGTTGACTCTGACAACTGAACTGACTTCTGCAATGGGCCCTAGGTATTGGCTTCAAAGGTCCTCAGGTGATTGTAATGTGCAGAGCAAGCTCAGAGCCCATGAACTGGGGGAAGTCATGTGTCAGCCCAGCTGAAGCCTGTCAGTGGTTGGAGCCCCGGGTGTCATGCCTGAGTCCCTCCTCTAAAGATTGGGGCTCTTCAAGTGAGCCCCACGGGAACATCAGGGGATTTGAAGGTGAGAGGAATCCTAGAACACAGTGACTGATTCCTTAGGGAGAAGGAGGGTGAAAAATCCAGGATGTCCTCCCAGTGACTATCTGGTATCCATTCATCTGACAAACATCTGCTGAGTACCTACTGTACACCAGGCATGCCTGAGGATGCCAACAGAAATGGCCCCTGCCTTTGAGCACCTTGCAGATTAGTAGGGGACAATCTGTGATATGTGTCATGGGGGCCAGGAGATGGTCTCAGCAAGGGGACTTGGAGAGTGTCACTCACGAGAGATATTTGAGCTGAACCGAAGACAGTAAACAGGTCATGCATCGGGGGAGTAATCAAGGCTCAGGGACCAGCATTTACTCATAACCTGCCTGCTCTCCTCCTCAGGCCTTCTTTCCCTGATAAATGTGCATAAGTCTTATTATGAACCATCTTGTGTTCTGAACACCTGAATGAAGGGGTTTTAGTGAGGAAGTTCTAAGAGCACGATAAGTTATTCCAACTGACAATCTCTTAGCCATCGTTTTAATGCTAGTTTGAAAACCCCTTCCTCCAGGAAGCCTTCCCTGATGCCCTGACCACCACACGTGATTCCACTGCTGCACCTGTCCTCTTTTAATCCTATGTGTTGGTTATGTGTCCTCCCCCACTCCCGCACATTTCACGTAGCCAGTGAGTTCTGAGGCCTGTATGATTTGCTCATTATTGAATCTCTAGTACATAGTGAGTGTTCAGGAAATAATGAATCAACGAACAATCCTAAGACTGGAGTTCAGTTATGATTACATCTGAAAGCATTTTCCTAAGGGTGAGGATGAAGCAGAGGAGTAAAATGGTATAGGATTGACCCTGGGCTCCTGCAGAAGACCTCACAGTTGAGGATGTATGAACCTCTGGTAGCTGGTTCCTTCTCAGCCTCGATGCCTAGAGTGGGCAGTAACAGCTGAAAATCAGTCTCCAGTTTTGCTGGAAGGCCAGTTGTACCCTGCAGACAAGGATGTGACTTGAACAGGCAGCAAGAAGACGGTTTACTCCTTGAAAAGAAAGTCAGTATTGTCTTTATTCTGAGCAGATGCTGGGTCTCCCAGGGTGCACACCCCTCAGCTGGTGTCAGCGTGTGACAGCCCCTTGCTTGCTGTAGCAATCTCCCCAGCCCTGTGCTGTGGGTTAAAATTTCACACTCGCCCTGAACTGGTTCCCAGGCCCCAGGATCTGTTCTTCCTGATGATCCCTTACTTTGATCAGCAGGACTCGATGAAGTGGAATGTACTGCATCATTTATTTTAGGTACCTGGGGAGTTTCCCCTCCTAAATGGCTATGGGTCCCCCGCCCGCCTCCTAGAAGCTAGCGGTTCTGTCTCCTTTGGGGCCTGGCCGTGGAATGGGGAGAGGCTGGAGTATCGATGACAGGGTCTTGTAGTCCGAAAAGTTGGCTTTTAGCCCATATCCTGCTTTTGTGGCCTTGGGTAGGCTTGCCCCATGCTTAGATAAATGCCTGTTTCCATACCTGTAACATGGAATCATCCTGCCTAACTTCTAGGGGCTAGTGTGAGGCTTGAATACTGCATTGCTTGTGAAAGTCCCCAGTCTTTGTAGATCCCCTGATGTGGGTTATTCTGTGGTCTCATCCAGAGGGGGTACAGTGATTTCTCCCAAACCCCCAAACAATTTCCTTCTGATTTCAGAAATTCCCTTAGTCCAGAATTTCTCACCTTCAGCACTTTTGATCACCCCTTGCTATGGGGGCTGTGCTGAGCACTGTGGGATGTTTTCAGTATCCCTGACCTGTAACTTCTAGATGTCAGTAGCATCTCTCCTCTGGACTTGTGACAACCATAAAGGTCCCAGATGTTATCCCGTAGCAGGGAAAGTCATCCCTGGTCAGGAACCACTCACTGCTTTAGGACTGGGACATGTCTGCCCTTAGCCAAGAGGGATTGCCTGGAGAGAAGGCAGTGTGGGTCCAACTCACACTGAGGGTCCATCTATTTCCTCCCTGTGGAGCTGTGTGAGCTTAGCCAAATCCCTAAATGTTCTGGGCCTCAGATTCTCGCTTGTATAAAGGAGATCTGGGGTGAGCTTCCCTGTAGGGTTTCTTGACCTAGTGCTCAGTCCTTTCCAGAGAAGTAGTTTCATCAGAGTGGAGATGGTTTGGGGACCTGGTTGGCAAGAGGCATGGAAAGAAAGGATGGGGAGACGAGAGCTTCCAGATCATGAAGATGCCATCTCCCCAGAAGCTGGTCCCACAGACGACTCATCTGTAGGTTGAAATTCTCTCCTCTTCAGGGTTCCTTCAGAAGGGAGTATGGATCCCTGACAGAATAACGATGCTAGTGGTAATGACCACCGTGTGTCCTGGTAATGAGACACTGAACTGGGCTTTTTCCAGGCATTCTTCTATTTAGTCTTCACAGCAACCCAAATATCCTTCTTAAGTAGATATCACTGTTGCCCATTTCATAGATGAGTCTCAGAGAGGCGACATCCCCCACCCAAGACCATTGTGTCACCGGGCGGTAGAGCCTGGATTCAGACCCAGCATTCAGCCATCCTGCTGTCACCACCAAAGCACCGCCCAACACCAGCCTCAGGCTCCTCTATTCCCTGAAGCCCTAGTGACAAGGACAGCACTGAGCATCTTTCCTGATGGAACCAGAGAATGGGAGGAGCATCTGTCTGGGGGAGGTGGAGGCCAGGGGCCAGGCTGACTTTACCTGCTTGAGGTGTGGTCTTCAACACATCACTTCTCTCTGAGCAACTTTCCTCTCCTGAACATCTGTCAGGCATGGTCCCAAGTGGAGGGCATAAGACAAAGGACAAAACAGCATGGGCTCTGCCTTCATGGAATGTGTGGTCTGATGTGAGAGACAGAGACAGACAAACAAAAAAGAAGAGCCCAGGAGGGTGACATGAGAGAGAAGCAAGGGACTTGTTTTACGGCATGGTCAGGAGATCTAGGTGTAGAAAGTGATCCTCTGAACTGACATGAGAGCCAGTCATGAACTCTTGGGGGGCGTGGGGGGGGAGGGGATGGATTGACTCATTTCAAAATGAGAAAATGTATCCATCAGGATTGATTAAGTTATGATGCTACAGCAAGCAAGCCCTGGATTGTAATGATATAAAAATATAAAAACTGATTTATTGCACATCCTATAAGCCCAGTGCGGGTCAATGAGGAGGGAGGGGAGTTATGTTGCATTCCAGAATGTTCCACAATCATTCTCCACATCCTATGAGGCCACTTTCTCTGTATAAGGGTCAAGGGTTTTGCAGCAACGTGGTGGGGGAACCAAGCAGTCTCTCTCCTGTGGGCAATTACATGCTTCAGCTGGGAAGACACAAATACATCACCTCAATCCATAATCCGGTGGCTAAAACCATCCTCTAGCCCCCTGAACTGCAAAGGGAAGAACCAGACAGAGGAACATCAGAAGTCCCTCCTTCCATACTGAGTCCGGAAGGACTTGCAGACCCTCCCCTCAGCCCAGCCCCACCCTACATGTCCCAAGATGGCCTCTTATGCTGCTCTGAGGGCTCCGAGTCAGCCCGCTGGGCCCTGGGCATCCCATTCCACTCACCTGGCAGGAGCCCAACACAGAGACCACCTGTCTCCAGAGCCAGCCTGTCATCCCAGAGCCCCCACATCCTTCCCAGCTCCCAGGAGCCCCGAGCCTGGGCCTTCCCACGTAACTGTGGACTCCGGCCACATGACAGCCTTCTGCTTTCAGGGAAAGGAAGCAATTAGGGATCGCCTGCTGTGTGCCTGGGTTGAACCGCCTCTCTTGAGGAGGGCAGTACGCAGGAGGGCCTGTGAAGGCCTCTTGCCAGACACAGAGCCAGCCCTCCATAAACTTGGAAATGAAATGGAAATGAAAATGGACATTTAATTCGTCAACAACTTTGGAGATTATGCATGATGGTGATGATGACGATGAGAAGGACACAGTGCCAGAGTCTCACATTCAGTCTTCATTTCGTCATCACAATGATCCTATGAGGTAGATTTTATTATTCCCTTGTTCAGACTTCCAGCTATCATCTTCCAGTAGATTCTAGAGTACTCCTTCTGGTCTTTTAGAAAGACATTTCTGTGGACAATATCTTAACACAAAGCATCCCTTTAGTGGTTAAATGTCAGACATGTGATAGGTTTATAGATGCACAGGCTGGTGGAGACCTTGGAGAGCTTCTGGATCTGCCCAGAAGCTTCTGGCATCCTTCCTGGGCCTGCTAAAAGGGCAGGACATGTGGACTGAATACAAGAATAAACGATGTTAGGTCCCAGGGTTCTTGCAACCAAAAGTCCTGGATTTAAATCACAGCTTCCTGTGTGACTTCACTTCTCTTGAATGAGTCTAAGTCTCAGTTTACTCACCTGTAAAATGGGCATGTCTACCTTGAAATATGGGAAGAATTAAAGTAGGATAATGAATTAAAAGTACACAAACTGAAATAAATGAACAAAGAGTGAGCCCTGGGGAAGATAGAACCTTCTTCCTCACACAAAGTCCTGTACCAATTTGACTGAGCTCCTGTTCCAGTTGGAAAGAGATTCTCTTTTGATTTATGTGTCTAATAATAAAAGAGGTGCTAATTACATGACTTTTACTACCATTGACTAGTACTGTGTGACTGGAAACTAGGGATGTCAAAAAGATAAACCACCACCGCACAGTTTGCATGTGACTTTGGCATATTCCTTTTGGGTTCTACTTGCTGGTCTCCCATGAAATACTACATGTCCCCAATCCCTCTGGGGCCTGGCCATGTCCCAACCTCAACCCAGGACAAAGGTGGAGGCTGCCAGCCCCAGTACTTCAAACATTTCCTATATGCCACACCTTAATACTTTTGTCCCTGGCTTCCTGTCTTTCCCTCCCACAAATGTACTTGAGGCTTATTTTGGAGAGATTTTACCATGACAGTCTAAGTGCTAATGAGTGTGACTTCCATTAGTAGGTAAGAAAAAAAAAAAAAAAAAAAGGCAAATAACCTTGAAATCTAATAAGCAAGACTGAGCCTCGTATGAGTTAGGGTTAGCCAGAGAATCAGAGTCAATAGGTTATAGATATGTAGCTATCGATAACAGTGAGGATTTATGATAGGATTGGGTCATGTGACTATGGAGGCCAAAATGTCCTGTGCTTTGCAGTCTGGGAGCCGGAGGCCCAAGGGAGTCAGTGGCATAGAGCCAACCAAACACAAAGGCCTGGTAACCAGCAAGGAAGGACAATGGTCTAAGTCCCGATCTGAGTCTGAAGGGCCAAGAACCAGGACCACTGGTGTCCAAGAGTGGAGGAGACGGATGTCTCAACTCAAGCAAGAAATCAAATTTACTCTTCCATTGCCTTTTTGTTTTAGTCAGAAGCTCATCAGATTGGGGTATGCACAACCTCATTGTGAGGGCGATTCTTACTAAGTGTACTGATTCCAGTGGAAACATCCTCTAAAGATATAGCCAGAAATAATATCTTACCAGCTATCAGGAATCCTTTAGTCCTGTCAGGCTGACACAAAAGAATCAACCATCATGGGCCTTATATCGTAACATCATTTTATATGTTAATGTACGAGTCTACCCAATGCCCAAGTTAAGATTCAAAGGTGCTTTTTGATTATAAAGGTCATTCAACAATGAGTCTTCAGCACCTATTAAGTTCCAGATGGTAGGCTAGGTCATGCCGAGATCACAGGGGAAGGACATGGCCTGGACCCTGCTCTCCTGGGTCTTAAGATCGCAGAAGATAGCACATATAAGACAATATGGCTTGAAAAGAAGGATGAGAAATGCAGATCTGTAGGAGGCCTTCTTTGAAGGAAAGAGGCAATTAGAATAGTCTTAAAGGATGATAATAGTCCATTGTCTGGATTCAAGTCTTATTTCTGCTATTTCCCAGTTGTGTGACCAAGGTAAGTTATTTAACTCTTCTGTGTTTCCCTTCCCTCATTTGTAAAGCAAGCACAAAAAACAGCACCAATCCCACTAGGAGCTGTGATGATTCCTTGAGTTAATATGAGTACAAGGTCAGCTACATAGTAAGTGCTCAATAAAATGTATCTATTAAGTTATCATGATCTAACCAATTCGCTGCAGCATACAGAGCAAAAAAACTCAAGTATAGCACCAAACACAAGTCTAGCACTTGGTAAACAATGGGTAACGTTGCTATTTATTATTAAGATGGTTGTCCTGTGGGCAGCAGGGGTGGAGAGAGGGGGCATACAGGGCAGGCCGGCAAAGCATTCATGAGCTCCTGGCTCCCAGGCCCTTCATTTGGCCCCATGCCCCGGGCTGCCAAGTGTCCTGTCCCTGCTCCCCAGCCAAGAATCCCCCCGGAAGCTGGAGCAAAGAGCAGGCTGGTTGCAGCCGCTCTCCTCTGTTCACAGTCAGACGTGCTGCTTTTCTGCCTGGCTTCACACATTGTAAAAAGCAGAGCTGTGCGGATTGCTCAGTGTCCACACATCAGGCCCCTCCTGACCCGCTGTTCGCCCGCTGATGGATCTGAAGCCCATTATTGTAATGGATTTGCTGTGGGGAAGAAGGGGTCGTCCTTCAGCCTAATAAGTCCCTGCCCCGGCAGATCACAGTCAGCAGGCCTCCGTCCACGGTGCTTTCACACTAAGGGATTTGTTTAGTGATTTCTGAAAGACAGATAAGCTCTAATGAGTGTCCTGAGCTACAGGCAAGACACCCCACACCTGGAGGAAGAAACAAGATTTTTGGGGAGGAATCGTTTGCGTTGCTGTGGGGCTTTTTTGGTTGGTCTCTTTTGTCCACCTCTGAAGTGTTTTAGTATTGTCTGGCTGTTAAGTTCAAAAAAAAACAGAAAAAAGGCACTGCTAATGAAATGCACAGAAAAGTAAAAGCATGTCATGCAAATGAGACACCTTTGGGGATTTTGAAAAACTTGTTTGAAGGGCTAATTAAGAAGCTATTAAAAATAATTAATAATAATCTGCTTTTCCCAGGTTCTTTCAGTTCAGAAGTGTAAGTGACGCCATGTTTCCTTTGCTTTGTAAAAACACCTACATTTCAGTAGCTGGTTCCTCCTTTATAAGGAGATATTTTCAAAACATTCTCATGATTTTCGAAGGTAATCCCATTCGTGTCCTTCCTTCCTCGGGGTTTCTTTTTCTGCCGAGCTGATTCCTGCAGCAGATCGCGCAGCAAATGTCGTCAGCGCGCCATCACGGAGCGGTTCTAAGTCTCACCGGGAGAAAATTGTTGTGAGTTACAGGAAATTAAAAAATTCCTGCAATACCAACCTACTTCTCAAAGTCAATCTGCGGTGTCCCAGCATCCTCTCAACTCTGAAGTCAGGCCAGAATGATTTTCGAAGAGTGATTTCCAGCCTTATAAAGGGTCGCATGGTGGATTGAAGCCATATTTGCTTCTGTGTTTTGTAAATTCAGAACTCATTACGGAACCTTTGTCTCTTAGACCCCGTGTCTGGCTCTCACCTCGCCCTCATCAATCTGAGCCCTAAAAATCTAATGAAAAATGCCGAAACACATTTTGCATGTGGCAATGTGATAAAACACAAATTGTTACGAAGCTGGGAAGGAACCAGCTTTCAAGGATGGGCGGGAGAGGCCTGTGACGGTCTTCAGCGCCGGCTCACTGCCCGGTCTCTGCGAGGCCCCAGGAAGAAAGAGAAACACATAGGGCGCCCCACTCTCCTGAGTCCCATTGTTCCCCGCCTTTGAGACAAAGCCACAGGCAGCTTCTGCTCCCCAAAATTCCAAACCGCTGCTGTCCCAAGTATCAGGCTGAAGGAGCAGTGGTGACCGTTTCCTCCTAGAAGGCGTGCATTAGAGATTTCTAATGTTGGCCTCCGCCTTGTTTTAATAACTTAGTTAAGCTGTAGCTACCCTGAGAATTTCATATGGTATTTAATCGTGGACAAACTCCTTCCTGAGCTCAGTGATTTGGGGGGACATTAAGTTGATAAAAGCCATAGGACCTTCTAGTACACACACACACACACACACACACACACACACACACACACACACACACACACACATCTCTTCTCTCACTCACTTTTGCTCTCTTGCATTTCATTTTCAAGTCCCCACTCAGCAGCTTTGTGGCAGGTAAGTCCCACACCTGAGCCGCCTCGGAGTCAACTGGAAGAAATGAAAAGTAGGTGAACTTGGGAGGCAGGCTGACTTCAATTTGCAAGCCAGCTCTGCTATTCGCTAGCGGTGTGGCCCTGGTGAATCACTCCACCTCTCTGGACCCGGTTTCCTCTGAAGATGGAGACAGCAATAGGTTCTTTTCGGTTTTTGTGCTGAAAGGGGCAGATGCCTGAGCTAAGGGTCTGGTGCGTGACCGCGCCGGGGCTCAGCAAAGGGAGTCTGATTCTGAAAGTTCTGGGCTCGGGTTTAGGAGGGGAAAGTAGGTCCCCTGCGGTGGCGGCTGGGGAATTGTTGCTGAGTGCTGCCCGGAAAACTGTGGATTCCAGAGTGGAGCAGCTCTGTTCTTTAGCACCCAGCCTGACACCTCCCAATGAAATGTAAATGAGGGTTCTAACAAGCCTGGCATTTGCTTTGGGAAAAGGTGCGAGCAGACAGTCACAGACAGGGCACCATTTGGAGTCAGCCATCCTGTCAGAGCCCATGGCTGCTCTGCAGACAGGGCGGCAATTTCTCCTCAGAGGGCGGCCCTCCTCCCCGTGGGGCCTGGAGGAGCGTTCTCAAATCCTGTAGAGACACTCAGCTCTGTTGGTTTATATGTCCCTCTGGGACTTCTCACAGCTGAAGGTCCCGCTGACCCGACAGGAATTTGGCACGTCCAGACCATAGATGATCAGGTTGGCCCTCCTGGCTCCTGCCCCCTTGGCCAGGTGCAGGGTAAGGCACCTTTCAGAGACCTGTGCCTCTGCCGCTAAGGGACCTGCACTGCCCTGACCTGTATGGACACAGCCTCCTCAAACCTGGAAGCCAAGAGACCAAGGCCCATGAGGGACCCCATCAAAGTGGACTCTCCTCAGGACACCAGAGTAGCCATTGTACCTCCATGTGAACACGACCCACCCCTCCACCACCCCCCCTCCACCCCCACCCTCCACCACCCCCTGGACCTCTAAAGGACATGGACCAAGAGCAAAAAAAGCATACAGCACTGGCATCTGCACTCCAGGCCCTGGGGGCAGAGAACAGGGCGGGAGGGGCCACACAGTTCTGCTGAGTGGGGTCAGCAGGAAGGAGGGGGCTCCCAAGGGCCAGGCGTTGGCTGAGATGGAAGAAAAGCCAGGGGATAAGGCTTCAGGCAGAGGAGAAGCACAAAGCCGAGAAAGGTGGGAGGGAAAGCGGTCAGAAGTCTTTGGTTTGTGACCCATTTGAGGGAGGTGTGATCTCAAAACCCAATTAAGGACATGTCCTGGTGGCTCAGGTGTTAAGTCTGTGGTTCCAGTGTGGTCCACAGAAGCCGAAGTTAGAGGCCCAGGGTTGGGGGCGGGGGAGGGATGGTTGTGAACAACTAAACAAGCAACTAAATAAAGGTGGCTTCTTCCTCTCTCTTCCTGCCTGCCTGCTTGCCTACTTGCCTGCTTCCTTACTCTAAAAGAAAACAAAACAAAACAAAATTGTTTTTAAATCAAAAAACCCAATTCAGGGGGCCACGCGGGGAAGAGCACTAGTGCAGGGAAGCGATCTGTGCATCTGGCCTCTTAAATAGCACAGCTTCTTCCTCTGACCCCCTTTCCTCATCTGTGAGCCACGGGACCATACCGAGCAGCGTCTTGAATGTCCCTCCTTCTCAAACCTTCTGAGGCAGGGCTTTGGGGATGATTTCAGTTCCAGGCTCCCTCCACATGGGATCCAAACAACTCCCTGAGCTAAGGCACACTCACTTGTGACCTCCAAATACCCCTGGCAGGAAGCCAGCTCTTTGGGATGCCTTGGGAAGCCACTGGCTGACCTGTCCTCACAGGATTCCTCGATGAGAGGGATTGAGACCTGTGTCAGGCTTGGGGGGCTCTTATGGTCTCTCAAGTCTGAGGGGTCCTCCTGAAAGGGGATGGGACACTCCGAAGCAGTCACCACTGGACAGTCGTAGCCCAGACCACCAGTGACTCCCAGTGACGGGAACTGGAAGGGGGTGGGACCCATGCCCTGACTTCTGTCCCTCTGCACAATATTCCCTGATGTAAGACCTCTGCAGGCAGAGGACAGGGAGCCTAGAGCAGTGAGAGACCTGCCGCGGTTACGGAGACTTGAGGAAAGCTGGGGTTGTGTGCAAGAGGAGACAGAGGAGGCTTCATCACAGAGAACCGCAGCTTCACTAGAGAGACGCGAACATCCGGGTCTTTTTCACCCAGGCTCTTTGGAACTGTGAGCAGATCCAGGGGGTCGTGTAGGTTCCTGTCATTTTGCCACCTGTCCCCAAACAGGTTGAGAACAATGTCTGCGCAGGTGATGTACCGAGCCTGCTTTACGGCACCCGCATCACACCCAACTCACGTGCTCGGCACCTGGGAGCCGAAGAATCCAGGACGACACGCACCCTGGGGAGGACACCCAGAGATGGACTGAAGGTATTCAGACTCTTCAAAAGCATTTAGAGCGGTACTGACAGAATCGTTATGAACCCGAAGGCGTCCAAGGGACTTAGCTGAATTTATAAAGGACAATGTGTGTTAGAGAGGTGGGGTCTTAAATCTGGGGTTGGCTGAAATGTGCCTTATACAAAGTCTGCAATCACTAGTCCATTACTTTGTACTTATAGATGCATCTATCTCCTCTCAAGGGCAAGAATTGAAACGTCTTTGTTAAGTCAGCGGTTATCATGGAATGGAGTACAGACTCATTGGTCAATCATTTGTTTTAATCAATGAATAAAAGACTGAGTTGCCCATGAGAAAACCTGGCCTAGAGCTCAGCCTGGGGTCAGGCATGAGCTAAGCCCTCAGCCGTGATGTCTCTCAGAGCCCTGGGGTCTCCAACCCCAGGATGCATCCCAGACAAGATGAAGTTGGCCTGGGGAAAGTCATCTGTGCCCACCCTCAATGTCAGAGGTGCCACGTGCTGTTCCCAGGTCCCCACTGGGTTTGTTTGGGAGGCCCCTGCCTGCCAGGCATCTCCTCCCAGGGCAGATCCACTGCTGCACTCGAGCAGGCAGGACACAGCCCAGAAGAAGGGTGTGGGTAGCCACATTCATCCTGGCCCAGGCCTGGGAGTGCGGACGCTCAGCCGACAGGCCATTGACGACTGTTCGGTCACTGCTCCTCCTTCAGGGTCTGCAAACCCCGCTCTCTCCTCACTCAGAGCTCAAATGTCACCTCCTTCCCCTCACTGCAGATGAGAAGGCCCAAATCCAACAAGCCTTCAGCACATGATCCACAAACGTGCTCATTTTGATCTTCCCACCACCTCCGAACTGCTGCAGAGGAGATGATGGGAATAGGATCCCCGGAGAGCCGTCGGGGGCTAATGCATCACACATGCTGAGAGAGGCCAGGCCAGGCCGGACATTTGCAGCTCAGCCCCTAGCCCTCCTGGGACTGGCTCCCCTGCACCTCCACTGAGCTGGAAGCGGTGCTGAAGTTGGGCAGAGAGGACTCCCTCCTGCCAGCCAAGGCCACCAGAACACGAAGGTCCATCCTTTCGGCCCACCCTACTGTGGAGGACATTTTCTCACAAGTTCCTGGGGGGATCGATTCTGTACACAAAACAGTATCTCCGTCCCATTTTTAAGCCCAGGAGACGTTGAAGGAATCTGGCCCCAGGAGCTCAACACAAAACCCTCCACCATCTGGAGGTTCAAATTGAAAATAACACTAATAATCCAGACTCTGATCCCTTCCACGAAGCCAGGTTAGTGGCAGTGCTTGTTTAAGACACCAGGGTTCACCCACTATCAGACACGAATGAATGAAAGAAGTCGGAGAAACAGCTCTTTGTACAAGTAAACATCTACTCTGTGTCAGGAACTGCAAGTCACAGAGATCTGGAAAAGATGGAAGCAGAGAAAGAATAGATTTTCCAGTCAAAAAGGCCATCTTCAACCCCTGATCAGATGTGTGACCTTAAGTCAGTTAACTAACTTCTCTGAGCCTTTCTTTTCTCACCTATAAAACAGCCATAATAGCAACTTCTTACATCAAATGAGGTGTATGTAAACCGCTAAGCTTTGAGCAAAAATGTGGGTAATAAATGGCCGTGCTCTCCCCATCTGTTTCAGTCACCAGTCAGGATCTGGGAATGTCCCATATACATATGGAGTCTATCAAGGGATAGGTAGAGGACTTAGGACTTAGAGAAGTCTGTGGTTCCTTGAGTCTCCAAGATCCGCACCATTAAAAAACAATTATAAGAGGCCTGTGAAGGCCTTCCCAAGTCCCTGGGGGCATTTTCTACCCTCCCAGACCCAGCCCAGCCCCAGCCCCTATATTAGCTCACAGGAGTTGAGATCCACTTAGCCACCTTCTTGAGCTCTGGCCCTGCCAGCCCAAAGGTGACATGACAGTGGATTGGCCTTTCTTTCAGCTAGCGATGGCCCCTTCTCAAAAGCCAGGACCCCAACTATGATCAAGTTATCCAGTGGTGGGCAGCAGGGATGGGGGCTACACTCAGGTCTGATACATCTGCCTTCCCACCCTGAGAACAAACTGGGCAGGGGTATAAAGCAGGGTTTTGTCATTCTCCCAGCAATGTAGCCCTCTCCATAAAGACAAGGACCAGATTCTGACTGAGGGAACTAACGGCACTCCAGAGACAGGGCCCAAGCCTCTTTATAGACATGACCAGGCTGCAGGGAGGTGGTGTCAGAAGACATAGGGGTGGGCAGGTCTGTGTGCCCATCCCAGGGTCTGGGGCGGGGGCAGGGGGTGGGGGAAATGACCAGACTGGACTTCTGGTCTACCACATTCCAACAATGGGCTCCAGTGCAGGTTGCCCTACCTCCTTGGACATCAGTTTCCTCATCTGCAAAATGGAGCTCAGATGCCCACTTCCTGGTGCTGATGTGAAAAAGCCAATAAAAGATACCCAAGTCTCTTTACAGATATTACCAGGTTACACAAAGTTGGTACCAGGAGAAAGGTGGGGGCAAGGAGACGGAGTCTGTGGGCTCACCATGTTTAAGGTGTGTCCAGCCCAGTCCCCGAGTCCTTTGCCTGTGTTAACTCATTTAAGCCTTCCAACAGTTGTCAAAGGAGTACTCTTAACATCCCAGTTTTGTGGATGAGCAGACTGGCTCATCGACTTGGTTAGGTGACATGCTGAGGTCACACTGGAGTGAAGAGCAGAGCCCATTCATCTGGCTCCAGTCTTCTTGACTTAATACCGTCAGTGGTCTTCTTTATAATCACCTGAGGATAAACTTGGCATCAGAGCACAGCCCTTCACGACATAGCACTTCCCAAACCAATCTCTCCAACATGGTCTCCTCACTCCCCCACACCCAGAGCCTCCAGGTCAAATGACAGAAAGACCACAGTTGCACCAGCGGATGCTCTAGTGCCTCTGAGCCTTCGTGCGCGCTGTTCCCTCTGCCTCAACACTTTTCTGATTCCCCTTTCGAGAGTCAGGTCTAGGAAACCTTGATCTCCCAACTCTGCCACAGACCCTGGGCTGACACCACAGAGAACCCACTCCAGTGTCCTGCAGTTGCTTCTGCCCCCTCCACTAAATGATGTGCTGTCAAGGGCAAGAATTGTATGCATGTGCGTTTTGATCTGCATTGCTGCATCTTGCATAGAGTGGGAAGAAACAAGCAGGAGACTACTTATTTCCAGATAAGAAGAATTTCGAATCAGAGTGATAATGAAGCAGAAGCTTTGAGTCCATTTGCTCTGGATTAGAATCCCAGCTCTATCACTTCTTAGCTGTGTGACCTTGAGCAAACTACTTAACCTCTCTGAGCTCAGTTTCTTCATCTGTAAAATACAGGAGAGGGCATAATTCCTTCAGGGGGTGGCCCTGAATATTAAATGCAATGAATTTGCTAAACTCTTGAACATGGGTCCTTGCCATTAAATAGAAATGATGATGACAATGATGATGACGAAGTTCATGTGATGTGCTCATGTGCTATTCACGTCTGTATATAAGTGAGTTTCCCTGCACTAAGCAGGGCCCTGTTGAGCCACTTGTCCCTAAGAATCCTAAAGACTCCTAGGCAGATCATTTTTCTTCCCACTCTTCACACACTCAAGTCCAGCAGCACTTTCCCACCACAGGACCTTTGCACATTCAGTGCCTCTATATGGGAATGTCTGTCCTCAGCTGTTCTCGTGGTCGGCTTCTTCTCATCTTTTAGTTCCCAGCATAGATAGGCCCTCCTTAGAGTGTCTTCTCTACCACTGTATCTGAACAGATGTCTCAGGACTCTCTGCCCTCCGTTGTCTATTTCAGCCTATGCTGGCTTCCTCCACACCACTTCACAAACATCTAAGTATGTTGTACATCATCCATCCATTCTTTGTTATCCCAGTGTGGTGTGAAGCCACCATCCTCCCCACTGTGTCCTAAGTGACCAGCACACTGTCTGGTATTTAGTGGGGAGCCGGATAAAGAGATGTTGGATGAATGTTGAATAAAGAATCTACTTGGGCTCCACTCATCAAGAGCAGAGGCGAGGGAATTTGCAGGCAAAGTCCCATCTCCAGCATATGGGAGAGGGGCCCCTCCCTTCCCCACCCGCGGAACCCCCCGGCAAGGCCGCACCTGGTTGCCTGCAGACAGCAGAGCTCAGAACCAGCTCACCAGAGACAAATTGGAGGGAGTTCAGAGGAGTGGGCCAGGCAGGATTAAGTGGAGGGAGAGGGTGATTTATAAAGAAAGATAAAAGGACCCAGCTTCATAAGGCTGAGCTGCAGGATTATTTCGATAACAGCCTCCAAATGTTGGCAAGGTATGTGCGCCGGGGGAGCGGAGATGATTCTGCCCCCCGCCCCCAAAGGTGCAGAGGTGGTCAGCAGGAGACACGCAAGGAAATCTCAGCGGACTGTGGGGTCCGGAGCTGGAGCAGGAACCAACCACCAAAGCAAGCAACCCCACTGAGTCCAGGGAGGAACTCACCTCCTAGTTCACCTGGTCAGCATATCACCTGAGCTTATGCAGCAGCAGACAGGTGTCTTTGAGAAGCGACATCTACTGTGTGAAGTGCCTGTGAAGGAAGACACCTGAGGGTTAAATCTGCCCACCCCGCCCCCACAGCTGTTTTTATGAATAAAGTTTTATTAGAATACAGCTGTGCCCATTTATTTACATATTATTGATAAAAGCTTGTGTACAGCCTCTGAACTGAGTGGTTGCGACAGAGACAAGAGTCCCAAGTCCTAAATATTTAGTTTTTGGCCCCAAACACAGCCCGGTGTTAGACCACCGATGCTTTAGCAAAGTGTGTGTCATTTCATTTTGAAAGGGAAAAGAATATCTTCAGGGCCCCAGTTTGACTTCAACTGTTTAGTATTATTTAGACACACACGCATACGCGGGCACTGTAGACCTTTAGTTCTTACACAACTAGAAAACCAAAAAACATTCTTGGAAAAAATGCCCACAAAATGAGAAAAACATTAAAATTCAAACGAGCAGCATTAAAATAACATACCTTGCATTTCATGGAAGAAGCTCTGCTGCCCACAGCAGGGCCAGGCTAGTTGGGTGCAGATTCGTTTGCATTCAGGAAGGTTGGTATTGAGTGTCATGTGCTGACTCAATCCTCCCTGTCCATTTTCCTCTTCTAACTATTGCAAACACTTTCATTCACACAGAAACCATGACACCATGGGCCCTCAGTGAAAACAAATACTCACTCAGCCACGTCTGCTCTTACTCTCTCAGACCCATGAGGATTATCTTTCATAGTTCTGATTAGCCCAAGGCATCTTGAACACAGTTAAAAGTCTGGCACTAAAATCTTCTGTCCATACCCAGGTGGAAGGCACCCAGTCAGATGAGACAGAAAATGTTTACATCCATTTTCTTTTGCACTACCAGTGAAATGAAAATAGAATATTTTTAACTATCTCTTAAAGAATCTTTCCACTGGTTTGAGAATCCTTGCTTGAAAAGCGCCCTCTCAGCCTTTCCAAAAGGCGAAACTGAGTCCCACGAAAGGATTTACCAAGATCCTGATGGAAGTGGGGGCTGAAGCCAGATTTGGGTGGTGATGTGTGATCTCAGAGCAGTGCTCTTTTTCTCAGCCTAAGAGTGGACCCACAAGATCCCCCAAGAGCAGCTGGTGAAAGCAAAAATTTGCCCACTGGAATTGAGAGGGGTGGCCATTAGCTAGCGTGACCGATTCTAATGCAAGTGGCTTCTTCTGGAGTGAGGAGGTGTTGTGTCTCCAGACACTGAACAAGATTGGAAGCCAACCCCTGGGAGTCACATACGGGGACTCCAGGTAGGTGGATGGCCCCTCCCAGAACTTTACAAGTGGGAGCAACAGCAAAGCGATCCCAAAAAGCATCAGAAAGACCTACTGGGCTCAGAGAGGACTGGACCATTGAGTTCAAAAGTTGAACCAAGTCTCTACCGCCCCGGAGAACTGTGCGTGCAAAGGGATCAGATGGAGGCCAGCAGAGTCCCAATCATGGCTGCGGCAGCATTTCTGTCATGTGGAGAAGCTGCTGTCTCAGGAACCAGGCCTGGACAGACACATGTGAGCAGCCTCACCTGGCCGCAGGCTTTTCAGGGGTGCAGCCTCTGTTCTGAGGGCTGGCCAAGCCCTGCACTGACTGCCTCTGCACTGGGGAGGCTCACTCTGGTCAGTAGGAGAAGCAGGGAGCCGCCCCCCAGCAGCAACCTTCTCAGTGAAGAAAAAAGTAGCTGGGTCCTTGTCTCCTATACAGGATGCATGTGGAAAGGCTTGTGACTGGTTGATTTAGGTGAATACAAGAGATATTCCTGAAGAGGGCTCAGCAACCTTTGCCAGGAGAGATACCTTTTTTTCCTTTGCAAATTTTAAAAAATATAAGAACCATTCTGAGTTCACATCAAATAGAGGCTGCAATTTGCAACTGAATTTGGCCCAAACCACCCAGGTGGTGGTTTGTTGTCTGTTATTCTAGAATATCACTAACTCAGGACATTCCCGATAAGATCCATTGTACCTTCATGGAACTATAAACACCCGAAGAACGGATGGGCTTCCATCCTCATTCTCACGCACGTGAAGTCTCTCTCTCTCTCTCTCTCTCTCTCTCTCTCTCTCTCTCTCTCTCTCTCTCTCTCTCTCTCTCTCTCTCTCTCTCTCTTTCTCTCTCTGTGTGTGTGTGTGCATGCATGTGTTCCATTGGACAAAACACATTCTTTGAAAATAATTTCCAAATTTACCTCATGCTCTAAAGTTAGTTCAGGGTCAGTATGTAATGCATAAAAACTCCATGTCCAGGACTGGAAAGTTAGTGAGTGACTATTCCTTCAGATACCTAAACTACGGAGGATAATATTAGAGCATGTCAGGAGGACCGCATTCATTATCCAAATGGAAGGCTTCCAAGCTATCCTTCAGAGCCATGTGGTCTTTACAGAAGGGTCTCTAGAGGGCACTGCTTTAGGCCGTCTCACTCAAACCAACTCAGCTGCCCGAATTTTACTCTTCCGAGAATTAGAATGCCATCTAACTTTCACCTGATATAGGAGTCCATGGCAAAAGGAGATGAGTGGGTGTTAAAAACTAGTTGTTTGCCCATTGTCTCACATCTGCACGCCCCCCGCCCCCTAAAAATCCTGGCCAGAGAGTAGCCAACATGCCTGCCTTTCCCTTGAAGTTGAGGAGAAATGGTTTTCATTGGACTGGACAGATCCTCTCAGTTTTGCTACAGTCCCCACCACTCCCTATTGCATTCTACCTGCCTGTTTCACTAATTAGTAGTACCTGCCTGACCCCAGAGGCATTTGAGTTTGTCACTCCTACTCAACATGACCTCAGTTGACATACATGCCTCTCTTCCTGAAGAGCAGTACTGGTTAGTTTAATGACTTCACTACTCGATTCACAATGCTCACCTGACAGTAGCTACTGCATCATCCTGAGGGAACTAGGTAACCCTTAATTGATGCTGATATTTTCCTAATCTTTTTATTTATATCCCATTACACTCCAAAGAGTATGTGAGGCCACTTGTAAATATGCATATAGTACAATCAAATATAAAAAAAAAGGAAAAGAATCTGAGAGAAGGAAAATCAGACTAGAAAAGAGGATGAAGTCAGAAGAGAAGTTAAGACATGAAAATGCAAATCCAAAGTTTGGCATGGTTTTTATGGTAAGCAGAGTTTCTTGAATTAGGATGCTCATGGAAGTATGTGGAACTACCCTCCCCTGAAGAAACTGATTTAAAAAACAAAAACAAAACAAAACAAAAACAAGCAGTGATCAAGGAAAAAAGCTCAACCCAAAGCCTTTGGGTGATTTTATAATCACCCCAAACTGGATGACCTCACCTGTTCATTAGCTGCTGAATGAGTCAACAAGTATACATTCACACAATGGAATAATGCTCATTAAAACTGAGCAATAGGTATGTGCCTGGTGGCCTAGCAATCTAGCAAACTCTGGGCGCAGTCCACATACATCCTCTGGTTCAAGGCCCAGGGTCAGGGGGAACAATCAAGATGAACAACTAAATACCAGAAAGTGCTTCTTCCTTCTCTCTCTTCCTGCCTCCTACCTGCCTTCATTCCTGCCTGCACCTTTCCTTTGAAAACAAAAACTAGCAAATAAAGGGTCAGAGAAGGAAACAGTGTATGATAGCAAAGGATTTAGTGCAACCAGATGTCAAGCCCAATTCCCTACAACCCCCTCCCAGAAGCATTTTGAGAGCTGAGACACAGACATATTGTTAATTTCTGTATCAACTTGACTGAACCATAGGATGCCCAGATATCTGCTTGTTTCTATGTATGTCTGTGAAGCTGTTTAGGAGGTTTGCTCTCTTTCAGCGGAAGTGCTGAGCGGGGACATTACTCTGCCCTCGTGGGTCTCAGACCTCACATTTGAACAGGCATCTACATCACTGACTATCCAGTTCTCACACCGTCAGACTACACGTCAGCCTTCCTCGGTCTCAGGCTTGCAGACGGCAGGTCATGGGACTTTTCAGCCTCATTATCACAGAAGTCAAGACCATATAATAAATAGAAACATGTAAAGATAAATGTCTCCTGATGATTTTATTTCTCTGAAGAACTCTGATGAATGCAAGGGAACATCAAAATCCCAGCAGCAATCCCCAGTCTCATCAGATCTGGAGTGAAGTCAAAGGGAAGCCATTGCTTTGCCTCCATTGGTTGGGAAACAGAGAAAATGTGCTGGGAGAACAGGAAGAGTGGGGAGACGATCAGAGCCCCAACTCTCTGAGGGGAGTAAGGACTCCAGGGCTCCATGGTGTTTTGGGGAAACAATACAAGCTAGAAGAACCTGCATGAGAATGGTACCCACTACCAATGAGCTCGAGAGACTCCATTTAGCAAAATTTAAAAAAACGAGAGTCTAACCCAGATGCCTCTTTATTGGAGTCATTCAGAACAAAAATATGTGACTATGATATGAAACACCATTCCTCAAATTGCAACAAAGGATATGAACCCCCGCAGAAAAGCTCTGTGTGGATATTTATAGAAGCTGTATTTATAATCACCTAAAATTGGAACTAGCTCAAATGTTCATTAACTGGTGAATGGATCAGCAAGTGTGGTGCATTCATACAATGAAATAATGCTCAATAAAAAAATTGAGCAATAAATAATAAAACAATAAAAAGTAAAAAAAAAGCTATTGAATCACACAAGAAGCATGGGTGAATCTCAAAAGCATGGTGCTATGTGAAAGAGATCATACTCAGAAGGTTATATACTGTATGATTCCATTTATATAACATCCTAGAAAAGGCAAAAAATTGGAATCACATAGATCAGTGGTTCCAGGGCTTGGGGCGGAAAAAGAGGACTAATAACAAAGTGTCATGAAGGAAATAGCATCATCTGTCTTATTGGTGATGGAAATTACACAACTATATATATTGGCCAAAAATCAAGAATGGCGAATTTTATCATATGACTACCATACTTCAATAACATCAATTAGAAAAATAATGTGGCCAAAGGGAAAATTCAAACCATCCTCAAATACAATGAGAAGAAATCAAGAAACCAGCCACACTCCACTGACTCAGAACAAATGTCTGGAGAGAGCTGCGCACCATGAATTGAATGAGAAGAGAATAACAATTATGGAACTAGTGATGCCCAGCTGGAGGGCATTCCTCCTAAACCAGAGAAGAAGCACAGCACACAAAACAAAAGACAGACATGGAAGAAACATTAACAAATAACTCAAGAAATTCTTTAGAAGTGCCTGAGCTGAAGAAAAACACATCAAAAACATGATTTCAATTTTTTAAAAGAGGCTAAAATGGTCACTATATCCCATAGAAGGACGAAATTAAAAAGACTGATAACATCAAGTATTGGTAACAATATGGGGCAACTAGAATGTTCAAAAATTGCAGGTGGTACTAAAATAATAAAACAACTGGGAGAAAGTTCTGGTGGAATCTTATAAACTAAATGCACACTGCCCTATTACCTGACAACTCAGATCTCAGGTATTTATCCAAGACAGATGAAGGTATAGGTTTACAAAAGAATGTTCCAGTAGCTTTATTCACAGTATCAAAACCTGGAAATATTCCAGCTATTATTCATCACCAAGTAATGTGTGGATAAACTGGTATATTCATACAACGGAAAATTACTGAGCAAATTAAAGGAATAAAAGCTAAAAATGAATCTAAAAAACAGTATGTGAAGGAAAGAAGACTTACACAAAGATGTAGGTATTCTCTGATTCCATGTATAAGAAGTTCTAGAACAAGCAAAGCTAATCTAAGGTAGAAAAAAATGAGCACACTTGTTGCCTCCTGGTAGGGGGCACAAATTGGCTGCTAAGGGGCATGAGAGAGCTTTCTGAGGTAATGTTGTATACCTTCATAGTGCTGTGGAGTGTATGCTTTGCTAAAATTCATCAAATGTACACTTAGATTTGTGCATTTTATTATATAGACAGCCCTAAACTTTACAGTGGTCCAACTTACAACTTTTATATAATATGAACATGATGCACATTCACTAGACACCACACTTTGACTTTGGAATTTTGATCTTTTCTGGGACTAGCGATGTGGAGTAGGACACACTCGTATGATACTGGGCAGTGATGGTGAGTCTCAGCGCCCCGTCAGACACATGATCATCGGGGAAAGCAACCGATACTCTAGAGTGTCTTCAACCAGCTCTTCTGGAGCCTGATCAGAAGAGAGGGAGGTTGGTGACCCTGTCACTGTAGCATCCCCTTCATCCAGCATTCATTTTAATGCAGCCCCTCTAATGTTCTTAGGCCCAGTGGGTTTTCAGCTCTGCACAGAATGATGAGAACCGGTGAAACCATTCTGTCATTCACCTGCCTTAGAATATTTAAAGAATTACATGAGATATTCAACACTTTCTTGTAAAACAGGCTTTGTGTGAGAGGAGCTTGCCCAGCTGTAGGTTAATGTAAGTGTTCTGAGCATGTTTAAGGTCAGCTAGGCCAAGCTATGGTGCACAGTAGGTTATATGTGTTAAATGCATGTTCGACTTAGGATATTGTCAATGCATGATGGGTAACCCCATCCGAAGTCCCAGAAGATTTGTATACACATTTTATCTCAAAAGAAAATATGTGCTACACTGATGCTAAAGCAAATCTAGTTAAACGTCAATGGAAGAATGTGGGCCATGCCGATGTGATTGCTTGCTGTCAAATTCTACTTTGCTGCATGTTTGAAATGTTTCACAAATTTGGAAGTCATCAAATGGTACACGGTGTGCTCCAGGTGTGTGTGCTTCATTGTATGCAAATTTTATCCCCAAAAAACACAATTAATGTAAGCAAATATTAAACTCTACCGAATGGTATTGGTGCTGAAGTATTTAGAGGGACATGTACCAATGTCAACATTTGTTTCTGGTTGTTTTTTAAAGGAAATAAACAGGCAGGAATGAAGGCAAGTAGGCAGGCAGGCTGGAAGTGAGGATGAAAAAGCATCTTTATTTTCATATAGTTGTTCACATTGGCTAGTCCCTCTGTCCCAGACCTGAGACTCAAACCCAGGGGTATGTGTCCTGCACTCCGAAGGAGTGACTAACCAACTGTTGCTCCACCAGGGGTCACTGACACTCGCTTTTGAAACATAGTAAAAAGCATGACAGATTAATGGATGGAGGGGTGAGCTGATGAACAGATATTTGATGAAGCCAGGAAAGTAAAACTGTAGACTCTGCGTGGTAGGCTTATGGGTAGCCAGTATAATTTCTTTACATTTTTCTGTATCTTTGAAATGGTCAGAATAAAATGGAGTGATAAAATGATAGAATAAGAAGATGGAGATTTCAAATGAAAGGTAATAAACTGTGGACCAAACAACAACAGAAAAAAAAAATTGTTAAAACAAGCAAGAATAGCAGAGATGGCTGAAAATTGAATTATTGGCATAGAGGGAAAGCCTAGATAATTACAAAGAACAGAAAGAGATGAAAAAGACAAAATGAAAAAAAAAATTGTCATGCAAGGAGAATCCAGCATTAGGATATTAATGTCCCTGATTCAGAGAAACAATGACGACAAATCAATGAAATGGCAAAGGACTGAGTGAAAAAGTGTTGAATGAGGTAATACAGCACCGTGTGAGGTTCAGGGAGAACCGACTCCACAATATAAATGTTCCAGAAAACAGTGTTTCTTATTTATCATGTTTACCAGCATGACATGTCCTGACGAAGTGATTCCTCCAGATTCTATGCTTAAAACGCTGATGACACGAGGAGGAAGGGAGATGGTCTGGCTGGTCTCAGGCCTCTCAGGATTGTCTCCAAGGCTATGTCCAGTGTCACAATGGAGCTAGGACACTCAGTTCCAAGGAAGGCAGGGGGACCAGGAGTGGCCCACAGCAAGGTGCTGGCCAGGTACAGAGACAACAAGGACATGTCCACGCATTTGACTACTTAGGACACCTCCATTTAAACAATTCCAGGGATACAGTGCCCTCTTGACAAGTCTGCTCGGCTATGAAATCCAGCCAAATAAGAGATAAATCAAGACTGGGAATGGAGCAATGGACGAGAAATGGTCTCTGGTAACAACAGCA
Source organism: Solenodon paradoxus (assembly GCA_004363575.1). Lineage (NCBI taxonomy): Eukaryota > Metazoa > Chordata > Mammalia > Eulipotyphla > Solenodontidae > Solenodon > Solenodon paradoxus. Next base: position 430,779 of record RJWH01000204.1, read on the forward strand.
TCTGTTTAAACATAGGCTCCCACTAAAATGATAATGTGAGAACACTGAGCATTTTCTAAGTCCTCAAAGGGTAAGAATAATAAAACCAACAAAATTCAAGTTTGGGTGAAGGGGTGGGAAGGTGTGTCAACTTGCTAATGACCTCATCTTTCATGGCAGGGAGGTTACCTAATGGTGTCAAAAGTTGAAACAAGCAGTTAGAAAACATAATTACTCCAACTTCAATATTCTTAGCCTTAGATCTTTTAGAGAAGAATATCTATGATGGTGAAAAATTTTATTTCAAGTTCAACAATTCCTTCCACTTTTCTTTAGCTTCTTTTCAGGTAAAATCAACTTTAAGATTTTATGTTAAAAATACCATGCATAATTCGTGAATGGACTTCTATACATCTAAATAGGCAGATCAATATATAGTCTATAGCTCTACTTATTTGTATCAATAAATAAGTAGATATATGGAAATAATGAAGTACATTCGTGGATATTTAGTTAGATGATGGATGGATGCATGGATAGATAGACAGATATACAGAAATATATACACACATAGGTATTTGAGATATATTTTACCTTACAGTAATATTCGGGGTTACTTTTAAATTTCCTTTTTCAGACATAACTGTTTTGTTAAAAAATTGAATGCTATCTTTGTAATAGTCAATAAAGTGATTTTTATTTCTTAAAATATATTAGAAAAACAAGACGTTTTAGCAGACTACGAAAAAAAAAAAAAACTACCAGTAGTTAGTCTAACCAAGCATGGTGTCCACCAGATTAAAATGAACCAATCTAACAAATACACAGCAGTTCCTCAGAGAAAGTACAACTTTCCCGGGCACTCAGATCTGCTGACTGGTGTGGCTGTGACATCCTTACAACCTGCTTTCATAAACCAGCAGGTCCTAATCCTTCCACTCCAGGAGCGCGTGTGCTCATCTGCCTCAAGCTGCTGGAAAGCACCAGGTTGCCACTGATTTTGGACTCTGGCTGAGAGAGCTACTTTTCTTTGATTCAGTCTCACCAGCCAGTGATTTCCCCTTGAAGTAGGATCAGGTTGTGATGTGCCCAACCAGAAGGAGAGTCCCTCTTTTCCCTTTCCTATTCCCAACTACACAAACACATCGCACCCTCCATCATAGAAGCTCGCACACAGTTGGCATGGTGGTTACCACTGCTTCCTCTGGCCTAGAATATGCTCCATGCTATATCATCAATGCCCTTCACAAGGCTGACCATACTCATCCTCAGAGTCATTTAACATGTCGCCTGCACTGAGGAATGTCCCCTGGTCCCCTTGAGTGGGATGGAATCAGGATCATCACGGGCGAAGGACTTACCCTAGAGGAGAAACACGTGGGGAAGGACGTAAGATGAGGAAGCAGATGTTCCCCAAACTACTGAGCACAAGAGAGTAGGTCAGGACCCACCCTCATGTCTGCTTCATCTCACAGAAGGAAAGGTGGGACCCTCTGCCCAGAGTGGCTGTGTCAGGATGGTCCTCCAACATTGAGAATGGAGAAAAGTCATAAGAGTAGACCTGAGTGCTGTTTGTGTTTCCACAGGTTCCCAAACATTTAAGAATAGACTCGAGGGGAGAGGACACCTCGAAGGAATTCTCTGAACCTCAATTTCCCAATCTGTAAAGTGGGCGAATAACCCATGTCTTCCTACCGAATGTTATGAGAATGAAATCCCAAAAGAATGGTATTTCTACACAAACCATATTATGACCCTAAAAGTCATGAAAAAAAGTGTGAAAGATAAAACTATTATCATCTCTTAGAGCTATACAGGAAATAATAAGGTGGATCCTCAGATATGTTGGGTTTCTTTATCATAGAATTTTGGCAGATTGAAGAATATTTCCACTATAAACTGGGGAACCAGAAAAGGCTGTTTCCTTGATTCTCTCTTATGTCCATCTAAAATAGATTGTACTCCAGAAGGGAAATAATATGCAATAAAGTGAAATCTCTCAACATCAGATGAAATTAAATTATGGAATTTGAAAAGACTAATCCAAGATAAAACTTACAAAAACTGAATGCAATATTGTCATACAAGGTAACTAAAAGAGAGGCTCTAAAAAGATGAACTGCAGGATACCTTGGCATTCAAATTAGTAATCAGCATTGTGGCAAGTTGCAAAGTGGTCACAAACCACTCTCTCTCTCTCTCTCTCTCTCTCTCTCTCTCTCTCTCTCTCCCCCCCCCCACTCCCCCTCTCTCTGTCTCTATCTCCTTCCCTCCTTCCCTCCCCCTCTCCCCATCCTTTCTTTTCTATCTGGGTTTTTCTTTGTGGCTTAATGGGACATTAGTAATCATGACACAGGCAGAGGCTCTAAAAGTGATTGCACGTTGAGGTATCAAGGTGGACATGACGAAAGCTTCTGTCATCCCACATGAGGTCACACAAACCAATCATCTCCAGTCAACATACAAGCTGACTGCAGACACGTTAGTAAGCCCAGCCAAGATCAGCCAAGTCTAGCACAGGCTAGAAGAACCACCCAGATGAGCCCAAATGGAATTATAGATGTGCAGAATCATCACCTAAGCCAGAGGTTGTTGCTTTAAGTCACTAAATTTGGGAATACTTTGATATGCAACAAAAGTTAACTCTATATTGTGGTTATCCAAAATGAATCAGGAGACAGAGACCCTGCTTCTAACTCATTGTGTGGTCATTAACAAGTCACTGCACTTTATGGGTAACCAGTTCCTTACACTATAAAGTGAAGCAAGTCAATTAAGTGGTCTAATTAAAATGAACTTTAAAGACCTCTGCTAGTTAGGTCTCATTTTGTGATTCTCAATCTTACTAACAAATTCTTAGGAAAGCAGTAAAATTATATGTACTAACTGGAGACATAGCTGAGTCTCCAGGGTTTTCTTGCTTCAAAGCAAGTTATTCTGAGATCCAGTTACCTGACATGTGAGCATAAACATAAAATGCCTCTTCAGTTCTGGGGACTTTCTAAAGAGTTTGCTGGATTCAAGGTTATAATGAAGTTGGAAAAATCTAACTAGAAAGAAACCGTAAATGATTTTGGCATACAAAGGAAATTACTATCAACACGTAAATCCAGAAAGAATGTTTTCCTAGGATGTGAAACTTTCAGAAAGTGTAAGCACTAATCTGGGATTAAACCTTCTAGAGAAGAAAACCTCCAGATCATAACATGGAGAAAAATTTTAATGAAGCTCAAGAATTTGCTGAACCCTCAATTCATATTTTTACCTCTCTAGAAATTGACTCAGTGATACCTTTTAAAAGTCACCTAGAGAAAAAAATTGAAAAGAGAACAACATATATGTGTTTTAAATTACCACAGAAGATCATAAGGAACTTTATAAATGCTCTCTGAACAGAACTGATATTTCATCGAGTATATTTCCTGGAACTGAGACTAGAAATAAGACAAAACTTACATTAGCCAAGAGTGACTTGATTCGTTGCTCAGGAGGACCCTGAGATAGATGTTGCTGGTGCATTTGGGCATTGGCTCACCTGAGGAGAGCAGAGGGAATGGAGAATTTTCCGGAAAAGAATCATTAACAGGGGCTTCAGATTGAATTATGTGAACCCTTGGGGTCTCTGCCTGAGCAAACCAAACCCACGCAGCCCACCACTGCATCTGCCTGACACACGATGCTCACCTGAAGGTTTGTTTTTGTTTTTGTTTGAGGGGAGGTGCTTTTAGCTTACTTGGTTTTTGCTGCTGTTATTGTTGCTATTTTGAGGGAGGTTGCTGGTGGAGGATCTATTTTTATGTAAAAGCACACTTGGGTAGATCCTGAAAACAAATGCCAATTTTGCATTCATTTTCTAACAAAGTACCAAAAATCTTACGTGTCTTCACAGATACTTTCCACTGCCATTGGACATACCCATATGGCTAAGGGTGAGAAGTCCATTTCTGGCAATCTCCAGGCACTAAAATATGCCCAAAGTCACTTCCAAGGGACGTATTCCTGAGTAGAGAATCATCAGAGGCATGACATTTTCTCTGAGATGGTCTGCAGCTAATATATTGGTTCCTTATTATACGTTTCTTGGCCTGAGACGTATGTTTCCCAAAGACAGGCCTGAATCTTCCCAAACAATGCACGGAACTTATTACATACGCACATGTCTGCACACGCACATGTCCGCACGCGCGCACCATCTGTCTAGACTGGAAGAGAGTAGAACTGGGAAAGAGTCACCCTGCGAAGCCCACAGTAACAGCATATCCTTCTCCTGAGTTCGTTGCACAGATGTGCACCTCACCTCCACACACTGCCGATAGGTAAGAGTCCTTTTCTCTAAAAGACCAGCCCTGAGAAGGACAAGCTCCTCTCCTTTGCTTTTCTCCGCAGAACATAACCTGGCTCATGCCGTCATCTTACTAAACAATACCAAGAAACAATACAGAAAGAATTTCAACAAATCAGTGCGAGGGTTACTGCCAAAGTATAGATTTCTGATCTTAAAAAGTTCAGATCACTGATGATGGAATAATGGGATGAGCCCAAGACTTCAATGCTAAGGAGTCTCCCCTGGCCCTTCTTTATTTTGTTTATTGGCTCAGCACACATTTTATTGAGTCCTGACTCTAGCCCAGATCTGTTCTGGGAATCTTCAGTTCAGAAGTCAGTCTCTAGTGGAACTGATGTGCAGTTGGGGAGATAATACTGCGCTAGTAAGGACATGAATATTTGTACATAGGATGGTCACAGGCTCGAGTATGCATTCGCCAAGTGTTCACATACATGGGGGTTTATAGGGAAATGAAAATTACAAGAATTTGAATATTCCTTAGTGAACCAAGCAGTTTTTAAGAGAATTTCTGCTTAACAACTTATAGAACATCGGCACCTACTGCATTCCAAGGAGTTGTCGTTATTTTCACCCATCTCCTCATGTGGGGTTATCTGGCAGCACACTGCCATTGCAATGCTAAGTGCGAAGAGGAGTGAAAGATTTTACCAAAGCCCTAGGATTTTATAAAAATTGATGAGAAACGCTTAAGCCCCCTGCTAAGCCAATGAAAGATGAGGTTCTGATGGTTCGATCAAGTAGCAACAGAAACAGGAACGATTTGGCAAAGGGGATGAACTGATGGTCAAAACAGAATGAGTGGACCATCAAATGATTAAGAAAAGTCATTGGGAAAACCCAAGAAACTCTAGATTCTTTGTGTAATAAACAGTTTTCATTATGTTTGTGTGGCAGATTTTTTTTAATGAAGCAATAGGAGCCATCCTTGCCACCTTACAATTTTGTCATTAAAATTACCTTCCTCAAGATCATCAAAACCTGATTCATTCTTTGTTCATTCGAAAAATTCATTGTGTTGTTGGAATCAGAATCTAAAACTAAGTATAAACATCTATGATGATACTTTGGTCATTAAGACAAAATCAGAATCAAGCATTTCTTTGTAGTCTCCTCTCCTTCCTGTGAAATATTGGCTTCCATGTGAACTGAACTACGTCTATGGTGGCCTTTCCATGTCAAAATACCCATAGATAACAAGGCCTCTGCCATCACCCTCGGGTAAGTGCTATAAAGGAAAATACAGAACCGCGATGTTGATAATTTGAAGGGCAGAGTAGCTGTGAGGAAAGAGTTGCACACAAAGGAGGTAGATGCACAGAAAAAGTTCCAGAAATCTGCTTTCCTTGAGTCTTTGCCTGAGTACTCATCCGCATACATTTATGAAAGCTACTCGAGAAAAGGGTGAGGGGGGCGCGCACAGGGAAAACACCAGGAAGGACTGAGACGAACAATCACCAGCGTTCACACTTGAGTAGGAACAGTTTGTGTTCTCACCTGCCAAAGTAGAACAACTCGTGATGCCTGGGCATCGGACAGGAAGTGCATCAGGAAGTGTTTTGAAAAGGATGTTCTCTCAGTATTAGAGAAAAAGCGACACTGAACAAAAGATCATTCTGTTCGTACCCCAAAAATTTAAGAAACAAGTCCCCAAAGAATAAAATGGTTTATCTGTGTCCCAGAACAAACTCAAGAATCACTTAAAAGAATACAAAAACATCAAGTACCCAACAATGCAAAATTCACACTCTCTGGCATCCAAGGGAAGAATAAGCAGATGAGGGTCCCAGTCCCCCCATCTGAAGACTTCTACCAGGAGAGTCATTTTGAGAGCCATAAAGGGAAGCTGCTTTGTGGTAGCCACCAAATCAGAGTCACATCAGGATTAGCATATTGAGTCTGCACATTGTCACATGTTTCACACATACAAGGTTCGTACCTCACCTCAGGGCTCCTGGAACCTCACAACAGAGGTGATTGGTTCTGTCACAACCTTTCGACTAAGAGTGGAACTCATTTCCGCTCTTCAGTCATTTGAAACAAGGCCCTCCCTTGAGGAATGGGAAAGGCATGAGTGAGTCTGAGCAAAGTCCATTAGAAAATCAATCTATTCAGCCTTTTTAAAAACATTATTCAATCAAGTGTATTATCAGGTACTAATCAGCATTACTTTTTATTAGAAAGATTGTGCATTCTTGTTCAGCCACAACTTTCTTTTCCCAACCCCCTGCTTTGCTCTCTGTTATCTGTTCTGCCATCCATATCTGCTGTTCAAATCATAAGAAAAAATTAAGCTGAGAGACAGCACTCTCTGATAACTGAAGAATATTCTCCCTTGCAGTGATTATATTATTTCTGAGCTCTGTTAACATGTAAATTCTTTTCTAAAGTCAAGTGTAAGAACACAACACTGGGAGCCAGCCATTTAAAAGTGGAAAAAAATCTCATTACATATCCAAAATGACTAGTCGTGGGAATAACCTTTCCCGTAACAAGAGCACAGCTAATTTTTAACATCCTCTGACTGCTAAATGAGAATTCAAATCCTCAGCCTTGACTTCACCTCATGATTTTGTTCCTCTGACTTCCTTTATTCAATTTTTTTATCACAAAGTAATGCCCATTGGTGGTAACTCTACTTAGATATATAGAAGGGAAGGTTAATAACCATCCAACCTAACTGATGACCCATGTTAGCAATCTGGAGGGTAACTTCTGTGTGCACACAAATGCAAGCTGGACAGATACTCACTTTGTCTTTGGTTTAGTTTGATTTCTTTTTTGATTAAAATAGGATCACGCTATAAATATTACACTAAAGTTTGCTTTTGGCATTTAATACATTCTAGACCAGTTGAGGATATTATTATTGTTATTTTTAGCATCATCGTAGTCTACAGTCTTTGAAATGAGTAGAGCAAGGGTTTTAAATTACAATATTGCATCAACACTCTATTCATTCATCCAATCTTACTTAAATGGACTTAAAAGTAGGTGGGTTTTTTTTGTTCTGACAAATCATGCTATCATGCTGGGAAAAAAAAGATCCTTGTCTACCTGCCCCAGAGGTCAAACTACCTGTAGATTAAATTCCCTTAAAGAGCACTAACAAAGCCAAGGGTACATGTACATTTATTCCTAACTGCTATTGTCATATCACTTTCTTCCAAAAAAAAAATACAGTTTACAACAATGCAAAATAACACCATGTATTGGAAATGAAAACAGAAAGTGTCTGGATTCTTTTCATTTGTGCACTGGAACTTTAGAAGTTACTTAACCTCTAAGAGCCCCCAAATGGAAATAATACTGCATACATGTGAGTGGTACATGGACACTCAAGATATGAAAACTGCTGAGGACATTGTTATTGTTATTTTCAGCACCATTATAGTTAATCTACAGTCTTTGAAATGAGTGAGCAAGGGTTTTAAATTACAATATTACATGGTGGTATAAAACAAACTGCTTTTATTTACAGCATCAAGAAAAATATAAAACTGCCAGGGAAATGGTCTTTATATAGAGTTACAAAAATATAGTATTGTTTAGAAGCCTTATATTAGAATAGTTCTGTCATAAGTTATTTCTATACTTGGGCTGCTGTTTCATATCTTAACTCCTTCCTTGACTTCTTTTTTTACTATTGCCCTTTAGAAAGTGTCTTGAAAAGATTTCTTCAGAAAATCAATCATAAGATGACCAGATAATGCCCAGCAATGGAAACTTAAGTGACCAGGGTGGTGTGTGCTTTCTGACTATTTATGCTGGTGAAGATGCAAGACCTTGGTTAAACATGCTGACTTGAGGCAAGATGTGAGCTAGAAAAAACCTAAGATCTGGCAGCACAAGGCCTGGATGGAGCTTTGTGCCTATTGGAGTGTGATCTCAGGAAATTATTCCACTTTTTGGATCCTCCGTTTCTTCATCTGTAAACTGGGATAATAACATCTTTCCCAACACTGTGGACATGAATGTTTCAATGGAACATTCCCTAAGGAAATTATATACAAGTGGGACAGACATGACCAATGACCATGTTTCTGGAAAACAGAGGTCAGACACGTGGTCAGAGGTCCAGCCTTCGTGGCAGGTGCCAGGGCTGTCTGCACTCCAGCAGGGAGGGTCCTAGAAAGAAAGTGGTCAGTATGACCTGAGGTCATTCCGTCACCTCTCACATTGTTTCCTGGTCTTCTGTTTTCCGAGCTAAAGGAAGGGGACAAGGGGAGAACTGTGAACTCAGACAGGCATTGTCAGCTCAGACAGGCACTGTCAGCGTCCTGTTCGTCTGTTGGGCTTGCAGCCAGCTCTGCCTTTTCGAAGTCCAGCCCAGTGCCCAGAAAACTCAGCTGGAGACTGACTCCTGGATGGGCTTCTCACAGGTCTCTCCTCATGAAGGACCAGGCTGTGGTCCGTTCCTATGGAGCAGGCATTTCTGGGAGTTTGTCTTTCCTGTCCCCACAGCTTCCCAGCAGGTGATCTGGAAGAGTCACCCTAAGCTAGAAAATCCAATATCCCTGCAATAGACCATGGCAAATTATTTATTAACATCCTCTCCTCTTCTCCCCCCCGGGCCCCCAGAGCATCATCAGCCTCCTGAAGCCAAGAGCCATCACTTTGCTTGTGTTACTGTTACAGTTTCCTAGAAAATAA
>RJWH01000204.1:439855-526625 GCA_004363575.1 Solenodon paradoxus
TCTCTCTCTCTCTCTCCCCCACCCCTCTCTCTCTCTCTCTCTCTCTCTCTCTCTCTCTCTCTCACACACACACACACACACACACACACACACAACCAGTCTTGTCTCACTCATCTGGAAGTATGTATTCCAGTGCCAAAGGGACACACTCTAAGATGGCCAAAAACATTTAAAAAGCTGTTTTAGCCTAGGCACTATCTCTCTCTCTGTCCACAAGCCAGGCAGAATTCTGCCATCAGCTAATAATAGCATTACCAATTCTGAAGCAAGAGGAAAAAAAAAGTCTCTAATACTTTTGTCTTAGCAGCCGATAATGTAAAACAGGGTGGCATTTGGAGGCCTAGGACGATGCCAGTCTCTGGGGAGAGAAAGGTGTTAACTTCTAATAGCTTTTCAGTAATAGCCAAGCTTCTGCAGTCCCTATAAAAAAGGGGGGGGTGGTTTAAAAATTAATAGAGCTGAATGCACTTCCCACTGAGGAGAACGCCAGATTAATAAGTGCATTAAGGGCTGCTCTGGATTGGAAATAATTATGGATGATGACAAGGAGCAGAGGGGCACCGGTGGTGCTCACAGGAATGCATTTTAAAAAGCAGTTTAAAGAGCCTTCAGATGTTGGTATTATCCTGTGTGACCAAATTAAGAGCAAATGAGAAAAGTTTATCTGGCATTTTGGAGTATTGAAGAGCTTAGTGTTATAAATTATACAGTATAAGGATAGGAAATGGTGAGTAAATTCATGTTAAATATTATTGACAGTTTAAACAGCAACTGCTTTCTAAACCACTGAATATTTTAATTCAGAATTAGAAGTTCAAACTACAACTTCTCCCCACTACCAAAAATATTAAAAGGTTGTTTTGTTATTTATTGGCCAGCACAGTCATTAGAAAATACCTTGATGAGAAATTAATCTCCTTCACATCCAATTTGAGCTAACTGTGCTCCATCAATGTGGTTAGTCTGTGCCTTAGAATTAGTTTAGACGTCTTAAGACAGGAGATGTCAAAACGTTCTTCCAATATCTTAATCAGTCATTGCAAGAGCATGTTGCCGTCACAGCCTGGACTGGGTTTATCAATATTTAATCCAGTCTCTCTTCACGTCCTCCTTCATTCAGTGAGAATTGGCCAGAGATGGAAATCAGGATCTGTCTGGGTCAGGGTTAAGTATATCCAAGTAAATACCAGGCCTGTGGTGACGAAAAACAGCTCATGTCCATGATGGCAGCTTACCTCCAAACTGTAATCATGAGCACTCTTATCTCCGCTGGTGGGTGCGTTCATTGTCATTGCTTTTCTGGAAAGCAATTTGGCAACATTTTAAAAAATCCTTCAGAAGATACACAACTAACCCTCTAGTAATTCATCCTCCTCAGATACGAGCACAAAGATATATGTGCAAATACACTCATCATTTCATTTCTAATAACAGAAACAAGTATCAAGTAATCTAAATACCAAATAATAAAGACTAGCGCATCCGTAAAATAAAACCAATGTATTTAAAGATTATGTGGTAGATTCCTGGGTTATACTTGGGAATGAAAAGAGCTGGGAAGAGCATTGTTCACTATCTTAAAAGAAGAAATAAAGCTAGAGAAACTACAAGATTAATACATTTCTTGAACCCATTCCAGGAATGAGATCATATGACAGTAAGCTAAAAATCTGAAGAGAGATAAGAGGGAAGGGGGAGATACAAAATTTGCTTAACTGAGAGAGAGACAACCAGACATCTAAGGAGAGAGAGAGAGAGAGAGAGAGAGAGAGAGAGAGAGAGAGAGAGAGAGAGAGAGAGAGAGAGAGAGAGAATGAGGCAGAAGAAATATATGAAGAAATAAAGGTGAAAATTTTTTCAAAATTAAGTACAGACTCTGAATTACAGAACCAGAAAGGTCAAAAGCACCAAGCAAGAAACATACAAAACAAAAGAAAAACACAACAAATAAACTACCTACTTTATGGGAGGGAGCATGTCAAAGAAAGAATTCTGAAGTAAACCAGAGAAAAAGATCTAACTTTAGAGGAAAAAATAATGACAACAGACTTCTCACCAGAAACCGGAAAGCCTGAAGATAATGAAATGACATTTTTAAAGTGTCGAAAGAAAGAAAACTACCAACCCAGAATTCAATACCCAACACAAATATTGGCAAATGCATTGTTAAGTAAGTGCAAACTAATAGACTCCATTTCCAGCACATCTACACTTGAATAAATGTTCAAGAAAATTCATAGGCAGAAGAAATATTAGGAATTTGAAACTAAAATAAAAAAATAGGAAAAGCACTGGAAATGGAAAATAGGAGGTAAAATACAATTATTTTTTAAATTTTAATTTGTCTAAAATTTAACTATCAAAGCAGTATCATCTCATTAAGTGCTTAAAACATAGGTCAAAATGACCTGTGTACAAATGCAATACAAAGAATTGATGAAGTGAATTGGTAACAGGCTATTGGAGGTCCTTACACACAGACTCTTGGTCTTTAGGTTTAAAATATGTGCATTCAAACCCCTAGCACAGTGGTCACAAACAATTTTGAATAGATATAAATAATAGATCAATAGAAATCATTTTTGAATGCCCAACTAACCTAAGAGAAAGTATAAAAGAGGAAAAAAAGGGGGAATGAACACATGGCACTAAAAGAAACAACTAACAAGATGATGGACTTTAATCCAAACAGATCAATAATCACACTAAATGTAAATAGTCTAAAGACACAAATTAAAAGACAGACACTTAGTTAGATTTGATTTGATTTTTTTTAAGCCAAACCCAACTCTATGCTGCTTGCAAGAAACTCACTTATAAAGATATAAATGTTAAAATAGCAAAGGTAGAAAACGATATTTCATGCAAACTAACCAAAAGCTAGAGTCCCTCTGTTAGTATCATATAAGGTAGATTTCAGCACAATGAATATTGTCACAGGTGAAAAGGAATATTGCATTATGGTAAAGAAGTCAATTCTCCAAGAAGACAGCAATTCCAAACATGTATGCATCTAAAGTTAACTTCAAAATACATGAATTATAATACAGAACTGGAAAGAGCAATACATAATCCATAGTTTTACTTGGAGACATTAATACTCTAGTCACAGCAATTGTTAGAAAAATAGACAGAAAATTGGTAAGACCTGAACAGTGCTAAAAGCCCAATTGACAATTAAGAAATACTCCTCTCCCAAGTAGCAGAAGACAACATGTTAGGGACACACGTAAACTTAAGTGTACATGCACCAAAGTCGACCATATGCTGAGAGGTTAAGCCTAAACAAATCTAAAATAATATAAATCATACAAATTATGTTCTCGGATCATAGCAGAATTAAACCTAAGACCAGTAACAGAAAGGTATCTTTAAAATACACACTTATTTGGAAATTAGAGAACCAACTCTAGACAATCCATAAATCATGAATAAGAAATCTCAAAGAAAATGAAAAACTACTTTGAAGTAATAAAATTAAAATACAGCACAACAAAGTGTGTGGGATGCAGCTAAAACAGAGCTTAAAGAGAGTCTTATGAAATTAATTTCTTATATTGGTAAAAGTGAAAATTCTCAAATTGGTAATCTGAGCTTCTGACTTAAGAAAGTATAGAAAGAAGAAATTAAGCTCAAAGCAATCAGAAGGAAATAATTAAGGCGACAGTAGAAAATACTGGCACTGAAGAAAGAAAAATAATAGAGAAAATGAAAGTTGATTCTTTGAAAATATCAATACAGTTGATAAATATATAGCTCAGCTGACAAAGTCAAAGAGAGAAAACTCATTTTATGAAGCAATCATTACCCTAATACCAACATCAAGGACATTGCAAATAAATAAACAAAAACAAATAAAAGCCTACAGATATCCAATATCCCTCCTAAGCATAAACACAAAAATCCTTAAAGAAAATATTAGCAGATTCCAACAATATAGTAAAGAGAATAGTACATCACAACCAAATTCTTGCTCCAAGAATACAAGGTTAATTCAAACTCAGAAATAAAATTATTCAAAAGGTCATATTAACAAATTAAAGAGAAAGCACCATTTGATCACATAAATAGATGTAGAAAAGACATTTGAAAAATTTGAACCTCCATGATTTTTTTAAATATGAGAACATTAGAAATAGAAGAGAATCTCCAAAAAAAAAAAAAAACTGCAAAAAGTACAGCTAAAATCAGCCTGAATGTCAAAAAATTGAATGTTCTCCTAAGACTGTAAGGGAAGACTGTTCCCTCTCATCACTTCTTTTCAGCAGAGGCAGGAAAACAAAATAAAAGGCATGCAGATTGGAAAAGAATAAATTAAACGACTTGATTTACAGGCTATATGATAGTCTCTATATAAAATGACAAAGAAGCTGTCACATCTCCTTGAAGTAAAGGTAGCAGAATTTTTTTAAAAACTCTTCATACTATAATTAATGTATTCCTCTCTGCTAGGAATGAACAATTAAAGTGTAAAAGTGTTAAAACATGGCTATTTACAGAGGCACATGAAATTGAATACTTAGCTATAAATCAAACCAAAATATGCAGAATCTACATGCTTCCAACTACAAAACACCAATGAAAAAAGTAAAAGAAGTCCTAAATCAAATAGAAAAGATAATATGTTTCATGGATTGGGAGAGTCCATATTGTTAAAATGTCAATTCTTTACAGATTGTTTTACAGATTTAATCCAAGACCAGTAAAAATCCCACATAAGCTCTTTTGTAGATACTGAACTTCCAAAATTTCTAAGAAAAGGTGAAAGAACCAGGATAGCCAAAACAATATTGATGAAGAAGAGAGAGTTGGAGTACTTATCCTACAATTGCAAGATTTATTATTAAACTACAATAACCAAGACAGTATAATATTGACAAAATAGACACATATATCAATTGAACATATCAGAACATCCAGAAATATGCTCACACACAGCCAATGGATTTTTTGCAAAGGAGCAAAGGCAAGTCAATTTAGAAAGAGCAGCCTTTTCAACAAGTGGTGCTGGCAAAAATGAATCACCCATATGCAAAAAAATAACAATAACCTCAACTATACCTTATATTTTATACAGAAACATTACCTATCTTCCATTATGAATAAAAGCATATCTATATCTAGAGCTATAAAATTTCTAGATCAAGGCAGAGGAAAACTTTTGTGACTTTAGATTAATGACAGATTAATGCAGATATTATATCAAAACACAACTCAGGCAGACCCTAGTTGCTTAGTAATTATGTCTACCAGGCATAGTCCACATACATCCCAAGGATCTGGGTTCACTGCTAGATCCAGGAGGAACAACCAAGATGAACACCTAAATAATAAAAACAAGTGCTTTTTCCTCCTCTCTCTTCCTGCCTGCCTACTTACCTTCATTCCTGCCTGCACCTTTCCTTTAAACACACACACACACACACACACACACACACACCCATTAAAAAAAGATCCTTAGAACTTTTTCAAAACTAAGAATTTTGCTCTGTAAAAGACACTATTAAGAAAATGAAAGTGAAGATAACAGAATAGGAAAACATATGAAAATTCAATTTCTAATTAAAGACTTGTATCTAGCATATGCAATGACCTCTCAAAACTCAAAAATAAATTTCAAATGGGCAAATTCTAAAAACAAAACTTCACAGAAAAGATATATAGGTGACAAGTATATGAAAAGGTACTCCTCCTCATTAGTCACTATGGAAATGCGAATTAAAACCACAATGAGATAGCACCAGCATCTATTAGAACAGCTGCAATTGAAAAAATTTTAAACTAACAATATAAAGTGGTCGTGAAGATGCCAAGAACCAGAATGCAAACATTGGTGGTCGAAATTCACAATGGTACCACCACTGTGGAAAACAAATTAACATTTCTTACAAAATTAAATATACACATAATAGATGACTGAGCAACTCCACATCTCAGTTTTTACCTAAGAGAAATAAAAATGCATAAACACAATCACACCCACAAAAAACTGGACATAAGTATTTTAAGTTTTTCATTTATAGTTGTCAAAAACTGGAAAAACTCATGTGTTCTTCAACCAATAAATAGAAAAAATTTTCATCTGTTGTAGAGCCGTAAAATAGAATAGTATTTAGCAATAAAAAATGACCTATTGATACACACAATAACATGAACAAATTTTATATGTACTTGCTAAGACTCAAAAGCAATATATTATATGGTTTTAGTTATATGACTTCCTAGGGAAAAAAAAGCAAAAATATAGAAATGAACAGCAAATTGACAGATTCTCTATAAAGGAGGCACATGAGGAAATGGTTGAGAGTGATTACCTCGTCTGTATGGTACAAGCTTCATGAATCTATCAAAGGTGATAGAACTATATGCCCCCAAATGTGAATTTTACTTTAAAAAAATTCAAGATGTATAGCCAATGAAATGGACTGTATTACTGTGAATCACAGAACCACAATGAAGGGAGTGGGGAAGAAAAGAACTAACCTAATCGTAAATTACTTTGAGAAACAATATGTTGCCTGGATATTTTTAGGATAAAGACAAAAGAACTATACACAAATACCATATTGTAATTACAGTAAGTGTTAGCTATTCTAAAACTGTTTATGTTTATAGAACAGTTGAATAATTCATTGTAGTCAGTGGGAGCCAAGTTTTTCATTTCACAAAAAGTTATAAATAAGGAAAATGAGAAAGTTAGAATGAGCCCAGTGGTGCTGGATTGGAATAGAAGTATCAATATAAATTCATGGTTTTTTTAAGAATGAATTAAATGAAAATAAATACATATAGATGCACAGAATAGTATGTATACATATATTTCCAAGTTCTATCTGATGAAAGACCTTAGAAGCAATTATATCTCAATAATGATGAGGACATGGAGCCAGACCTTGATTTCTAAATATCACTCTCCAATAAAAGGAACCAGGCTCTGTGAAACAGTGGCTGATTCTAAGAAGGATCAGGGAAAAGATACAATGAACCAGGAGCATCTCCATCAGCCAGAAAATAAAGAAATGTTTTTTTAAAGACAGCAAGGTCGGGGGGATGAGTAAGCATAGGAGCAAATCAGAAGGAGCTTCCAGAAGTCAAACTGGAATAAGTTGAGCAACAAAAGAAATATGAGTAGCACTGGATTATAACCATCGAAAAGAAGAAATATACATGAGGCAATAAACAGATAGTACATGGATAAAGAGATAGATGCTGTTATTTAATTCAAAGGAATTCCCATCAATAAAGGTAGAAGGGGCAGCCTAAAACTCAGGAGTTCAGAAGACTCACAGCCAGTCTAATACAGTCACTTCTCTTTCGAAAGAAGTAATGATAGAAAAGCCAAGATTGCCTCGCCGATCCCATACACACTTTAGCCTGAAATAACAGAGAGTACTGGTGGATGTATTTGAAAAGACCGTGTATCCAAACTGAGGCACCGTAGAGGAACATACTTTAGTGACACATCTTGATGGTTCAATAACCAGGTTTTAATTCAAGAAACCAGCATGTAAAGAGAAAGAAGCAGCAGTGTGTATCTCTGCAAAGTTTGTCTGCTCAAACTCCAAACGAGGCCAGTCAAGGAAAAGAGCATGAGTCCCCTTTAGGCATCAATTCTCCCAATAGTTCTGCCAGAAGTCCCAGAATTTTCCATGTCTCTGACCTTGAACTACCTCATCCTTCCAGTGTTGAGAAACCTGGAATGACTTGTGCCTGTGAGTGCAACTCACCTGGACACTGTCAGAATTTTAACAACCAACAGATATATATCCAGGGTTCTTGATCCTCCTGGGCCACTGGTCCCTGTGACATAGACCAATTCATACAACTCTGTGCCTTCCCTGGGCATGATGACTGCAGCAGCCTAAACCTGTATTCTTTCCCCAAGAGACCTGGTAGAAAGGTATGACTGGCATTGATTTTCATTATGATGACAGAATCATTCACAGCTTCTGCCAGAGTTCCACAAGCCACATCTTGACCATCAGAGAGAGCTTCTGAAATCTCCACAGATACGAAACCAGATGTTATCTTTTTTGTAAGAAAAAGAATATACATATATCCATTTACTTTTTATCATTGTCTGTTGTTTCAGAACATTGTATGAATTTCCTGTCAAAGAAATGTCAGTTTCAAGCAGAATCACAGGGGGAGAAATATCAGAAAATAGTTTTACTTGGGTTCTAGCTTATCGCAGTGAAACTTAGGTCCATGCAAGCACCCCTATTTAATTCTGTGGGACATAACAATTCTTGTTCCTCTCCATACATCTTTATCTAACTTTTTAATGTTTAAAATGAAAACGTTTTGAGAGAAACAAAAAATTTTGAGAGATTTACATCAGGTGTTGTTGGATATGACGTCCCCAGCACTTGTACCTCAGCGATCAGAGTGTTTCACCATCACTGACGGTTGAAACAGATCTGGCAGTGCTCCGGAGGACAGTGAAGATGCTGCACCAACCCAGTGGGGCATAAATCCTGGAATGACCTCACAAAAACACTTAGAAACCCTTTACCTGAACCACCTCATGCTTCAGCTCCACATATCTGTGCCCCGCACAAGCGTCTTCTATGTTTTGCTTAGTTTGGAGAAATAGAAACTATCCCTTGGAGTGTATGTCATGAACTTATCTTGGAAACCTTTATAGAGGATGATGCTGGGTAATGTTGGAACAGATTTTTATCCAAGAAGAGAGTACGCAGAAGTGATATGTGACCAAGCAGGTTTAGTTCATATAGGATCTTGCAGATTGGGGCATGCAAGGGGGTGGAACCAGAAGGGACCCTCTTTTCCCTTACACTCTGAGAGGAGCCCCTACATTTATTGTCACTTGAACTGTGTTCTGTTAGGACCCTCGGACTCATCAGGTATGATCGATTCATTGATGGCTATTCCAAGTGTGAAAAGTGGTATGTGGAAACCCTGTTTGCATGAGTTCAGGACTCTACAAAGATTCCTCATGCACCATCATTTAACAACCACAGGGTCCAACCTGCTTGGTTAGAAGTACTGTTTCTTCTCCACACCAGCCGAAAGAAGGAGGTTCTGTTTTACAGCAGCAGCTCAGCCAATGAGAAAATGCCATGAACACGTGGATTAAACTCACCATATATCACACATCCAGTTTCTGTCAATGAGCATGTGGGCTACACAGGCCCTCTGAAATTTATGTCAGTTAGCTCTGGTTTGTGTCCTAGCTTGTGTCACTCACCATGAGGTTAGACTGTTTGTCTTTTGTTACTGTTTCTAAATAAACAATTATTTGTGCATGAATAATAAATAAAGAAATAAAGATAGAAGGAATGAAGAAAATAGAAAATCACCACTAGAACACAGCAGTGATTGCAATTAAGATCTACCAGTGGATACTGAAATCATCAGGCTAACATTTTAAGCAGAAGAAAAAGTATATTTACATACTCTCAAAATATCTCCTCCAAGATAAATTGCAAAAGGAAAAATCATGACTTTACATAAGAGGAACCCAGAGTCCAACATTTCAACTGAGTGAATGATGTTACTATCCCCCAGTAATTAGACAGATCAACACCAGGAAGTCGTTGATGCTACATGAAGACAGACATAGGTGGCATCCTTACCAAAAATGCATCCTATCCGACTAATCATAAAAGAACATCACACAAACCCAAATTGGGAGGCGCTCTCTTCTTCAAAGGTGCCGAAGTCATGAAAGAGAAGGAAAGACTGAAGGACCATCACAGGTGGAAGCTGAGGAGACATAGCCAAATGCAACGTGGGGTCCTCGGTCGAATCCCAGACCAGGAAAGAGATGTTAGTGGGAGGACTGCTGAAGTTCACATGAAGTCAAGAGTTTAGTTAATAGTCATTTCTTAGTTTTGGTCATCATGCTATGATTATACAAGATGAAAACATGGAGGGATATTGGTAAAGGATATACAGCAATTTTCTTTATTACTTTTATAACTTTTTCAGGAAGTCTAAGATGATTTCCAAAAAACTTAAAAGTTATATAGAAAAAATGTACATTTATGGACATGAAAGCTCTTTGCTAAAAATATATCACAAAAGTGGGCATGCATAATCTTCTTGCTTAGTTATCAGAACATTTATGATTCAAATATATATATATACATATATATGTACTTGCCATATGGACTATCACTGACTTATAATTGTTCAATGGGATATTTTCCATTTATGATGGTTTTTCAGGATGTAACCTTATGAGAAGTTGAGGAAGATATATAGATATAGATATTTATGTATATGTATATATGTATATATATATATTATATTGTATGATACCCGATGTAGAAAATAATATCAAACAGTTACCATTAATTTTTCAGAGTGAGTGGAATTGTGGATGGACTTTCCCCTTCTCGTCTTTGCCATTATTTTCTCATTTTTCTGCCATTAACTCAATTTACTATATATTTTCTAGCTTTTATCATTTTGATGTTTATATGTCACCAGGAAGAAGCTGAATTGGGGAGCCAGGGAAAACTCCTCTTTAGAATTTAGCTCCAGTGGGTGTGGTCATGGAACTTCTGTGATGATGGTCTTCTTCTAATCCAGCCCCTATCATTTTATCGCAGCCCACCTCTCAGATGACATTGAACCTCTCTCGCCTTCTTTGACTTCCATCTCTTACCAAATATCCAACTTCTACCAATAGAACTTCTGAAATTTTTTGTACTCCCCAAATAAGCCACGCAACAACACACCCATGACCCCCAAATCCTCTTAGCAGCCCAAAGCCCAGTGTCCCAAGGACACAGATGTGTGGGGAGATGGTTGCTGAACTCCTGGTCTTCAGGAGCAGAGAGGAACAGCACAGCCCTGGTCTGGGAACTTTCTCTATGATAGAATAAGGTGATGAAATATAAAGGTGACATGTTTCAACCCCAAAAGAAAGTTGAATCCTTCATTCCAAACTTTCTGCCATCTGAGTGCTCATCACAAAGAAATCATGGGGGTTTCCAGAGAGTGACCATCAATTGTTTGAAACACCCTCTTTGGGAAAGGGTTTGGCCTATTCAGATTTACAATAGATTTCATTTCAGGCCCAATAGTCTAAGGTTTCACAAGAGAAAGCAGATGTCGAGGCTAAGGCAAGGCCACCCTAGGACAGGAGGAGAGGTAAAAAGGGGTCAAACGCCACGATTAGAACAATGTTCTCATTACATGACTCCTAGAGCAGTGGATGCAGGCACAGGCCCCTCGGAATTTCAAATCCAACTTCTTAGAGATTTATTTTTCTTTTGAAACAATTTCTGGCAGCTTTTGATCTTCTAAACTGAAAAAAAAAATCAAAGAAATCTGTTTCTCTAGAGTATTAATAGCAAAGGAATTTCTGGATGCTGCAAAGTAGGAAAGGAACATAATAGCTGCAAAGTAGGAAAGGAACATAATAGCTTCTCAGTTTTATTCATCTTCAAAGCAACCAAATGTAGTTTAAAAAATAGAAGCAGGATACCCTACAGATTTGGGGAGGCATAGAATAAACCTCTTTGCACAAGAAAAGATGATCTGAAATTTGCCTTGACACTCATTGGGCTCTTGTCCATTTGTTACCTACAAGTGGGCTGTCAGAAGGGATCTGTACTTGACATCAGAAGTAAAAATGTCTAATCATTTGAGGAACTTGAGAGTTACATTCTTTTCATCAATATTGACATCTGTCCCCCAAAGCACAAGGACATCACACATTTCAGACTTTCCTGATTTGTAAACATCCAGCCGATGTGAAGGAAAGGACATCTTCATGTCCTCATAACCCACACCCAATCTTTACTGCCCTTCTCTGTGATATGTATAGCATAGTGGTGGAAGGCATGCTTGCATTTAGCTAGAGTGTAGATGGCCAGGTATGTGTGTGTGAAGAAAGTAGTTGTTGAGGTGAAACTATGAGCCAGATGGTTCTCTAGTCACTAGAGATTGACTAGTGTCTGCAAATAAATATAAGCCTATTTCTGGCTATGGTATGCACTATGAAAGAAATAAGTGAATTGATATAACGGAAACTTCTAGAGGGAGAGTGTTTACAGAGGACCTGTCAGAGGAAGAGACTCTGGACTGAGAGCTAAAGGATGAGGTGTCAGCCATTCAAAGAGCTAGGGAGACAGCTGCTCCAATCAGGAAAACTGTGAGTGCACAGGTCCTGTGGCCTTATTGTAGTTCTGCCCTTATTCCTCAGCATTTACCTTTCTAGTCGACACCTCCATTTCCCTACTTAAGCGCCCAGAAATCTCTTCCTGAGCAATCTCTCCTGGACCATGCTTTGAACAGGCCAGAGGTGCTGGAAAATTAATGCCCCTTGAAACAGCCCTGAGCCTGTGCCCAAAAGGAGTTAGTGGGTAAGCACCCCAGCTTCTTCATCCCTGCAGTGGGTGCCTCAGAGGCATGTTCCACACTGTTTCCCAGAGTTCTCCAGCAGGAGTAAGATCCCACTGCCTTCAGCATCACCCCTTCAATGAGACACACTTGGCTTGCTTTCCTTCCTTTGTCTACTTCCCCACTCCACCACAGTTGCTTCTAGGACCACCTCCCAAATCAATAGCTTGTACACAAACTACTAATCTCAGGGCCTGCTCCTGGAGGATCCAGACTAGGATTCCGGAAAGGATTTGGCTAATGAGATGAGGACCAATGATCTGTAAGGAGGCTCGAGAGGACAAAAGCGGGCAGATGACATGGGGTTTTGATGTCACAGAGGGAATTTGTGTGCCCTATTATTTTAGAGGGTGCAGTTTGCCTTCTTCAACCTAAGGATAAACTACTTTCAGACATAACTGACCTTGAACTGATTCTATACCCCTACAAAATGCCCCCACGCCCTTCTTCTGACCTCCTTCCCCATAGAGTCATTGAACGCATAGGACTTAGAGATCATTAGTGCAGAGTCCACTCTGTGGAGTCAGGAACTTTGCTTTGTTCATGGCTGTATCTTTGGTACTAACAGCACCATCTGGTATGGAGCGTGTGTCTGATGAATATTTGTCAGATGAATGAATACTACAAATAAGGAAACCAAAAGTCAGAGAAGACAAATGACTTGTATACAGTCATATCCAAGGTCATACCCAAGGTCCATCGGAGTACTGGGTCTAGAAGCCAGTTTGCTCCTGCTAAGAGGCATCGACTACATTCTATGGCTCTCCCAACCCAGAGTGGTTCTGTTCTGCTCCATGGCCATCCATGGTAGGCTGATGGACAGCCTTCTACCAAGGGCTCTAGAGGAATTTGTCATCACTTGGGACAGCAGCAGGATAGCGCAGAGACTCAATGAAAGAGTGCAAACTTTGGGGACAAGTTGCCTGGGCTTGGGTCCTGATTCTGACTCAAAACTCTGTGACCTTAATCTCTGAGTTTCTAGTATAAGAAACCAACTTTCATTCAAAGTAAAGATAGAAGGTGGAGCCTGAGAATGGCCTGTCTGACTTCTACCTTTTCACCTGCATGGCTACTCTTCGTCCCTCAAGACAAGAGAGGAATTCTGGAATAGCCTCACAATTTCAGGTGAGTGAGTGAAAAAATAAATACAAATGAATGCTCATCAATTATAACCAGTAAATTAATCTACACAAAATAATAGAGGACAGCAGTTCAAATTGAACATGTCAACATTTACTGGAATTAACAAAAAATTGAAATAATCTGGATGACCTTTTCATGAAAGGAGCTGTGGAGGGGAGAGGGAGGAAAAGAGTACAGAGGAGTTTTAAGGCAACGACACCCTTCTGTATGACACTATGATGGCATATGCATGTCATTATACTCTGGTCCAAACCCATAGAATATGCTCCATGAAGAATAAGCTCTCATAGAAACTATGTGCTTAAGAGCATGAACTCCAATCAGATTGCAGACATTTGAATTCAGACTCTGCCTGTTACTATCTATATGAGCATTTTAAGTTAATTAATCTTTGTGGCTTGGTTTCTTTCTCTGTAAAATAGGAATCATAATGGTATCTACCTCATCATTTGAGTGTGAGGATTAAATGAGACAATAGTGCCTGGAAGCTGTAACTACTCAATAAAGATTAGCTACCACTATTAAAAACACCAGTAATATAAACCATGGACTTTGAGTGATGATGACAATGTGTTGGTTTGGGTCATCAGTGACAGCAAATACACCATTCACAGGAATGCTCATTTGTTCCAGAGAGTATGGTGGAACTTAGGACTTTCATTCGATTTTGCTCTGTACGCAAACTGCTCTAAAAAAGTAAAAGTTAAATTTTTTAAACTTACCAAAAAATTTGTTCCAAAAAACCTAGTTTGGGTAGAAAAAATGCCCAAAAATTTCCAACAGAAACTGTTAGACATTGTAAAGCTTTCTAAGGACAAAGCTCTAATAAATTGAAGCAAATCTAGGCCCTATCATCTACTAGAAAAGAATTGAAACTGATGAAAATGAAAGAAAGTTGGGACCTGTTTAACCATGTTCTAGAGAAAAGTAATCTATCCATTAAATTGGTTTGATGGGGAATTTGCTGGAATCTCTCTGGGTAAAGGTGTCTGTGTTTTTAATGTTTGCTGTATCGGGCAGACGTGGGGTCCTGGCCCCAGAGGGAGTTCATTCATTCGCTCACCCGGCAGTGACTAAACCTAGGCCTGCTGGAGACACTAAATGTCTACAATTGGGAGTGAATTTAAATCCCAGACCCTGAGATGTGGGGTCGAGTGTGAAAACCAAAGCCAGCAAGCATGAGGTGACAGAGCTTGGCAGCAGCTGTAGGGACAAAGGTATGATTCATGGGCTGGGGGTACTTCCATTACGCATTGCCCAGGACATGACATTGGACCTGAATCTTGCAGGTCAACAATGGCTCCAAGATAATAAGGAGCAGAAAGAACATTTCAGGTAGATGAACTGTCCTGACACTGGCCTGGGTACAAGAGAGAACATGAAGTGTTCAGAAACCTGAAAACAGTCCCCTGGTGTTAGATCAGACAGGTGAGCAAGGAAAGACCAAGAGGGACCAGGACAGAAGTGTCTGAAAGTCTCGCTCCCGGGGCCACTGAGCCCAACTGTGTGGAGGGTGGGGTGCAGGCATGAGGCTCCAGCAGGGAGGCCAGTGAAGAGGCCAGGCAACTGTGCAGGGGCAGGCGGTAGCAGGGGGCTAAAAGGGAAACTGAGGAAATAGGCTGGGTAGAATGAGTGCAGTGAAGGGAAGGCAGTGTGACCCAAGGCTGTCTCCCAAGGAGCTGGTTCATATCGGTGGGGAAGTACCTGAAGGAAGTGAGAGGAACATACAAGAGTATCTGTTTCAGCTGTTTCGAAAAATGTTGGCATCAGAATCCTTCCTATTTAGTCTTAAGAATGTAAAGAACAAAACCAGACAGAGCCACATTAGTTACCGTGGCTCCGGGAGAGGCACTGTGGGAGGCTGACCCCCACCCCAGGGATCACAGCTGAAAGACCCACATCAGGACTCAAGCCTCTGTTTTTAACAGAAGCTCAGGGCTGGGTTTTTCTGGCCCAGGACACACAGCCCTGGAAGCTCTCGGACCCAGCTCAGGGGCTCCAGGGGCCCTTTTCCTCCACCCACAGCCCAGAGGCCAGGGAGGAATGAGGACTGTGCATTCTTGGCCCCCACTCCTGCCCAGCTGGCCTTTGGTTCAGGACTTCTTGAGCCATATATGAGCCTCAGCCCCCAGCAGCTGAATGTCCCCGAATCCGCCTGTCCCGCCCCTGACATGCTCCGTGCTCCGTGCTCCGGTTGGACTAGGGCCCCATGACCTGCTGGTTCTGCTCTCAGAGGACTCTTCCCTCCCAGCACCCCTCCTCTGGCAGAAACTCACTGTTCAGAAGCCATAGACAGTGAGCAGGCAAAAGCAGAGAGTGCAAAATTCACCGGATTTGGTATTGAGACCTGGATTTGAGCCACAGTTTTATCATAAGTCAGCTGTGTGTCCCTTGGGAGATCACTTGGTCTCTCTGAAACATGGATCCTCCACCCCCTCACCTCCGCAAACTGAAGGACCTAAGGCTGATGATTCCATTTACATCAAAATGCTGAGGATGGAGGGAGACAATGAGCAATTTCACGTTTGTATCCTAACAAATTCTCTGTGGGAATGCGGGGAACCCAGGATACTCCTATCTGTCACTAAATCTGCCAGAGTAGCAATAACTCCCATTACCATCACCAGCTGCCACCTTCAAACACCCTGTGAAGTAGGACAGAGCTAAACAAAAGCAGGATCAAGGGGCAGGACCTCACTCAGAGCCTAGTCACCCCTAATTTAGGTACATGTGGGTACAAACTTGCGTACCTGTTTTCCAGCCACAGTACTTGAAAGGAAACAGATTACAAGAGGGCTGGAGAAAAAAAGGATGATCCAGTGGCATTAAGAAAGGTGGTGGATGCCAAAGTTCCACTCTCATAGCCTGGGGATTTCAGAAAAAGTGCACCCGAGGCCATCACTGCCCAAAGCACCCTGAGTCACCAAAAATTAAAAACAGACAAGACGTTAAATTAAACACAGCCTACTCTGGTTAGGATGCCAGGGCTCTTTAAAATGGTCATAAGCCAATATAATGTTATGATGCAATGTTCCTTCAATAAAATAGAAAACACATATATAAATAAAATTTTATATATAAATAAATTTTAATAAATAAATTTTAATAAATAGTTTTGAATAATAAAATCAGCCATCCCTCTCCTAAAGCACATACCCTAAGAAAATCATCAGATAGGGGCACAGGGGTATAAGACTTTGCATCACAGCATTGTTTTCACTAGTAGGAAATCTAGACGGACTCTAACTGTCCCTTCGAAGAGGATGCACTAAAGCAGTGTTTTCCATTCACATTGCACCTTCTGGAAGGGCCGTGGCATTTGCCTGTTATCTAGTCCAAGGATTTTCTTTAAACTTTTCTTTTAAAAAAAAAGATACTACCCCAAACAGAATATTATTGTCCATCGCCTTAAATAGAAGTTAACAGTATGACTAGGCACAAGACAAGAAAGTGACTTCATTAAAACTAGCTACATAAGGTTGCCCGCGTGGGACCGTGAGCTTGAGGCTACTTATGTCGAAAAGAAGAAAGAAAGGGAAAGAGAACCATAAGGAAAGCAGGGGAGAGATTGGATGTGCTCTGGAGAGGTTGTCCAGACTCCCAACAAGCTGAGACGCCCCTCTTGATGTAAAGAAGGGCTGAAGCATCGCTGAAAGTCATTAATGCCTATTTCACTCTGCAAGCTAACATTGCAGAATTACCCTAGAAAGCAAACGGAAGAAACACAACAATGGAAAAAAAAGTGTTTTCATTCTCCCCGTGTGGTTCATGATTCAAAAAAAGAACTGCAAACAGGACAGCTCTGATATTATCGGGGAAATCTGATGGTCAAATAAATGACACTGAGAAGTCAAGTGTGCTACTTGCCTCGTGACTGCATACAAAAATATACTTTTTAAGTAATGCATTCTAAAGGATGCAGGGGCAAAATGGTAAAACAGATGGATGTGCTCTCAAATATTCCCGTTAAAGAAAAATAAAACAAAATAAATAAGGGCTCGATAAAACCAATGTGGCAAACTCCTGATACTTGTTGCACCCAAGTGAGAGCATCTGAGGACTCACTGCACCGTTCTCTCTCTTTTAAGCAGTTTGAGGCCTCTCTTTTAGGGGACTCAACTCCAGTGTCTATGTGCTTTAATGGGCACTTCGACACTAGAAATCTGAGGCTACAAGAATAAGGCAGATGCCTACTGTAAGGCAGATGCTATAAAAATAAATAAAAATGATGATGGAAATCTATACATAATGTCAGGGAAGGTGTCCAGGAGTTTGCCGAGGTTGCTTCGGGCGGCAGAAGAGTGGCCGATTCCATTTGTGTCAAACTGTAAAGGAAAATCCCCACAAGTCTGAAGACCTAGAGAGACTCTGGAAGCTGGTCACCGAGATGCTAAAAGTAGTTACCTCTGGCTCAGGAGAGTCTGCTTGCCTTAGTTTTTCTCTTTATGCTTGTCTATATTATGAAAAATCTTATCTTTTACAATTGAATAGATATCATTTTTAGAATCAGGCAAAAGGCTATTACTAGTTTGAGGGGGAAAAAGAAACCAGAAAAGCATTTGTAGCTATATAACGAAATTACATGTATATGGCTGCTTAACAGAAAATTAAATTTCCATTACTACCACCCTTGCCTGAGACACTGCACACTGGCTAGAAGCTGCTAGAACAGGCCTCCTGTTAGCCCATCTCAGCCCAGGGGATGAGGGTGAGTAGGTGAGTCAGAGGGCGGAGGATCCTGTTTCCCTGACTTCATTCCTTTGCTGCCCCGTCTGGCTGGCTGGCTCCGCTCTGCTGTGTGTCTCGTGCGCCATCCTTTGGGACTCCACTCCTGGAAGGTTCCTCCGAAGCCCCCGCCCACCTCTCCTCGCAGAGCCCAGGCATGCGCTGTCCAGGTTTCTCCCTGGCAGATGTCGAACTTAATTCACCTCTATGCTCCAACCTCCTGTCCGTCGCCCTGGTGAGTCCACCCCATTCTGGGCACTCCCCTGCTAGGAATGGGGAGCACAGAGGAGTGGAGGACAACCAGAGCTGCTTCATGTCCCTGCTCTTCTCCATCGGGTGACCTGGAAAGTCACCTAACCTCCTAAGGCCTCAGTTTTCACAGCTGTACAATGGGAATAAGTCAGCCTAATCGCTATAAACATCCAGAAAATTAAACAAGATGTTACATAGCAATATATAAGGCATTCAACTTAAAAAGTAATTATTTCTGCCAATACAAATAGTACTATATCAATGTTTATTGATTGTGATGAAGACAGTATTAAGGAGTTTTTTATCTTCTATAAGTCAGTGGTGCATATTCATTCTGCCATTTTCAAACATTTCCTAAGAAAATAATCAGAAATGTGTTCAAATGTGCCTGAACAATGTTTGCAGTGTAAAACAGTAAACATGGGAACTCTTCGCTATGGTTTGTTATACAGCAATTAAAGGTGATAAAATATATAAACCGATGTAAGAAATGCTTATGATAAATTGCCAAATATCAAAATCTACAGAACAGTAGAGTCTTTTTTTATAAAAAGGTAAATATATGTGTTGCATGTTAGGTAAGTATATTTACATCTATACATGTGAGACATACAGAGACAAAAAGAAATGTCTACATAGAAGGAGAGACAAAGAAATACAAATAAACAAATAAACTCTAAAGAAAATCACTCCAAAAATTGTTAATATTGGTTATCTCTGGATTAAGAAATTAAGGTGATTTGTTTTACTTCTTTCTTTTTGTGTATCTGAATTTTCCAAATTTTTCTAAAAATAGCATACATATTACTTCTGCAACATTCTAAAATTGTTTTTAACACCTCCTCCCCAAATACCTTTTTCTGAGAGTTAATGATAAAAGGTTGTTCCCAGACCCCCAGTCTGGGGCTGTGAAAGCTCCCAAAGGTCAAGTGACTGCCCACCATGGACCCTGGGTGTCTGTGTGGAAGAGGCCGATGTGATTATTGTGAGCACCGAATGGACACGGTGGGTGAACAATTAGCTAGCTCTGGGCAGAGAAGCTGCCTCCCAGGAGGCTCACACAGGAACCATGGCCTTGGGAATAAATAGGAACACTTTCAAAGTAATTCCCAGAAGGGGGTCAATTAGAAAACTTAGCACCTAGGACTCACCCCCTCCTCCATCATGTAACCGGATAGGCTGTATTTGAGGGTCCAGGAATGGGGGTGGGGGGTGGTTAGCAGGTCAGAAGAAATGGGACAATTTCCTCCTCCTACTCCCACCTTTCAGTCCCCTGATTCACCCAACCCAGTTCTCACCAGTCACTGGGCTCCTCCCACAACTGTCCCTCAACCCTAATTCCCATTGTACAATTTTCTTCTCTCCGAAAGTCCACAGTCTCTCTAGGAATCTTGCAGTCAGATGATAGTACAAAATGTTACAACTGAAAATACCATTTTACTCTACTGCTTTCCAGTTGAGGAAACTGATTCAAAGAATGTCATCAATGTGTCTAAAATCTCCCATCCAAGAGGTATAGAAACCAAGATTAAAATTAAGCTGTCTTTACTTCAAGGTCAGGGTGACTTTGTCCTCTCACATTCCCCTTCCTGTCAGCTGAAAGAAAGTCCAGAATTGTGCTTAAGGACATGACTCCAAGATCGAATCCCTGGGTTCCAATTCCAACTCACTCATGTACCATCTAAGCTGTCTTAGGTGGCCCAGTTTGCTCATCAGGAAAATGGGGATAATAATGGCAATTACATCACAGGTCTATGGAAAGATTAAATAAGCTAAATCATATTTATAACAGGGCTTGGCATATAATAAATGTTATGAAAACCTTTGCTATTTTGATAGATAATTTTGTCAGCCAATCTGCTGTGTCAATGGGAAGAAATCAGGAAAAGGCAGAGATAAGCCAAGTGATTCCAGAGAGGATCTCCTCAGAAAGAGACAGACAACTTCATCTTCCTTGGGAATGTAGTGGGACCCAAGCCACTTTCCATTCATACCTGAAATCTTCACTAAGCCATCCAGAATAGAGTTCAGAAACAGAGACTCACATGTGATTGCCAGGCTCACCATAAAGGTGCAGCTGCAATGCATGCAGGAGAGTTGGTCCCTGCACACTGCATGCATCCATGCAGAAAGATTAGAGCACGTGGAACTTTCCCTCTCTCCCTCTCACATTGCTAATGGGAGTATAAATGGGCACGAGTACATTGCAGAGTGGAAATATTGGCAGGATTTAAAAAAATTGAACGTACACATAACCTTATAACCAAGTAATTCTACTCTTTGGTACATTCTCAGTCTGAAAATTGTATATACATGCTCCAAAATACAAGGATGCCCACTGCCGCTTTCTACTTAGTCACTCCCTGGTGGAAACCACCTAAATATACATCAGCCGTGGACACAGACATACACTGGGTGAGTCACGAAATGAAATATAGACAGGAATGTGGATGAATGACATCAAACCACACGCTACCACATGGATGTATGGCACACACATAAGACTGAATGACAAAAACCAGATGCAAAATGGTCCATACTGCATTAATGGAAATTCAAATCCAATTCAAAACGAGTGAGGCCCATTCATGAGGTTAGAAGTTAGGATAGCAGGAGTAGGGTGGAGGGGAAGGGCAGGTCATGACCAGGAGGGGCCCTCAGGGAGGCCTGTTGGGTATGTTCGTATGTTCTCCATCTTGGTTTTGGTGGCGGTTACACAGATACCCTTACCTGAAAAATTCATCAAGCTGCTATGGTTTATACACAGTTCTACATGTAGGTTACACTTTAAGTTTTAAATAGTTACTTTAAAAATCCTTTACAAACACCTGTGGATGTCACCTACATGTAGTGTTTACAGGGGTAAACAAGGCAGATGGCCCTGATCCAAGCAACTGTAACCCAGATGTTTTCAACATGAGCAGAGCTAACGCCATAGAAAACTGCAGCTATAAGCCTCCACTTCTCTGACACACAGTTAGGCAATGTGATCATCTCCTGTAATGTGTGGATCTCACAGTCTTAAGCAAAACAGAAAAAGGTAGGATTTGAACTCGGGCTTCAAACTCTGGAGAGCAGGTACTGAGCCGCCATCCTCTGTTGCCTCCTTTGGTGTGTGGGAGTTGTTATTTCAGTATTAATCACATGTTCCTTTCCATCGACATCAATAATTACCACCGCTGTGACGGGGGCATAGATGAAGAACTTGATGGGAAGGCCAGCTCCCTGGACACCAGGAAGGCTGGACACAAGCATGTAGTCTTTCCTCTGCTGGCTGGAAACACAGCCAAGGAGAGTTTTGCTCCGGGGAACCCTCTTCCAACCACTCCTGGATAACTCCTCCCCCTGAAACACCCCGCATGACAGATTGCCAGTTTCCTAAGGTGAAGTCATCCCAGCTACACCCTCAGTCCCTGGGTTAGAAATTTGGGTGTCCCTTCTGGATATAGATTCTCCTTTCTGACTCCTTTGGGGCATTCATAAAGTCTTGTAATTATTAGATTTTAATCTCTTTTAAAAATACAGCACACATACCAGCATGCACTTACACAAGGATGGCTAGATACTTAGCATTGACTGTTGCCAAGATTTTAGTTTTTGCTTTAGTCATCTCCCAGCTGAACTACTGTCATTATTCTTGGCTGGTCCTCCTTCATCTATTATATCATTTGTCCTCTTCAAAATCTGGCTTCCCATTTGGCGTTGACTTCTCCGGGGCCTCTTAGGTAACGTACTCATGTTCATTACATCCCTGTCTGCTCACCTATTGGGGTGAATGGCCCCCAATTGCTGTCCCAGTTAAAAGGACTTCTCATATCAGTCCCTTGGAGATAAGGCTCAACTACTGACTTCAATATTCCCTGTACCCTGATGTCACTAAACTGGTGGCGATGCATCTGGTCACCCTGTGTAGTTTCTCCATAACCAAGTCTTCAAACCGCTCACCTCCTGTCCTCCCAATAGGAACAATGACCACGCTCTCTCCCTCACCAGAGATCTTCGTTGTGTTCAAATTCCCTTGGCCCATCTGTTATTTTGGCAATAGTTTAAGCTTGAAAACAAGATCCGTGGCTGAAAAGATTGCCTAACAAGGCAATAAATCCTATCATCTTACATCATTCCCCCTACCCCACACTTCACTCTGCCGATGCCTCTGCAGCAGCGTGGAGCCCATCTCAAAGATTTGCAACTTGGAAAGAAGTGGAGGGTTTCTGCCTTTGTTTTTGTTTTCCTGGGAGATGCAGTCTCCCTTTACAGAGTCAACACTTTCTTCTGCATGTTCAGAACCAGCTCCTGCCTCCGTGATTTCTGGGGACTGAAAGTGAACAGCTGGAACCAGTGGGACTGCAGGATAAACTTGCTCACTCAGGCTGCTGTAGCCAATGGCCACCAACTGGGTGGCTTGAAATCATAGAAACTTATTTTCTCACAGTTCTGGAGACCAGAGTCCAAAATCAAGGGGTCAACAGAGTCAGGCTCCCTTCAAAGGCTCAAGGGGAGAGTCCTTCGCACCTTTTCCACTTCTTGGCTTGTAGCTGCATTGCTCCCATCTCTGCCTCTGTCTTCACATGGCCTTCTTGCCTCCATGTCTCTATCACCTCTCCTCTTCTTATAAAGACCCCTGCCATTGGACTCAGGGCTCATTGCAAGCCCAGGATGATAGTCATTCAGGATTCTTAACTAATGACATCTGTGAAAGCCATATTTCCAAAGAAGGTCATATTCGGATAAACACAATTTGGGGGGAATACTATCTGACCCACTGCACAGGATATGGAAGGAACCAGAGATTTCCTCCCAAGAGTCCCTCCTTTAGTCTGCTTGCCTGCCACGTCTTTCTCCATAGACAGCTGCCTATCGGTTGGTTATAAACTGTGTTCTAAACTTCTGGGGGTGTTAGAGCTAAGTTTCAATGGGTATTAAAGGAGCAACTGCTTGTCAGTCTTCCAGTCTGTGGAACGGGACCGACAGTGCCACTCGAGTTGTTGTGAGGTGTCCTAACTGAGCAAGCTGAGATGAGGCACCCGTGCCAGGTGCTGGCCTGGGAGGTGCTCACGCTCTGGTCATTCAACCTCCAACTTGGAGTTTTCAGGACCAGCAGACCCATCAAATTGAAATCACCTCCAAGCAGAAGGGAGATTCGAGCATGAAAATTGGGTGTTTCTCATGCTTTATCTGTGTGTAGGTCAAAGGAAAAGTTCCCCCATTTCTTTGAGGTTCTTCACAGGCTAAGCAATGGAAAAATTAACATCAGTAATTAGTAAGAGAAAATCCCATATTTATTTTACAGATGTTTGGAGAATTTACGTGGTAGTAGATTCTGAGGGAGCTGGAGCAGACCAATGGTTTATATTATGAGCTGAGGCCTGGAAAGGGAAACTGGAATGTCAGGGAAGAGAGAGACAGGGTCACCAGTGGCTAGGAGATAGGTTTATTAAATAATGACGACTATTTACACATAAACTCTCTATTAGATTAAGACCTTCCCAAACTATGCTGCTCTAGAGAGTAGGGACAAAAGGCCATTTCCGGGTTAGAAGGAGGGTGGAGGCCCAGGGCGTAGCAATGGCTTCTATGATGGAAGAAAGAGCTACAGGATTAGAAGAAATCCTTTGCCTGTGGGGCTGTTCTCCATTGTCCTTGGCTTCTTTGTGTCAGAGTGGGGCATTCATATGAGACAAATTCTGAGAAAACTGTGGTGTTGTGTTTTAGCCTCTTTACCTGTAAGGTGAGGGAGAAGTGGAAGCAAACACTGAGAAACCATCCAGCTCTACTTCGCTTCACCAGCTCCTCTGAGGTCCGCCATGAGTGCTTCCCCAGCTATCCCAACCTCTCCTGACCATAGCAGCTGGAAAGAGTATTACATCCATTTTGAGGAAGAAACAGTACTGAGGCAGAGGGCATTAGGCATAGGTGGCTTGGCTGAGATGTTCTCTAACATCTTGGGGATCTCATTTCAAACTAAGCACCATGGTGAGAGGCATTCAGCTGGTTTATAGGTCTGGTTTGAAGTTCTGAGCCATCAGGGATCCCTGAAAGAGTTGACACATGGACTTGCAGAGGGCAGAGCCTGATTCTTTTACTGAACTCTGTTTGAAAAGACCAAATGTGCTCTAACTCTTAGGCTGTGTCCAATCACCTCAAAGAGACTAAGTGAAATGTGGAAAATGAAGTCAAGCCAGTTAATACTTTCATAAAGACTTTTTTAAAATGTGAATTCAACCTATACTTTGTTCTTTAATGTAGTCACTTCTATTTATACAGATAGACACATGGAATTAGAGTCAGAGGGTGGTAATAAAGTCTTAAAAACAGCACCCCGCCCAGAAGAGAAACGTGATCTGAGGGGTCCCTGAGTCCGGAAAAACCCTAGACAGTCCTCGGGCTCTCAAAAGATGGGAAGTGATTGCCTTGGAGATGATTCTTTTCATCAGTTTTAGGTTCAGGAGTTTTTGTGGTGAATGGGGAGTAACTTTCTTACCATCACTAAACCTATTTCGGCCCTTTTTTCTATTTATACAGCTTCATTCTCAGGACCAAGATCCAGAGGAGCCAGCCAAGGGGTGGGGAGAGGTCAAAGTTCAATCCACCAGAATGTTATTTTCAGCCCAGAACTCCTTTAAGCCAACCAGCTCACAAAGAAGCACCCAACTGCCCTGATTTGCCTTTGTTTTCCCGTTGGCGTTATGGCTGTTTTGTACGTGAGAAGAAATGAGGGCTTGTGAATAAACACCACGGTTGAGCAGGGAGCATATTTTTTTCCCTTCTCTAAATCTGTACCCTTCCCCTTGTCACCAGTGCTACAGTTTCCTCTGGCACTTGACACAGGCAAGTGTTATTTTCAGTTCCACAACTCTCTGGTTGGCTGTTATCACAGCATACATGGCCCCACCATTGCACATATATATACATGTGGGCGTCTGCATCCCAACCACTGGACTCTCGCCATGTTTTTATTTTTCAATGCAATATAACTCTGGGGGACTGTCGCCACAGCCAAGTAGCATGAAAAAGTCCTCCAATCAAATCAGCACTGTGCAAGACCAGACCTCCAGCCTACGCCGAAGTTCTTGCCATTGGCCACCTCCCCACAGCATCAACAAATGTTCAAACCATCTCCAGTGGGCTGGGCAACATCCTATAATGATCCTGATGATGAAAGAACCTAATAAATCTCTATTCTATTTGGGCTTGGCAGAGACAGACCTTCTCCAACAATACTTAGTGATCATCATCAAAACCCATAAGAACTTCAGCTTTGCAGAGACGCTGATAAACAATGTGAGATGATTTGCAAATTCAAGTGTGCTGAACAGGGAGCTGGGGGTTTAGGCTGGGTGCCCAGCTGTGGGAAAGGGAGGCATTTTAATACCTACCCCTTCCGGGGACTGTCAGTGAAGCATGCATCCAGGGCCCATGTCATGATAGTGGTGCAGGAATTTGGAGACAGACGTTGACTTTTCTCCCAGATGCCAGAGAATTTGCAGCTATCCTGGCAAGGAGATGATGGAGTAAAAGACTGATGAGAATAAACACAGCATCTTCTATTAATGTGTGCTTCCTATAAGCCATGGTCCTTCTCCCATTCTAATTTCATAAATAATTATCCCCCCTTAACAGACAGTGAAATGAATCCTGACCAATGAAGTCTTTTGCCCAGATCTTGTCCATGTGATGTCAAGACTGGACAGACACTGCTGCCCTCTAACATACTGTTGTGTTGTATATTTAGTTGTGTCACCTCACGAAACCCTGTAAGACGGATGTTATCAGCATTTTACAGATGGGAGGTAAAGCTCAGAGAAGGTAAGTACCTCAGATAATAATGGGCAGGGATGTGAGTGAACCAATATGGTCTTAACTCGCAAGCCCATGTCCTACAGCACGAGTCGACACACTTTTTCAAAAAGGGCCAGTGAGTGAATATTTTAGACTTTGAGGCTCAACCAGTCATTGTCAGGACTGCTTGACTCTGACCATGTAGCTTGAACTCTGAGATGGCATGTAAATGATTGTGTGTGGTTATGTTCCAATCAAAATTACAAAAAACTGGGCAGCTGGATGAGTTTGGCCAAAAGGCCCATAGTTTGCTGATTACTCTTTCAAACACTGCATAGACATGCCACCTCCTTTTGATGGGCCTGAAAATGCTGGGCACAGGGCAGAAACCAACACACAGAGCTTTGCTTTCCCTGACCTCGTCTTTTACTTTTCCCCTTGCTCTGGCTGCCTCAGCCACACAGCCTCTTTGCTACTCTTTGCTCCTACTACCTCAGGGCCTTTGCACTGGCTGTTGGCCCTGCCCTGGAACATGCATCCTTCCAAAGGATCCATGGATCCTTAATTTTTTTAATAATGATTTTATTACTTCTTTTGTTTACAAAGTCATACTCATTTTAAGATATTGACATCACTTCTCAGTCTATGGGTATTACACACCACACTCACCACCAGAGTTCTAGTGTCCTTTAGCACCTTTCTTCTTCCCTCCCCACTTCCTTCTCCCCCAGCAGCGGTTTATCTCTTCATTTGTTTTTCATCATATATTTGTATTTGTGTGTGTGTGTGTATATGCATACATATATTTGTATTTCATTGTATGATGACACATAGTGAGTGCCCAGTAAGCATTTGTTGAACAATTAATAAACTCGGGGACTCATCCTTAGAGGCACCTGAACTTGGCTGGAGCCAAGAGACCCTGTGAGGGGTTGGGGGGACTTGACTTTGATGACTTCTGGGTCCCCTGGGATTGGAGGTTCCAGGACTTCTCAGCTATTCACAAATGTCGCCACTGACCATACAAAGTCCAGTGACGGCGGGGTGGGGTGGGGGTGGAGGACAGTTTAGTAGGAACCAGGAGTTAAGCCATCGCCATGAAATGTCAAGAACCTCACCTTCCCCATGGTGGCCTATCCCTCTGAGTGATTGTCCAGTGTTTCTGAAGCTCTCTTAGCTCACCCTTCCTCTGGGCGCAATGCTGTCTCTCCCAGAGAGAAGCATGCATTTGACATCCTGCTTCTCAGCGGCCCCCACCCACCCAGCTCTGCCAGGCTCTGGGGGGAGCCATTTGGGTCAGTAACCTGACACTTTGTTTTATGAATGAACTAATTTTCTGAAGACACCTTCAAGCTGGGAAACGTCCCAGAGGTGGACTAACCTTTAATATAATGTGTAATTAAGGATGAGCCATGTCACGTGACCCGTGAAGCACCAGAGACCAGAGATAATAAATCTGCCCACCGTGGGCCCTTCTCCATTGCCACAGTTCTTCCTGGCCAGTGCCAGCCTTGCGGCCTGGAGCCTTCCAGTGGAGAGTATGCAACACATGGGGCTCAAAGTGCTGCCTAAGCACCCGAACACATGGTCCTCCACCCCCAGAGCAGGCAGAGGAGGCAAGGGTAAACTGTCGGGGGACACCCCTGACCACCTTCACTCATGGTGCTGTCACTGACCTCCGAAAACAAAACCCCAGTCCCTGGACGGAGCAACCTAAGGCACAAGACTGAGCACAGCTCTTTATATACAATGTCTCTCTGAGGTCACAACCACCTGTGACCCCATTTTATAGATGTGACCATGGAGGCTGACAGGCTCCCGAAGTCCCCAACTAGTAAGTGACTGAACCAGAGTTTGAAATGGCACCACAGCCCATGTGTTGCATATCGAGTTTTCAGCACTTAAGTCTGCTTTCTGATCCAAATTTGGAGTTGGTATATCTGCATGTACAGCAGAGGATTTACTTGTTATTTTGGCATTAGAATAGAAACAATAGGTGCGCCCTGCGGGCCGAGCAGATAAGGCCACCTCAACATAGTCCACATACATCCCCAGGACCTAGGTTCAAGACCTGGGGCTGTGGGGCCGTGGGGCGGAGGAGGGGACAACCAAGATGAATAACTCGATAAAATAAATAAATGTTTCTTCCTCCTCTCTCTTCCTGCCTGCCTGCCTACTCTCCCTCATTCCTGCCTGCACCTTGCTTTAAAAAAACAAAATAATAGAATCACTCTCTTACCATCATGGTGAGCAAAGCAAGTGTGTGTTTCCTTGGACTTGATGTAAAACTGGTGTGTGCGTGGGCCAGGGCTTTGTTGAATCCCAGAAGCCTCCTTATGCCAAGTCCTCCTTATTCAGCCATCGCCCCCAGCTGCACCCAGGAAAGGCCCAGCGTGGGGCCGGGGGCGGGGGCTACTCATCAGACAATCCCCCTACAGCATTGCTGTCCACTAGGAAAGTTAAAACAAGGGTAGTATGGGTCTGGCGTGCCTCAGAAAATCAGACACAAAATTAGCACAGATCCCACAATTCCACCCCTGACTAGACACCCAAAAGAAATGAAAGCAAAGAATCAGAGAGAGATTTGTACATCCACATCACAGTAGTTATTCCCAACAGCCGAGAGGTGGGAGCAACCCAAATGCCCATTGGTAGATGAATGAATAAACACAAAGTGGTTTCTACATACAATGAAATACTATTGAGCCTTAAAAACAAATGAAATTCTGACCCATGCTACAACGTGAATGAACCTGAAAGACATGATGTTATGTATGATGAGCCAGACACATCTATTTTGAGCAATCTAGAAGAGTCAAATTCATAGAAGCAGGAAACATTGGCGGTCACCCAGGGCTGGGTGGAGGTTGGTGGGGGGCTGTATACTGGTTACAAGAATCATGAAAATCCTGGAGATGGAGGGTGGTGATGTTTGCCCAGCAATGCAAATGTACTCAATGTCATTGGACTGTACACTAAAAATGGTTAAAATGCTCTATTGTATGTTATATCTGTTTTACCACAACTAAAACAAACAAACAAGGGGTAAGCAGCCCTCTGAGAGGGCCTGGTGGGATGGCTGAGCGCTAGAAACATCACAGTGAGGAGACATGGAGCCTGGGAAGTCAGCTGCCCGCTGGTCACAGAGCTGCGCACCCCGAATAATGAAGCACCTTCTCTGAGCCAAGCTTTGCTCCAGGGCCACAGATCAGGGAGTCTCTGGTTACTTGCCTCTGAGTAAACTGCAAGGAGGGAGAAATAAACTGAGCCAGGAAGACAGAGTGACCCCATCTTGTGCCACAGCACTTGAAAACTCTTCTGTTCCATTCACTCAAAACAGATTTTGCAAGCACTGACAAGCGCCCAACAGTCTGCTTGGGCGCACAACGGCTCTCAGCCTCACAGTCACGTCGCCTGCAAGAGACAGAGAGGTTCGTGACTTACACAGGGCCTCACAGCTTGTTCATTAGCTAATGATGTCGTTGAGATCCTTCCTCGGGCCCTGTCTATCCAAATCCCACATGAATTCATTCAACAAAACAGTTTCCTTGGAGAAGGGCGGCAAGAATCCACCCAAAGCAAGAATATATATAAAGTGAAGCGGAGGTGGAGCATCATCAAGTAGCAGAAAGAGCGGTCCGCTCTTAATTGCCTCACAGTACGAGGTTTGTCCCACAATCAGTTCCAAATGATGCCGAGGCAGGGACTTGCCCTCCCTCTAGCAGAAAAAGGTCCTTGATCTAACAACTCCAAGGACCACAGGTGAGTCCTGAGAATCAGCATTCCTCTCCCTATGGAACAGAAGGCAGCATCACCTGGGTCAAGTCCCCAGTTCATGCGCCAACCCAAGAGAGATGGAAAGGGTCCAAAGCCATCTGAGAACGATCGCCATCACCCTGGGCAGTCTTCTACATCTTTCTTCATCGTCATGGCATCCAGCTCCGCCACTGACTTGGCCCCCTTGTCTCTGTGTGGCTACGAAACGAACAGACCTCATAACTCCAACATCCTTGCCAGCCCAGTGTTCCCCAGAGAAGCCACCTGTCGTCATGGAAATGCAAGCTTTCCTTCTCCGTCCACTCATTTTCTGACTCAAGACCCTGCACTTCTGAAGCCCTGCCTGGGGGCTTCTTCAAAGATGTGGGACTCCTGCTGACCTGCACACCCACCTCACACACCCAATGCCCAGGCCCTGGGGTGGGGTGGGGCCCACATGCACTTTCTGTCACGTCCGCTGGATGGACTCTGGGGAGAGGGATGCTGTGTCCTCCCTCTTCACCCAGGGTACTTGACTGTTAATGATCCCGGGCACACTTCCCCCACACTGTCCCCGGAGACATTTCCAGAGTTGTTTTATGAGCGAGGCTGGGGAAATCTATTAATGAGAGCAGTAATTGTTACCTTTGGGCACCAAAGGCTGATTTACAACGGTTAATGCCTCAGATTCCAAAGGCGTAAATTTCAGCTTTTCCACCATTTTGTCTGGAGCAAAACAAAACAGAGGGAGATTAGTTACCCGGGGCTACAGATGTTTGGCTGCGCAGAGCATTGTTCTAAGGCGGGAGCTCAGGGTGGCTGTTGTTTAATTTAACTGAATACATAGGCTCTCCAACTCTCCAATGCTTATTAAGCCTTAAACACCTACATCGGTGTACAAGCATTTGACGAATGTTAATGTTTATTTCTTAGGAGCCAAGAACATAGGAAGGGGCACTGAGACAGCGACCCCCTTCTGCCATCCCTGAGCTCTGTCCTGATTGGGTTAAAACTTAGGCAAAGAGGTGCCAAAGCTCCTGCTTCGCCATCAGGGGGTGATGGTGTCTGAGCGGTTCAGCCAGGTTCTTCCACCTGGGAAGACAAGACTTCGCAGATCATGGAGAGGTGATCCCCTTTGGAAGTGACAGCGTGACAGTGTTCTCTGACCCAGGCAAGGAGGCTGACCCCATTTTCTTTCTAAATGAGGATCTGAGGGAGTTAGAGACTCAAAAAGGAACTCATTTTTGGGATGCATCCAGTCAGAGTTTCCAGAAACTCCTGTAAGGGCTGTAAAGCCTTGGTAATTTATTCCCCAAAGGAAAGAGGAAAGGCAGCTACAATGGAAGGCGAGAGGAACACAAGCCCTCCCCAGTCGCTGCTGTGAGAAGTCTCGCGCCACCACGGCCCCACCCATGCCCATCCCAGGCAAGTCTGCAATCTCCTGGCTCCCAGTCTGCCGCTCCAGCTGCCCCCTCGGAGACCTGTGACCGGGCCATCAAGTCGCCGCGCAGCCCGAGTGCTGAGTCTCGTTGCGCTGGAACTCAGAGAGCCCCTGGGATTCCAATCATTCAACAAATATTTGCCGCGTGCTCGCTACGTGCAAGGCACAGTACAAGCAGGCCTAAAGGAATTTCTGGCCCTTTCTCCGGTCAGTTGTGAGTGAGACTTTAGTAACAGCTCATCCTGTCTTCTGGGGATTCTTTATGATATTCAAAGCCCTTATCATATTTGAAGATCACATATCCAGTTAGGTAGCTATCCAGATCCCCACTTTACACAAAGAATATAACGTCCAGAGAAGCTAAGCTCATGCTCATTGCAGCGAGGTGGGGTGAGGGGAGGCAGAGTGAGCTGCTGTTTGCATTTTTGTGTCACAGCCACTAAAAAGGGATGGGGGGTCAGTTACACTACAGCTTGTGAGAGTGAAGCAAATACAGTTTATGTATCTCGGCCACATGGGCCCAAGTTCTCTTTGTTCTTGAAAGATACCTTTGTAGGAAAACAGAAGAAGAATCTGGATAGGACTGCAGATGTGTGTGACGGGAAGGGACCACCATCCCTGCCCTGTGTGAGAAGCCATTAGAAGACAGCCAGAACCAGACCAGATTTCATTCTGGTCTCCAGCAATGCCACTAAGCCCTGGGACGCCCAGGTTGCAGAAGCTGTAGAGCACTAACCCTTTGTATTAGGAATGGGGAAACTGAGCCAGAAAAGATGCCCAGAGTCCCCCTCGTGGAGTCAGAGCTGTGTCTCAAATCCAGTATCTGGGCCACTACCCTTTTCCTTTTGCCCGCCAGGGTGCTCTTGACTGAAAGAAGAATCAGCTCAGAGTAAAACATCCATTTCTTCAGATCTCTCTCCTCTCTGTTTTTTTTCCCTCTCTGTCCAGAATGGAAGGAAGCACCTGGCCCCAGAACAACCACTCCTCCTATGAGGGGAAATATTAGTAGAGAAAC
Source organism: Solenodon paradoxus (assembly GCA_004363575.1). NCBI lineage: Eukaryota > Metazoa > Chordata > Mammalia > Eulipotyphla > Solenodontidae > Solenodon > Solenodon paradoxus. Next base: position 472,345 of record RJWH01000204.1, read on the forward strand.
CTCTGCTCTGCACTCTGGGAAGAGGAGGCTCCTCAGTGAGTATGCCGGTAGCCTCCTCCCCCACCCAGGCAGAGGCCCTTAGTGGGAGGAATGCTCTGTGAAGCAGGAAAATGGGAGAGGGGAGAGAGGCTGAGAGCAAGTTAATGATGTGCTTGGGACTTGTGGATGGGCTCCTTTGATGTACAAAGAGGAACTTTCTCCAAACTAAGTCACTGTGAACTTTCTAACGGCTCATGACTGAGAAGTTCAGCCGCAGCAAAAAACAGAATGTATCCACTGTACCATATCCTGTACCCAAGGCAGACCCTGCTTATCAATTGCTGCCTCCCAATCCACTAACTCTGGGCAGCCAACACCAAACCAATGGAGTCCGACTCCGGGTGTGTGTGTGTGTGTGTGTGTGTGTGTGTGTGTGTGTGTGTGTGTTTAATAAGGCTGTCAATCAAAATGCCACACCTACTTCCTCCAGTTGACTAGCCAATCAGAGTACTCCATGCTTAATATCTAGCAATTGTTTGGCCTTGTGACCCTTCTCTGCCTGTCAGTGTCTGCTTCAGAGATGAGAAAGAAAGAAAGAAGTAGCCCTTTGTCTGGGATCACTGGTCACTTGACAAGGCTTCTTGACCACTTGTTCCTTTTTGCTCGACAGGTGATACCATGCTCACTAACCCTTTCTTCATTCCTCAGACAGGGTCTTCTAGTCACTGATGCACAGGCAAGTGACTAGGCCTCCGAGGGATGCACCTGTTTCCCTCCACATTCTTGTAAATCTGGGGACTCACAAAACCCAAATGGATGTACCAAAGAGGCAGACTTTTCCCCAATATAAAATTCCTGAGACTTCCGAACTCATGGGCTAAGTTAGTTCTCTGCCAAGAATTCTCCAGGCTTTAAGCAGACCTCAGCGCTCTGCCTTACTTCCATTCTTGGTAAAGGCACAAAACTCTCATACCCACTCATCCTTCCCTTTCTCCATAACGCACATCCCAGGAACTCATAGTCTCAGCCTTAGGCCACTTCCACAAGGGCACTTATTATCAGACAGTGAATAACTTGCTCCCCTAGGACCCTAGATGTCCCCCAAACCTCTCTTCACTCTGACATCCCTCTACCCCAGAGGCAATAAGACCCATTCCCTCCCCTCTTTGTTGAACATTGGGCATCAATCCACCTCATTCATGCCAGGAAGAATCAGCCAAGAAGAACACATAGGACATTTGAGGGCATTGCATTCAGAGCTTTTTGCTAGTTGAATGGAGTGTTCATAAATCTCTTTTGTCACTGCTTTTGGCAAAGCCATTGTTTTAAATACCTGGTAGTATTGGCTCAACAAAGTTTGGTTCCTATTATAGACAATAGCGCACAACTGTCCCCACCCCAGTTCCCCCAAAAAACCTTCCTTCAATATCGCTGATCAGGAAAAGGGAGAAATCCACAGTGCAGCCAGACACCCTTATGTAATTGGTGGACTCAGAAAGGGAACTCGGCCTGGGAGAGTCCTTCAGAACCATAAACACCTGAAGTCCTTGTGGGATACTCTTGAGAATTCAGGGCCAGTGAACAGGACAGAGTGAGGTGAGATGCGGGTAGCTCGAGAGTGGAGATGAACCTGCAGTTAGGACTCCTGAGAAGCAATGAGAGAAGGAGGAACCTTGGAGAGTAGCCTCAGCCAGAGTGCCATGAACAACAGCCGCCATTTGTCAAGTGTTCACCCTTGTTCAACATCAACAGCCCCGTGTTCGACATCAGCTGCACTCTTTTGCTTGCTCCCTAATGACTCCACAAGACAACAAGGAGGCTAGAACTATCCCTGTGTCCATTTTCCAGAAAAGAAAATGAAGATTCAAAGAGGTCCATGCTTGTTCTGTGCCACATCAGATGGGGGCAGAGACACGTGAAGATACAGGCTGTGGCCAGGCATTTTCCCATGGAGGAAGCTTCTCTCCCCGTTACCTTGGCATTCGTTGTCTCTGTGGACCAGACCATTATTTTTGACCTGGGACTGCTAAGGGCCTCAAAGGTTAGAAGTTCTGCTCTTTTAATTACTCATCTGCCTGACAAAAGTCACCTTAATTAGGAAGGCTCTCCCAAAGAAAATGCAGTCAAGAGGGGCTGGGCGTTGTTGTCCCCCCCCGGGTGGGTCACCTCCCCAATTTTCAGTGCACACAGTTACAGTGGCCCCTTAGTATCCATAGAGCATTGGTTGCACGACCCCTGTAATGCCAAAATCTAGGGATGCTGAAGTCCTTTAAAAAAACAAAAGGCTTAGTATTTGCATATAACTCACACACATCCTCCCATATACTTTAAATCATCTCCAGACTTATAATACCTAATGCAATAAAAATGTTATGTAAAGAATTACTATACTGTAATATGTAGGGAACAATGACAAAAGAAAAAGAGCTGATGCATGTTCAGTACAGACGCCATTATCAACCACCAAAGGTCAAGCTACATCAAATGTATTTTCGATCCTCTGTTGGGTGAATCCACAGATACAGATACAGAGAACTGACTGTACTGAATTTTCCAGAATTTGACCACCCCAATGCATGCTCCATTTCCCAGCACACTGCTTGGCTACTTTTACTAAGAAACGTTCACTTGCTCCCCCACGCCCCATGAGAAAAGACTTAAATTACTTAGCCTGGCATTTAGGGCCTGCACAATGCATTGCCCTCTTCCTTTCCAACCCCACTACCCTCCACTCTCCAACCTTAGTCTTACTGCTCAGGCCCACCCCTCCTGGGAGACCACAGAGTATTAAACTTCTTATCTAGAACATGTGCTGATTGCAGGGGACCCTGGAGAGAGAGGTAGTTGGCAGGGATGCTGATAGATCCTGGAAGGACAGCTGAGACATCTTGCATACTGTCACACTTCAGCCCCTCTCCCCACTGGTCTTCAGAACCTCCCACCCAGGAGGTGGGACACTTTGGGGGAGGTCAAGAGTCTGGGGAGCCAGTCCTGAGGCACCTAGGAAACCCAAAGTGCAGTCATATCCCTCCAACATGAAAATGCTGGGGCAAGAATCAACTTTGGTAGTGATGTTCTACCCACAAGAGGGTAAACTCAGTAACGCCCCTCCTCCATCTTCTATGTCCTTCCTCCTCTCTGTCCCTCCCTGCGTCCATGGCCCAGAGGCCATTCTGACAGCAAAGGCATAAGTGGGCAGTGACCATGGTTTGCATCACCACAAACCAAGGCACTTCCTCCCAGAGCCAAGAGATGGGCCTGCATCACTCGCAGGGGCTGTCTGCACCACCGAAATGGCTCTGACCTCTGCCTTCCAAACCTTGGGAGGCTGGTGATACTGGAGCCTACCAGCGCCTTCCTTCTGCTTTGCAGGGATGACAGCTGAGTGGTAGCATGAAGGGAAGGCCTAGGTTACCAGATCACAAGAAGAGGCTGAATGTTGGCATGAGATCACCCCTCCAAGGAATCCAAGGAATTTTAAGGCAGAAATAAACCCGAGTCTTGTAAAGAGCCAGCCTTAGTTCAACATTACAGGCAAGGACCTTTGTGAGTTGCTTGGCCCACTCCCAACATCCTAAAAGCAAACCTTTTATAATTGCACACTCCAACAGCACCACCCCATCCTGACACCAGACATCAATCCCCCATACCCTCCAAGTCAGCATTTTTGACCACACCATCAACCCCTCCCCATTCGAGACACTCCTTTCCCTTTCTCCATCTCTTTGAAGCCTGGATTCATCTTGCACTGCCTGGTGCAGCCCAGCCCTTCTGTGGAGGCTTCCCACTCCACAGTTCCCCTCTCCTCCCCACACTGCTCCACTTCCCCATGCTCACCCAAATCCCTAACGCACCCATTTCCAAACGGTAAGGGAAATTCTCCTCAACAGACAAAAACTTAACTGTTCCTAAAACAAGTACAAGCTTTGATTGTGACCAGGAAAATTAAAATAAACTGAATGCCCATGTTTTATAAAAATAAGGAGAATCCATAGAAAGTGATGCTACAAAAGAGCCAAAAAGAATGAACCTGTACATGCAAGTCAACAGAATCGAAGTTTTGATAGAAAACATACACACAAGGTAATACTATGTAGGTAAAGATTTGCATATAAGCAAGGATTAAGAGTCTGGAAGAATCCCTACCAGCCTATAAGTGTGGTTACCTCTAGGGCAGGTGCAAGAATTCAGGCCTAGAATATGGAGGGTTGATAGATTTGTAAATTAATCTTCTAGTTTCTAATTTTTTAAGCATGTATTCATTGAATAACTGGTAATTTTTTTAATGTTCTCTGGAGACTCTCATGCTTCTTTTCAACTAGAAAAGCTCTGCCTTTGGCTGTTATCTGTTTTACCAGAATATATATACTTTCATTAGGGGAGAAAAGGAAAAAATTACACTGATTTTTGTCAAAAACATCCCTCTGGCTTTCTTTAATGTGACTCTTCCTGGGATCTATGCCACTTGAAGTTCACAGGCATCTTGAACCCCTCCCCACCAGCTTGGAAGCCCAGGAGGTAGGGAGCCATGCTCTGTGTCCCCTAGTGACACCTCATGGTGTTCCATCTTGCTCTCTCACTAGGAAGGGAGAGGGACTGAGCCTCATAAAGACTCTGTGGTGGTAGAGTTGGGTACCTGTCACCCATAGTCACAGGGCTTGTCGCAACCAGGAAGAGGTCCAAGAAAAAGCCCAGTCCAAGCATACTGAGTCAAGAACTAGTGAGCACACCCCACTGACCAGGATGGAAATATGAGCACCAAACCCAAACAATAGAACACAGGCCTGCAGCACCCCCAAAGCTAACCAGGGGCTGCCTCTGTTCATATGGAGCCCAGTGAGGCAGGGGAGGCAGGGGAGGAAGAAGAAGAGAAAGTGCATGAGAATCAGTTGCCTCCCAGCAAGGAGCTTGATAGACAGGAGGCATTTGATGACTGTTGGGTGAAATTCAGTTGGCCTGCCTTGGGTCCACCCTCGAGCTAAGAAGAGCCATACCCGAGAACCTGGCATTCTTCCCTGTTGGTCAACCATGATGACAAAGAAAACAGCACCCAATTCTTTTTGATTGACATTTCTGGCACTTCACCCCCATTCCACTCATACTCCTCCTCTCCCAACAGCCCTCCTTTCAATGTGGTTCATGCCCAAGGCCACCATGTTGCGGAGGTGACAGCAAATCTCTGTGTGGACATGGTCATCACATCAGTCTCCTCCCTTCCCCCACCTGTTCCATGTTTCGCCCACTGAGGTTTCAAGGCCTGCCACCAGCTGTGTTTTTTGAACACACACCTTGGAGACTTCCATATCTCTTGGGGGAGACCACTGTTCAAACGCTAGAATATAGATCATTAAAATTGTGTACATGATGAAGGGTCACCAGGGAGCCAAAAGATGCTACTATAATTTGTATTTGAACACTGAAATGGATAGTGCAGGATATAAAAGGTATAAGAAAGATTAATGTCACTCCAGAATTGAATATTTTTTTTAGCTTAAAAAAATTTCTTTGCAATCCGGAGCTTTCTGGTTAGGATGAAAAGTTTTTTCCCCAACTACTGGGACCACCAAGGAAAGACAAAAGTATTTAGATAACTGTATCAGCAAGTTTCTGAAGTCAAGAGCCAAAAAGAAAATCTAATTGAGCTCTACCTTTTTAAGATGTATTTGTTTGGTTTGTTTATATTCTACATATGGGTGAAAATCATCTGGTATTTTTCTTTTCCTTTCTGACTTACTTCAATTAATATAATCACCTCAAGTTCCATCCAGATTGTTGTAAAAGGCATCATTTCTTATTTTTAATAATTGAGTAGAATTACATGGAATACAAATGTCTTCTTTTCTTTATCTACTTGTCTGTTGATGGGCATTTAGTTTCTTTCCACGTCTTGACTGTTATAAATTGTGCTGCTGTGAACACAGGGATGCGAATATCTTTTGTAATTTTTTTAGTATTCAGATATATAAGTAGAAATGGGTTTGCTGGATTGAATGATACTTCCATTTTAATTTTTTTATTTTTTATTTTTACTGTTTTCCATAGAGGCCGCAGTCATTTACATTCCTATCAACAATGTAAGAGACACCTTCTTCTCCACACCCTTGCCAAAACTTGTTGTTTCTGGTCTTTTTGATGCAGACCATTCTCATCGGTGTATCTCACTGGTGGTTGTTATTTACACTTCTCTGATGGTGAGTGATGTAGAACATTTTTTCCCTTTTTTCATGTGTCTTTAGGCCATCTGTGTGTCTACTTCAGAGAAGTATCATTCAGTTTCTCTGCCCATTTTTAAGTAGATCATTTACTTTTTTTGTGTACTTAAGGTGGATAAATCGCTGTTTATATATTTTGAAGATTACCCCCAGTCTGATATGTGAGGTGCAAATATCTTTTAACCAGTAGGATGTATTTATTTTTTTTTTTTAGTGGTGGTTTCTTCTGCTGTACAGAAGCTCTTTAGTTTGAGGTAGACCCATTTGTTTATTCTGATTTTGTTTCCTTTGCCATTGGTATCACTTCTACCAAAGGCCTCTCTGAAGTTGATTCATGGAATATATTGCCTCAGATTTCTTCTATATATTCTATGGTTTCATGTCTTAAATTCAAGTCTTTCATTCATTTTGAATTAGCTTTACTGTATGGATTCTATGTGTGATCCAGTTTCATTGCAGGTGGCTCTCCAATTTTCCCAACACCATTGAAGAGACTTTCTTTCCCCATGTATGAGTCCTTTGTCATAGATTAACTGCATGCATATGTATGGCTTCATTTCTGGGCAGTTAATCTTATTCCATTGGCCTTTGTGTCTTTTTTTAATTCCAATACTATATTCTTTTGGTGACAATCACATTGTGCTTGTTTCCTTTTATTTTTTCTTTCTAGGTTCCATGACACATTTCAGACTCTATGGCATATTAAACCCACTGAGTGAGACATTTATCAGGTGTGCCCTAACTTTGGTTTAAGCCAACAGATATGATTGAATACTTATTGTGATCCCTGTCATGGGTGCACCAGACTTTTCCAAATCCAACCTCATCCAAGTCTCAACATTTCACTGACCATGAACCTAAGTCCCAGAGAGGAGACACGATCTCTTGAAGATCATCCAGCGATAAAGCGGCAAGACCTCACCTCTCCTCTGGTCACAGGTTTTCCACTAAACCACTCTGAAATGTTGAAAGCTTACTTCAAAGCTGCCTGTGTCTTCTTCCGCTTCTCCCCTGTGCGCAAGTTTGATCACCAGCAGAAAGCGACACTCCCGATACCCTTGTCTGTGCCACCATGTTCTCAAGTGTACCAAAGCTGCTCACTTGGAAGCATGGGCTAAAGCTAATCCCAAATAATTTTTAATTAAAGATCATCACTTAAAATGTACAATTTTGTAAGTCTAACGGCGATTAACTACATTAGGGATTTTGGTGACACACGTCACAATTAAGTGCTTCGGTGTTGAGCCAATTAAGGGTTAACAGGCTGCAAATACCTACTTTGCACATTTTTGCTTAATGAATTCATAGTGGGAAACTATTCTCATTAGGTTAATTTGTCAACACAATCAAGTTCTATCACCAGGATTTTCCTATGAGCTCACAAATGGAAGTGCCTTTGTAGCTTGGGTGCGTGTCTCTGCATTTTATTACAGGCTGTTAGAATACAACACTTTTGCATGAAAAGGAAGGAAGTTGATAGAAGATTTTCGGTCTTGGTCTTAATTCTCACCTTCTAGACATAGGCATGTTTATGTCGTTTTATTGAGCTCTCTGGGGCTTTCTGTCTATATTTCCCTAGTAGGTTGTCATGCCAGAGAGTAAAACACGCATCTGTGTACTTGTAGAGAGAGAGCGCTTCAGCCCCTAAGACAGGCGTGATGGCCACAGGGAAAACTCTCCTCCCTGAACTCGCTCAGCTAGAGAGGGCTGTGAGTATTTCCTTCACCAGCTCAGAAACCCAGCCCGCCTCCCTCCAAAAGACTTCTTCCTTCTGATGAGGTTGGCTGCCATCTTGGCAGAAGAGAAGACACTCTTTCTCACTCTAAAGTTGTCTATCCACTAATTAGTCTATTTAGGGAAATAAACAGTCAATGGTGGTGTCAAGTTTTATAGGACATGAAATATTCTGCACCCAGAGGTTTGGGAATCATCTTCGTTGTAGCCAAAGCAAGTGTAGTTTTCAATAGCAAAGGGAGTAAAAGCAACTGACGTGTCCAATCATGAGGGTCTGGACAGGAAAGCCATGATGTTAACAGAAGAGAGCCTTTCAAACAGATGAAATGACGTAGAAGTGTATTTATTGATGTGGAAAACTGTCAGGGTGTGATAGAAATTAGCAAAAGCTTGTTACAAAGCTTGGAGTGATGATAGCATTTATTTTTAAGTCTGTGCTTACATACACCAAGAAAAGTCTAGAAGCACACAATCAAACTGATGGTAGGAATTATCTCTCAGGGGCAGGCTCTTAGGTAATAGTTACTTTCCTTCTTGTTTATTTTTCCTGCATTGTCTGATTCTTTATGGTAAGTGTAGATTCCTTTGGCAAGCAAAACGAGGCTTTTTTTTTTTTCAATTTGGTAGGGGAGTGAACAAATGTGTGAGTGGGTGACTCCCAGTGGCCTGGGAGTCAGGGTGAGAGGAGAAAGCCACAAACTCTAAGCTAAGTTGCTAAGAATAAAAAGAAAAAAATGTGGAATCAGCGTGCCTGATTTTTTTCATCACCAACGTTGTTCTGTCGAATATTCCCTTTACTCAAAACAACAAACTTGGGTGGGAGGGATGTGATCTGGGTCTGCATTTGGTTTCAATTTAAGTGGACTTCTTGAAATGTAGTCAGTACACAGCAAATGGCAAAAATGACATGGAGTTTAAAAACTATTTCTTTGCATGTTTTTCACTCCATTCATTCCACATGGAATCAGTACTTTACCACATGCAAACTCCCTCCTTGGAATAGGGGTCATGAAAATGAATCTGCCAGCCTCACCTCCAAGTAACCCTCAGTCTCATCTAGGGGTCCCCAAAGCAAGTGTGGGAAGGGCTGCCTGGGGGGCTATCAGCTGGGGTAGAAAGGGAGCAGAGAGTGCAGGACTGGATTCAGTGGGGATGGCGTCACCTGAAAGAGGTGATGCCAAAGTGAGACCTGGAAAACCAAACTTTGCCAAGGCACCGCCGTAGGGCAAGGGTGACGGTCTTTGTCAAAGGGACGGTGGATTCTGTTGGTGCTGCTTGATGCACAGGCTGCTCCTGACAGGCTGGGAGGAGGAAGGCAGCGGGCTTTATGGGGTGTCAGTGCAGAAGGACTGTGATTTGGGGCTCAATCTGTACTTGCTCTGAGACCTGCTCAGGAAATTGCTCTCTTGCACAAATCCCTGCTTTATCTGTGCGTGTGTCTCCCTCTCTCAAAAATGCAGTGCAGAAAAATGTTTTGCGTATTTGAACTTTCCAGTCTGGATTCTAGGTGAACAAGAGGTCACTGTATGTTCATGTCCCGTGACTCTAGGGCCTCCCCAGCCTCCCAGAGCCCTGACGAACGTAGACACTTGTTCACAGTTTGGAAAAGCAGAAACTTGTCTCCAGACCCGTCAAATTCTCAGTGGTCCACATGGCCTGAGACTCAGGGTCTCTGCCTGTCGATCCCAGGGGTGGGAGAGACTAGTCATAAAGATTGACACTCCCTAGGGGTTGAAGCACTTACGGTGCAAATACTATTGCAGTATTTTCAGCACATGCACGTGTCCTGTATGTTACTGGCCTCATCTAGTTTAACTCAATGCATACATTGAGAGTTGGGTAATTATCATTCCCATGTCACAAATGAGGACACTGAAGTTTAAAGAGGTCACATCACCTAGCCAATGTTGCATAGGATGGAGGCAAAATTTGAACCCAAATCCTTCTACGACCAAAGTCACAATCATGCCCCCGAGGCCCTGTGACCCCAAAACAGTACTGCACCTGCTTCTTGGGACATGGAATTTCCATGGCCCATGTTCTAGAAACTTGTTTTTAAGTTGCAATGGTCACCCATGACTTAAGTCAAGACCAACATATTTTAACAAACTGTAGTGGAAGAAACTGAAATGGAGTGGGGTTATGACCTATATACTGCAAGCGAGGATCAGATTTCATGTCACTTTTACATATGTGTGAGCAGGGCCATGAGGAAAGCTTGGCAAATTAATCTTCGTAGTGCGAACAAACCCTCACTCACCAACCCCACGCTCTGACACGGGACTGCACCCCCAGGAGGAAAAGGCACCTTTGTCCATCGTGCTCAAGGGTGCCCTCCTCTTCCCAGGCTGTGTGCTGGCCATTTTGCCTACCCAGAGGGGTTTCCTTTTTCTCCTCCCACAAAGGTGTCAGATCGGTTAATAGTACTCTGTGTGTGTGTGTGTGTGTGTGTGTGTGTGTGTGTGTGTGTGTGTGCGTGTGCATGCAGGCTGGCTCTGCCCCTTGTACCATGCCCCAATCAGGGAACATTTCCCTCCTTTGCTGTGCTCTGGCCCCTGTCTCCCTGGCTTTTTTGCTGGTTGGTTTGGCCAGTGTGTGCCCTGATGGAACTCACAGGGCTGGAGGAGTTTCTTCCCACTCTCTCGTGGCTTCAGTGCTGCAGGTCCCAGGACAACTCCAGCCAAGAGACCCCTTCATGGCCCTGCTCTTAGTGGGCCTCGGCAACACTATTCCTCTTGACATTTAAGCTCTCATGGTGGGGACAGCTTCCATAGTTGCTAATATCTGGGTGCCTCAAGAGGCAACATCTGTAAGGATCCCTTCAATAAAGGCTCTTTATTGATCTTTTTGATCCAATAATTCTGATTCTTGCTACAACACCGAGGACTATTATGCAATGTATAGGGGTGTGTGTGTGTACGTGTGTGTGCGTGTGTGCACGCACATGCATGCATGCACGCATGTATAGGCACATACGCACTGGGTCCCAAGGCAAAATGTGTTTCTGACTGTGGGTGACAATGAACCAGTTTAAGAACCACTGACCTAGGAGAATTTTAATATGAAACAGCTGGGGGAATGCAGGCGACTGCAAGCTGGAAAAGGCCTCAGTGGGTGTTGACGAGGAGAGAAGAACCCAGTGAGAAAGTGTATGGGGCTGAGACTCAGGGCCAGCGAGCTTCCTCTGCTTCAGTTTCCTTGACCCAAATGTGGGCACTGAACCCCATGAGCTATGGGTCCCAGGAAGTGCTAACAGTCTAGGGCTCTGTTTAAAAATCTGTTGCATACCCCAAGACCTGCATCTGTGAACATCATACATATTTTTAATCTAAGAAAGTATCAAAATGACATCTACGGCTTGCTTACAGGGATTAAGAATCCCTCCTCAAAACTCTTCCTCTGCAGATCAACTTATTTTCACACCATGGTGGCCTCTTGGATTTTGTACTAAACCCACATTACATGGCATGTGTCCCCTCGAATTCCTCAATTATGAGTCACTGTCTTCCTCTGAATATTTTTATACCTAACTCATGATCAAGTCGCCTTGCCAGAATTGTGAGCAGAGACTGTCCGCAGGCGCTCCGCAGAGCGAGAAGTGGGCCTGGAGCCTTGAATAAACCCCGCAGTCTCGCCTAATGAGTCCAAGTCCAAGTCCCACAGGCCACAAGTGAAACCTGTTTCTGGGGAAAGATGGTCCCCTCCCCAGCCCATTCCCACTGAGGCTAGGTCAGGAGCCAGGCAGAAAGTCATGGGCACCCGACCATCATGCGATGGCATTCTCTGTAAGACTTCCACGAGTCTCTGGATGTCCCAGCCACAGTGACAGTGTGGTTCCTTATCAATCACAGTGCACACGGCTGAACTTTTAGCATTTGCTCCTAGACTTGGAAGATGGAACCTGTGGTGTGACTGATGATGGTCATTTCACCAGAAAGAGGGGTGGCACACCCTCTCGCCAATGTGAACCAGGATACCGGTACTCAGTTGAGTCCTTCTGCCTGGAAGCACAAGTCAAGAGATACACTTTGGCCTCAAGAAGACCTGAGTTCAAATTTTGCATCACCTACAAAACCAGGAAGATGATGCCAACTGCAGAAAACTGGATAAAGCATTATGTGTAGAGAGCTGAGTACCTAGTAGGCACTCAATAAAGTATATTATGAAGTGTTTAACCATGCAGGCCAGTAGTAAAACTGCCTGCAATTAAATCTCAACTGCCATTTCCTAGACTTGTGATTCGGGAAGTTACTAAAGCTTGCTGAGCCTCCATTGTCTCCTCTGTGAAATGGGAGAATAACAGTACCTACTTCCTATGGTGGCCTTGAGAAATAAATTAAGTAAATGAGACAAGTGGTAAGGGGAGTCATAGAGAAAAATGCTCACACATTTTTTAACTTTTTAAGAGTTTCGTATTTTGAATTGATTTCAGACTTATCAAAATTGAAATAGTACAAAGACTTTTCATATACCTACCTTTCATTCATGTGAACATTTGCCCAACTTGCTTAATGTTTTCTTTCCCCCACGTGCAAACGTGTGTTATTCATTTATTGTTTTCTGGAAGTTTTGAAAGTAGCTCTAAATACTTGCATATATATTTACTTTAAAAACATTAAAAAAGCAAGGGGTGACATTCTTCTACATACCCACAGTGCAGTTATCAAGACCAGGAAATTGGCATTGACAAAATACCCATGTCTAATCTATGGCTTTACTCAGTTTCACCAACTAGTCTAGAATCTAATCCTTTTCCTGGTCTAGAATCCAATCCAGGCTGACATGTTCGTATGACTTGTCGTATCTTTTGTCTCCTTGAACCTGGAATATGGAACAGTCTTCAGTTTTTATCTGTCATGCTCTTGGACCATTTTGCAGAGTAAAAGCAATTATTTTGCTGGACGCTTTCTCACTTGGAGTGAATACTCATGATCACTTTTAGGCTATGTATTTTTAGCAGGAATAACACTGCAGGGGTGACATGTCAGCTCAGAGCTTCATATCAGGAAGCCCACAGTGTTGATTCACCCCTGGTCCTGGCTGCAAGTCACAGCTAACGTCACCTGTGATCCTTAAGTCAGGTGGTATCTGTCAAGTTTGTCTGCTGCAGGGTTTCCATTTTCCCTCTCTAATTAATCAGTATCTTACAGAGTGGGGCCTTGAAATTATGTAAAAATCTTTTTTTCTCATAATTTCAACCCAGCAATTTTAGCATCCATTAATGATTCTTTCCCCAAATAATTATAACTACAACAAATATCAAAGCGTAGTTTTCAAGTACATCTTTCTTCCTACATCTATTATTTGAAAGCTACTATAATGGAAAGCTTCCATCCCATGTGTTATTTATGTATTATCTATACCGTGAGTATGAATTCATAGATTTTTATCATATATCCTCCAGGCTCATGAATTGCTAAGACAAATGCTATTTTAGAGTTTGCAATGGCTAATCAGGCTATTGTCTAAGATCCACAGAAATACCATATACTCTCTTCTGTCATTAAAAATATCTATATATTAATTGCAATGATGCCCACTATTTACTAACTACTTGCCATCTTTCAAGCACATGCTAAGCGTTTAGTCACATTACCTCATCTAATTCTCCCAGTGACCCTATGAGAAAGTCTCCTCATTTTAGATGAGGAAACAGATGCTTTGGAGAGGTTAATATACTCAGACCAACAGAGGAATGGCTGGATGGAGGAATCAGGATTTGTACACTTTCCCGAGTCCTGGTTCTTAAAACTGTTTTCATGTGGAAATTTCCTAGAGCAGCAAGGGGATGGCTTTGTCTTGGTCCATTCCCCAGCTTCCCTCTCATCTCCAACTTCGGTGATCTCGAAAGATTTGCATAAGCTCAGCCTGGAATGGGCTAAGCTTTCATATCTCAAAGACTTCCAAGGCTGTGCCTGACTTTCTAGAATATCAGTTTCGGTGGCCTCTGGGTTTCCCTACACACACACCAGCTCCCTCATCTGACGGAAGTGAAAGTGACCTGGGTGGGGAATGCCACCCGTCTGAGTTCTCACAGCTTGCTCAAGGGGCCAGTGGCACTATCGAAATTGGAAGAACTGAAATGATGGTGGGGAACCTAATACATTATATACAGGTGTTGATTTCCAGTGACACTCACCTTAAACCTCAATGATGTTATGATGCAATGTTCCATCAATAAGAGTACTTTAAAAACAGAAACAAAGAACAGAGGCAGCACTGATTCTAAAGGCATCTCTGCAATGACCAAAAGTCACACCATTGAACTAGAAGAAACTGCTGGTCACCCAAGCTTCTCTGGTCAGGTTTACAGACCACGAAAGTACCCTAATCCTTACCCACCCCTTTGACCTGCCTCTGTCCCACTTTCTCCCAGACACTGAGCCAGGGCATGAGGTAGGCCCTATTCCTAACTACATCTCACAGCAGAGTACCAGTTAGCCCTAAATTAAGACCGACTGACATGTTGTTCTATGGAGATAAAATAGACACGAGATAAGATTCACCATGCTGTCCACTAGTAAGTGTGCAGTTCGCTCAGTGCGGTCACACTGCCACCGCCGTCTCCAGACTTCTTCAGCATCCTGCACTGAGACTCTGCTCTGTCACACAGCAAACCCCCGACTTCTCTCCCCACAGCCTCTGGAAACTGCTGTTCGACTTCCTGTCTCTGAATTTGCCTATTCTCAGAGTCTCAGAGGATTGAAGTTAAAGAATAACTGTCTTTTCATGATTGGCTTATTTCACATAGCATGATGGCGCCAAGCTTCATCCACGCTGTGGATCCCCGCATGCTTCAGAATCTCATTTCTTCCTAATTTTGAATCACATTCCCAAGTAGCTGCATAGCACCTTTGGTTTCTGCATGGACATTGGGTTTTAGCACTCTTTGATCTTTATGAATCATACTTTTATGAATTCGGGTACATAAATATCTCTGAATCCCTGCTTTCCATTTGGGGGTTAGATACCCAGCAGTGGAATTGCTGGCTCATCCAGTAATTCTATGTCTAATTTTTTGAGGAACTGCCGTATTGTTTTCCAAGGCTCAAATGGTTTTTAAGGCAGCAGTGTCCAAGAAAACTCCCCTCCCCACCCCATGTCTACCCTCCTCTATTTCAGACTTCAGAGACACGGAGTGGAGAATAATAATGAGCCTCAGCTTTAACCTCAAGGGATTGAAGAGCCACTGAAAACACCACTCTGCCAAAAAGCCCTCTAAATAAGGATCCTGCCTGCCCCACATTTTGGAGAGGGAAACTTGGACTCGTCAGTAACACCCGGTGGCACTTTCCACTGTGAAGAGGAAAAGGTCCCTCACCCTAACAAGGATGCAGCCAGAAGTGCCACGACCCCTTCACAAAGCCCTCAGAGGGATGATGGAAATGCACACAGAGACAAATCCGCAAAAAATACGAGTGTCTGCTCTGCCCCTCTGTCTAATTATGATCCAGTGTCTCCACACCCCCTGGGGACTAGGGACTTGTTTGTTCGAGCTGACATATCTATTATTACTCTTTAGGTAGTTAGGAGAATCATTTGCAGCGTTCATTAACAAGTATCACCTTATGGATTACTAAACAGCAGCTCTGCTTTAGCTAATGAGCCCCAATAGTGTAATACTTTACATATTTTATAGCGAGACAATTAAGCAATGTCTTGCTTTTATAGCAGACCTTAAAATAAATCGTTTGGGATACAAAAGGAGACAGAGATGTTTTTGTGATTAGATTTGGAGATGTTAAACCCTCCTCCACTCAATCTCATTACACACATGTACACACATCAATCGACAGAGAAAGAACAGGTTTGCAGAGGTTTCTGGTACAACTTCCCAGCTTGATGCGTAGAGAGTGGGTAGGTCATGTCCGCGTGGTTCCCGTGTAGATGAGGGGAGAAGGAGAGAGGGGAAAGAGAAAAATCTGGGCCAGATTTTGTCTTTGTAAGCAGATATTAAATTGTCAAATGTTAGTATGGATTGAATGTCAACCAATGTCAGTCATCCATAGTCATCGTCATTTAACCTCCAAGAAACTCTGCGCGGTGAATACTCGAGTCCCCCGTGTAAAGGTGAAGAAAATGAGATTTAGGCTCTTTCTTACTCAAGGCCACGCAGCTTGTGAGCGACTAGGCCAGGATTTAAAGGCTAGGTCTGCATGATTCACAAGACCAGATCCTTCCAGACTTGGTGTCAAGGACAAAGACAAAAGCAAAATCCTGCGCTCCACCCCGCCCCGCCCCCACAGTTATCTGTTCTTTAAATGTGCTCATCTTCTGGGGAGCATGGAGGTGACCTCCACAGGACACTTTTCTCCTGCTGTGCTGACCTGAGCAAAAGGACAAATCCTGTGGCTCACATGCTGTTTCACCCGTTCTCCCCATTCCAGCACTCATATTTGACCCCATGCCAAGGTATCAGTGATTAGGCAGAGTTTTTAAGTTTGGCTACCAGATAAGTCAGGTCACCTCTATCCCACAAGGCTAGGAGTGAGAAAAGCCAAAATTCCAAACTCAGCCCCCCACCCAGTAAACAGCAGCCCTTAGCAATGAGAGCTTTCCCCAGAAACACCACCCCACCCACACGGACCTCAGGTCCACTGCTCCACTCGGGGACACAGACGGGGCACCTCTGTGTGAGAAGCTGCTCTGAGCCTGGGCCATTGTCACCTACAAGCCTCTGGACAGCATTTGCCGGTCTGTGTCGACACTAGGTCCTTCTCTTTTGTCTTCAAACCATGAGTCTCCAGCCACTGAAGGAGTCTCTCAGCTGCTTCCCTGAGTGGGACATCATCCCCAAGGAAGGTCCTAGCCCTGTTTACCCTAATGGCTCTCCAGGGGCTATGGCCAGCCTTCCATTACTGCAGGCCATCTGCCCAGAGGGAGACACTTACATGGATGAGGCCAATGGGACGAGCCTTTCCGGGCGGAGTTTAAAAACGCCTGCTCAAGCAACTCCAATGTCCGCCATAGGGGACTGTCTTGGTTTGGGTTTTATTTGCTTGTTTGTTTAAACAAACACACAAATGTATTTATTGAAAGAAGAAGGAAGCAGGCAGGAATAAAGTCAGGTAGGCAGGTAGCCAGAGAAAGAGGAGAAGGAAGCATTTATTTTTTAAGTTAGTGGTTCATTCTGGTCGTTCCCTCCGACCCACCCCTGGTCGCAAACCCAGGTCCTTGGACTTTATGTGGGCTACACCACAGTCACAGACTTAACACCTGAGCCACCAGGGCATGTCTATTTATGTTTTAATGTATACATACATACATACACATACATATGTATACATTTGTCTTAGGGTGGAATACTAAATGATTATAAACAAATAAAACAAATAAGCAAGATGTCTTGAACAATAATGAACAAATCTCCAAGATACATTCTGGAGTGAAAAAAAAAAAAATGACAGCAATTTATTACATTTTCAGTTAAAAAAAAAGAGGGGTGGGTAAATAAAAATCTAGAGTCACATTTACTTGTACCTATGCTTTGATTCTGGAGCGATGTGCAAGACATTAGGAAGAGTGGCTTCTTCTCACAGGTTCCTTCCAGCAGTGAGGACTGGGTCAGCAGGGGGCAAAATCAATACAAATTTCCCTGCATGTACTTTGGCATAGTGAATGATGTGTCAGTATTCATAAAACATTGTAGTTCAGCCTCACAACCATGCATGCAAAGGTAGAACAGAACTCACGCCATGTAAATGTGTGATTCCCAAATCACAGCTGGTTGGGGTCTCCGTGCAGAGTAGCCTGTACGTGACAGACTCCAGGCAAATGTTTTCTGACTATGAGTGTCAAGGCTGAGTTGCTGAAAAGTAGATGTGAACCCAGTCCTTTGGCACATTTGCTGGGGACTTATTGGCTCCTGAATTGGGATGTGGAGAAGGCAGGATTATTGCCAGGAAAGTTCTATTCAAGTCTGTCTTCAACTGATTGTTAGAAGCCACATCCTTCAAAAGCCAGTTTGGTCTCCAAGGTCACCTTCAACATTCTCCAGCTTTGAACTGTCTGGTACACCCAGGTTAGAAAACATAAACCTCAAGCTTCTGCTCCAGGTCCATCTGGCCTCTTAAGGTCTTCCTGTGACTTTTCTGGATGCTGCTGCCTTGTCGCCACCACTGGATGGCATCCTCCCGGGGGCACAGGGCGCTATGCAGTGCTGGTGGTCTCTATCCACCCCGTGCAGCATGCATAGGAGGGTCCAAGTGCTGCCTGTCGGACAAATGCTAAACCTACAAAACAAGCAGTTATTTTTATTCCCATGTTTACTGGAAAAGAAATCAAGGTGATTAGAGGCAGCATATTGAAGCGAAGACTCAGTGACAAGTGAAGACATCTGACAGCAAAACAGGAAGCCTTTAAAGTAGATCCAAGGAAGAGGAGCTCGCTCCTTCACTGCTGGTGGGAATGCAAAATGGTGCCGCCACTTTGAAAGACAGTTTGAGCTTGGCGGCTCCTTAGAAAACACAACACTAGAAGTCTATTGTTTAGTGGGGAAAAAAGACAAATCTCTGGATGCAGGAAAGGATAGGGAGGGGTGGGGGCAAACGGGGTCAAGGGGATTAACTGTATAGTGAAGGGGAAAAAAAGGAAATAGTGGTATATTGCATTATATGCAGATGTAAATTTCCCATCATGTATATCTCAAGTCTCATTAATGCTAAAATGCAATATTCCTTCAATAAAATCAATGTGTTAAAAAGGGAGGAAATACCAAGATGATTAATATTAAAAAACAGCTTAACATCCTTGGTATTTACCCACAGTGAATTGAAAACGTATGTTCATACAAACCCTGCACGTAGGTGCATATGGAAGTTTACTCGTGATTGCCAAAACTTTTAGAAGCTACCGAGATTCCTTCCACAGGTGAAGGATAAACAGAGTGTGATACACCCAGACAATGGAAGAGTATTCAATGCTAAAAATAAATGCAACATCAAGCCATAAAAAGACAGGGAGGAAACATAAATACCTTACTCCTTAGTGAAAGAAGCCAACCTGAAAAGACTAAATACTTTATGGTTTTAACTGCATGACATTCCTGGAAAGACAAAACTATTGAGACCGTACAAAGATCAATGATTTCCTGGGCTTAGGAAGGAGTCGGCAAAGAATAGAGGACTTTTATTAGGGCAATGAAAATACTCTGCAGGATACTATAATACTGGATGGATGTCATGCTACATTTTTCCAGATCCATAGAATAGACAACATTAAGAGTGAACCTCATGTAAATTCTAGACTTTGGGTGATGATGATGTGTGAGTATAGGTCCTCAATGCTCACACATGCACTGCGTCTGGTGTGAGCTGTGGATATGGGGGAGACCATGACTGCATGGCGCAGGGAGTGCATTGGCAATCTCTGCACCTTCCACTCAATTCTTCTATGATCCTAAACTACTCTTTAAGAAAAAAAAAAACAATAAAGTATTCTTTTAAAAAGCAGACCCAAGTTTTCCCACATCTCTGCATCTTGGGGCCACTGGGTCCTGTGGTTGCTGAGTTCACACTGGATTACAGCTCAGAAATCATTTCTGTTCCTAAGAAGACCCCACATAGAAAAGCCAAAGACTAAGTTATTATGTTTTATAGCTTCTTAATCAGGAAGTAACAAGGATAATACATTTTGAAATAATTCTACTGAGAGTATATGTTGAGAATGGGAGCTTCGATGAAAATACCTACTTATCTGGAAAGTTCTCTCCTGGGATGAGTGAGTCCCATGTACTGTTCCCGAATGACTCCTGGTGACGGCCCACTGCTCACGATGGGGTGAGCCGTCTCTGCTTTTGATGCTGGCTCAGAGGCACTCAGGTTCTGCCATGTGCCCACTCTGACTCCATCTGCTGATTTCATACCAAAAGGAGAGGTCTTTGGGGGGCGAGAATACTCCCAGGGGCAAGCCCCCAGAAAAAAAAGCTGCAGGTTGTCTCTGCATAGAAATGACGCCCCAGTTTATGTTGTCACAGTTTCACGTGATTCCACGGGAGATGCCAGAAACCTACAAGCAGCACTAAGCAAAGTTCAGGCTTCCTGAATGGCAGTTCGCCCTCCTCCACCCACAATGCTCCCTGACGCTAGTCCCTATCCAAGAGAATTCCTCTGGGAGGCCAACACCACCTGACATTGATGGACAGGGACAGAGGGCATAGTGTCCAAAGAGTGTCTGAAAGGACAGCAGCATCTGAGCCCTACAGACCACGCTGCCTCCCGGGTAGGGTGTGGCCACCATCACTCTGCTGGGCTAAGAATAGAGGTGTGATGGGCAGCCATCTGTGGGAGGGGAGCCAGCATGCCGGTGGACAGTCAGCCACATCAAAGCACATTGGAGGGAGAGACCAAAATCCCACTGGGGTTGGCCCTGAAAATAAAGTCGGTCAGCACACGCCTGGATGCTCATTACAGCGTGGGAATCCCCCAGGGGGCCTTCAGGCAGGAGGGTGACAAGGAACCGAGTGTGCCTTCTCTCGGAAGGAACTAGGGCTCTGTGTGGAAATGAGCACTGACCAGTGCGCTCTGGGCCAAAAGAAATCAAGCAGTGAGAAGAGATCAGATGATGGACATATCAACAACTGCTATTTGCTGAGGGGTTGCAGGTGCCCAGCACCGTTCTAGGCACCAGAAATACACATGGGAAAGGAGATGGGCAAAGTCCTGCTCTTTTATCTAGCTATTCCTAAAGGTACAGGCCAACAGTCAACAAGTAAACAATTCAAAAATGCTATGTGCGATGAAGAGCATGAAACAGGATGAGGAGAGAGTGGCTGGATGTGGGCTCCAGGTGGCACATAGGAGATACTTCCCTGATAATTCTGGACTCCTGAGGAGACGGCAGCCAGGGCTGAAAACCAGACCAGTGGCTACATTCTATATCTGACAGAGATTCATTTCCAGGACATGTTTTTATCATTAAACTCCTTCAAACAGTGAAAACAGCAGAACACGTTTGAGGTGACTGAGCAAAACATCCTCAGGAAACATGCTGATTTCAAACACCTGGGAAGAGCAGAGGCCTTCATCTTTTTACCTTGCTGAACCACTTTATTGACTTATTACTTTCTCCTAACACGTGTAAAGGGGCTTCCACTCACAAAGCTGAGGGGATGTTAGAGAAGAAGTTTTTCAGGGTGCACCTGCTAGAGCCACACACTCTGTCAGGAGCTTCAGACATGCAAGCAATGGCAAAGTGTGGTCCTTCAGGGAATCATAAGGAAGAGGAGACATATTTGATACAGATGACAAACCTGCAGGAGATTTGAAGAAGAAGTTCCTCTGGGCTGGGTGATCAGAGAGAGCAGAACTTGAGTTCATTGATGTTTGGAATATAAGGGCGCTAAAACTGAAAACAATGAAATGACTGGCATCATAATAAAGATGGTAGAACCAGAATTAGAACTCAGCTCTCCTGGATTTGAGTTCCAGGTATATCTGTGCTGTCATAAGGCCACCCCTCACTGATAACTGTGCAGGAATGTCTTGCTAGCCTGGTCTAAGCTTATATAGATGAAGATGGATTTGATTAAACTCCACAATGACTTTCAAATCTGAGTTTCTATACCTGGCTTGACCACTTTCCAGTCATTTAATTCATAGCAGGTCACTCTACTGGAATCTGATTTTATTTGTCTCAAGAAAGGGTAAAAAAATCAGAATATCAGAATTGTGAGAGATCTTGTAGATCATCTGATCCAAGCAGCCACAAGGTACTTGAATTCCTTCCCAGTGGAGGAATGCAGCCTATACTTGAATACTCCTGGTGACAGAGAACTCACTGAGGAAGCATTCGTCATCTTTGGACAACTCTATCAGAAAGTTCTTAATTACCATGAGTATCTTTTCCCACTTACTCAACTTATAGATCTTGTCTCTCCCTCTTTAAAACAAGCAGGATCTGTCTGCTTTCTCTTCCATAGATAGGTCTTCCTTTATCTGAGGACTTGATTCACAGGGCCTCTGAGCCTCCTCTTCTGCCAGTCAGCCATCCCTAGTTTCCTCTATCACTTCTCATGTAACCTGGTTTCTAGTCCCTTGATATCTCTTCTCTGGACAGGTTTCCACTTTTTTGTCACACCAAAATCAAAGATGGAAGCCATTGGTAAGTTCATACCAGCCCAGAAGAGAAAAGTTCTTCCTCTTTCCACCAATAGCATTCACATCCTCACAGACAGAAATTGGAGCAGCATTTCCTCCCAGAGTTTAGGCTCATACTGGACTTTCCTTCAACCAACCATGTCTGTTTCACATGACGACGAGCGATGCTTTCCTGGTTTCTCATTAGCTGGTTGCATTTGAATTCATCCAAATGAATGAATTCATGGAATCTTACACCTAGCTTCATTATTCTTCAACTTTCTTGATTCAACTCAAGATCCATTTGTATCTGTTAGAGTGCATTTGTCTTTGATTCATTTGTCTTGCTCTAAAGTGGATTCAATTTAAAGTTTAAGAGCAAGTTGAGACATAAAAGAGCCATCCAACCCTCTTGTTTATTTATGTACTTATATCTATTTTATTTTTGTGATTTTTTACATTACAACATGTAAAGTAAAAATTATGAATAGACATTTCATAGAAAAAGCTCTATTAATGCCTCTTAAATATGTAAAAAGTTTTCACCACCCTGATGCATAAAAATAGAAATGAAAATTACCCACAAAATAGAAAAAGATCAAAAAGCTGTTAAAAGTGTAAGAAAGAGGTATGTTCTTCATTTTTGGTGAAATATAAATTTAAAAAATTCCACGAGATTGCAAATGTGTTCAAATGTGCTCTCTCTTGTGTGTTCTCTCTCTCTCTCTCTCTCTCTCTCTCTCTCTCTCTCTCTCTCTATATATATATATATATATATATATAAATAGACAGATAGATAGATAGATACATAGATAGATATATCTATATAGATAGATAGATAGATACACACACATATGGACATACCATACAATTTGACCCCTTAATGGCACTTTTAGGAATTTATTCTAGTGATAGACATGTATGAGATTCATTAGATATGATGATCTATATAGTAACATAATTTACAAAAATGACAGACTGAGAGCCACATAAATGTCTATCAAAAGGAAACTGGTTAATTAAATTATGGTACAACACACAATGAAATATTATACAAATATTTAATAAAGAGGGAAATTTGCACCTATGGCACAGATGGAAAACTTAGCCCTCCCTTCATAAACAGTTATTAAAGTAAAATGAAACTGCTGTTTTCTGACGCTGAAACAGGCAGTAGAAGATTGTGATCCCTGAGAGAAAGGTAATAAAACTGATGAGCTGGCCCATAAAGCCAATTTTCTGCCTGAGGTGGGGGCATTTTTTTGTACTGTGGCACAGAAAGGGGGAACCCAATCAGAATCTAGTGAACTTGCTGAGATAAGGAGAAAAGGACTGGAGTTCAGAGAGATGAAGGTAGCTGGAATCTGTGACACAGAAGGAACCATGCGAAGTTTCCATAAACCTCCATGGGGATTCTTAAGTCTTCTGAATACTAAGCAATGATGCATAGAATGAGAATCACGAAACTTGGGAAAGAACAACCATCAGGGTAAGACAAGCTACACAGACAACTTGGAGATGTTCAGAGCTCAACGAGCCAGATTAGAGAGACTTCTTCAACATCCAAAGCATTCAGGAGACCCCCAAAAGCCCAAGCCTTCAGAACAGGGTTAAAGAAGTCCCAAATTAAAGGTTACGACGGTCACACCCTAACAAAGTTTAAAAACTAATTTTAAAATGATTGAGCTATTTCTCCAAGTAAATTAGGTTCTTTAAGAATCAAATGCAACACTTTTAAGAAAATAAACAAAATCCACACACTCAACTGCAAGAAGACCTCAGAGATATTGTAGGTTTGGTTCCAGAGCATTGCAAATAAAGTAAATAGTACAATAAAGTAAATTATATACATTTTTCAGTGCACATAAAAGTTACATTTACAATATGGTATAGTCTACCAAATGTGCCATATCGTTATGCTAAATATCTATATACATATATATCACATATATATTAGTTAAAAGTGACAGAGAAACATGAATGAGCACATGCTGTTGGGAGAACAGTACCAATAGAATAGCTTGATGCAAACCTTCAATTTGTAAAATTAAAAAAACACCATCTACAAAGTGTACTAAGTGAAGTACAATATATAAGGTATGTTTTTACAGAGCAATCATATGTGTAGTACGCAATCAACGATTTCTAAACAAGCAAAGAAACAAGAAAATGTCACCCTAGGAGAAATATAACCTAGCACAAATAGACCTACAAATGGTCTAGTTGATAGAATTAGCAGACACAAGTTTTGAAATAACTATAATAAATATCTTCACTGTTTTAAAGAAAAAAAGCATATTAAGGAGAAAAGGGAAAATATTTAAAAAATCAAGTGAAATTTCAAATTAATAAATGAAATGAAATGAAAAATTCACTGGATAAAGCTAATGGCTGACTAGACATAGTAAAAGAAAAGATCAGTGAACTTGAAAGCAGAGGAAAAGAAATTATCCAACTTGATGCACAGAGGGAAAAAAAGGCTGAAAAAAAATGAACAGTCAGGAGCCTGTAGGACAATATTAAGCAGTTTATGTCCATATCATTGGAATTCAAAAATGTAGGAGGGGGGAGAATACACAAACAAAAAGATGGCTGAAATTTTCTAGATTTGATGAAACATTCAATCCATACACTCAAGAATCTCAATAAACACCAAGCAAGCTAAGTACAAAGAAAACCCTACCAAGCCATATCATAACCAAATTGCTAAAAACAAATAAAGATAAAATATCAAAAACAGAGAAAACTTTCAGAGGGTTAGAGTCAGACATCTTACAAGAAAAATGCGGAAAATGTGGAAAGATAAAAATATGAAAGATAACAGAATAATAGTTTTTACATGCTGAAAACTAGATAGATAGACATATTTCGATAGAACTCAAATAATAATCTATATATAGCGAAAAATTGCCTCTAAAATGAAAGTCAAAATATATTTTCAGATCCTCTCCCTGAAACAACTACAGAAGGATACAAAAACTTATAGTCAGTAGCTTTGCATTATCAAGAAATGATAAAGGAATTCCTTCATGTTGAAATAATAATACTAGATATAAACAGATCTATCAACATAAAAGAATGAAAAGTGCCAGAAATAGTCAATAAATAGAAAAAATGCAAATATTTTTTCAATTTCTTGAAAGATAGTTGACTAAGGGAAAAGAATGACATTATATTGTGTGGTTTATTATAATATACAAAAGCAAAATATATGACAATATAGCACAAAAGACAGGAGAGAGGAATGATGTATAGTATAAGATTCACATATTGTATGAAAAACTATAATATTGTTTGAAGATGCATACTGAAAACCTTTAAGCAATCATAAGTGAAAGAAAAATATACATGTGTAGCTAATAAGCCAATAGAAAAAATAATACAAAGAATTAAAAATTACTTGACAAATCCAAGAAAAATCAGGAATTGGGGACAAAAAATGAGACACAGGGAAGATGGCAGATGTAAATCTAATGGTATCACTATTATATAAAATTTAAATAGAATAATCACATCAATTGATAGATAATATAAAACTAAATTAAAATCTCAAGACCCAACTATAATACGATTCAGGAAACACAGTTTAAATATAAAGATGCAGATAGTTTAAAAGTAAAAGGACAGAAAAATATATACCATGACAATAGTTAACCATAAAAAAAATAAGATAGCAATTTTAATATTAGACAAACTAGACTTCAGGGCAAGAAATTTTGCCACATATAAAGAGAGACAATCATAATAAAAAAAAGGAGCAACTCTCCAATAAGACATAACAAACCTAAATGTATATACATGTAATTCTAGTTTTAAATTGTGTGAAGGAAGAGCTAACAGAACTGAAAGGAGAAATAATGTATCCACATAGTTGGTAAATTTAACATTCTTTTTTCATTAATTAATAGAACAAGAAAAATATCAGTAATGATATAGAATATCCGAACAATCTTATCAACCAATTAAAGCTAACTGATATTTATAGAACACCACATGAAATAACTAAAGAATCTTTTTAAGCAAACATAGAACATTCACTAGGATAGGCCATATGTTTGCTGGGCCATCAAATATGTCTCCAAAAATGCAAAAGCATTAATATAACTAGATAGATAAAGATATATTGTATCATTAAATTAATATATTAATATAAAATTTACATATATGTAGAAAGAGAATAGTCTATGTTCTCTGACCACAACAGAATCAAATTACGTTAAAAGAAAAAAGAAACCCAGAAAATTTCTAAGTATTTGGAATAAGGCAACACATTTCTAAATAATCTATTAATAAAAAAGAAATCCCAAGACATTTAAAAATATTTTAAATTAAATAATAGTAAAGTTATATCAAAATCAGTAGTATGTAGCTAAAACAGCACTTAAAGGGAAATTCATAGTTTTGGTATCTAAATTAGAAAGAAAACATATTTTACCTAAATTATCTACAAGCACTCAATTTTAAGAAGAGCTAAATAAACTCAAAGCTAATAGAATGGAAAATAAATATAAGCATGGAAATCAACAAAATAAAGAAATAATGGAAAAAATAATGATATCAAAGCTGTGTATTTGAAAATATTAATAAAATGGATAAACTCAAGTTATATTGAACAAGGAGAAAAGAGTAGGAAAAATCTAAATTGCCAAGACAGATAAAAGAGGCGATGTCAAACCAGATCATAGAGAAATAGATTTATAAGGAAATAAATAAGAAAATTGTATATGTGACTTTAGACCTATAAACTTCACAGCGTATATGAAATGGAATACTTCCAGGAAAGAATAAAAATTACTAGAACTGATGTAAAAGAAAGACAAATTTTTATTTCCATGTCAATTTTATATCAATTAAAGAAATTGAATTCATAATAACAAAGCCTCCTAAAAAATATTGCAGATGTAGATGACCCCATTGGTAAACTGTAACACTTAAAGAATAATCAATATCAATCATACACAAACTCTTTCAGAAAACTGAGAAGAAAGGAACAGGTACCAACTCATTCTATGAAACCAACATTGTCTGATAACAAGGACAGGACATTATAGACAAGGATATTGCAAGAAGAGAAAACAGACCAATATCCCTGAAGAACATAAACACAAAAATTATTTATAGATGTTAACAAATCAAATCCAGCCTATTTTAAAGGAGTATGTAATATACTACAACCAACTAGGACTGAGAGGTTTATTTAACATCTGAAAATCAGTGGATTCACGTGAGCAGAGTAAGTGATAACAGTAATAGTAGCAGCAATAGGATGCTGGGTCAACCTTGAACCTTTTTGTCCTCTGATCTACCCTACATCCTTCCCCTGCTTCATATCACAGGAGAAATGACCCCATAGGCTCACTTTCCAGACCTCTGTGTCAGCCCATGGGAGGCTCCAGTGAGAGACTGGGGCAGGGGAAAAGGCGCCAGGGTATTTCTTCTCTTCTAGGCCAGGGGCGTTCCTTCCAGCAGCTTCTCCATAGCTCATTCACTGAAGATGTGCCAAATAATACTTGATGTGACAGCTC
This sequence comes from Solenodon paradoxus, assembly GCA_004363575.1. Taxonomy (NCBI): domain Eukaryota; kingdom Metazoa; phylum Chordata; class Mammalia; order Eulipotyphla; family Solenodontidae; genus Solenodon; species Solenodon paradoxus. Next base: position 499,870 of record RJWH01000204.1, read on the forward strand.
TATCACGTACCTTCACAGACCAAGTCTGCCTGGTTCAGATCACTCTGGGCTCTACTAACACAGGGTCTTCCCTTCTCCACTCCAGTCTCCATGGGGAGTGGCTTCCTGCCCCGACTGATCTCTGAGTTACTTCACTGAACACTTGGGCTCCTCTATATCATCTGTATAAAAAATTCCCTGTGGCGCACCCTGGTGGAGTAGCAGTTGGGTCAGTTGCCTCCAAAGGATGCAAGCCATGTACCCCTGAGTTCGAGTTCCAGGTCCTGGTGGGGAACAACCAATGTGAACAACTAAAATGAGAAATAAAGTGCTTCTTCCTCTTCTGTCTTCCTGCCTGCTTGCCTACAGCTGCCTTCACTTCTGTCTGCGCTTTTCCTTAAAAAATAAAAAAGCTTCTTCCTCTCTCTTCCTGCCTGCTTGCCTACTCTCCTTCATTCCTACCTATACCTTTCCTTTAGGAAAAAAGAGTCCCTGTACTACCTTCACTCTGCAACAAGCACCTAACATGGTGTCCATTTTCCCAGTCACAAACCATGCAGATGATCGCCTGATGCACAGCACCCTTGGGGTTTGCAGAATATTCATTGTTAAGCCCAGGTACTTGTTCCCAGTCTGCTGTAAGTACCGGTTCTCTAGGATTCACTTTGCTGAGGGAAATTTGCATTCCTCCCATTCCTTACTCATTGCCCAAGGGGATGGCTTCTCTGTTTTCAAGGTTTTACGACCAGAGGCCCCGCTCTGAGTATTCATTTCTGGGGTTCATCTTTGCTGTAGAAGTGGAGGGCTATTTCATCCCTTTCCTCTAGTGAAAAGAGTAGCTTCCTGATTGAGATCCCAGCTGTAGATGTTTCCTCGCCATTGGGCAGACCCTGGACACCATGTCCCTTCCTACGTAACCCTCCTCTCTGCACCGACCACGCCTGGCTGCTCAAACTTGTTTCTCCTTGTTTCACAATTTCACGCACAGCACGTTCCCACTGAATTGGCACAGTGCCGGCCACTGTGGCGAGCTCATGAGTTTGTCAGAGGTGCTCCCGCTGGAATCAACTACCTAATTTTCAGGGCCCCGTGCAAAATGAAAATGCAGAGTTCCCTATTCAAAGAATGTCAAGACGACATCAGCAGAGCTTTAAACCCAGGTTGCAGGTCACATGACTGTCCACAGACCCAGCTCTTGCCCATGTCCCTGTGGGATCCCAGCCTGTTTTAGGGAGACCAGATTTGAATGCCCAGAGCAGTGCTGACTGAGTTGGGCTGTGCTTGGTTCCAGGAGACAGTTCCAGGGACAAAGGACCTCTCTTGGCCACATGGTCAGCATGCAGGAAGGCAGGAAGGGAGAACGAGGGACATGGCTTGTTCTGAAAATCACCCAGGTCAGGGGACCCATTTTAGGAAATAATCAAGCTATGAACTTAGCCTATATGCCATGCTCAACTGGCCTGTGCCCCAAAGCACTATTGTGACCCCCACAGTTTCCATATCTCTGTCACCTCCTCCATGTGCATTAGCTTTGTGACTTTGCTTTCTTCGTAAGATGTCACCCAGGACCTGACCAAGCCAAGAGGGAGGGGAAATGCTTCAACCTGCACCAATGGCATCTCAGTGAATCACAGCCCATCTACATAGAGGAAAGAATACTCGGGAACTGACCTCACAGGTGACAGGAAGACCTGGACCTGACGGCACACCCAGTTCTGAGCTGGCCATAGTCGGGAGGAGAGGGGAGATCTGGGTTTGAACTGCAGCTCTGCCACCCAGAACGTGATCTTGGGATAACTGATTTCAAGTCCTTGCTCCTCAACTTGATCATCTGCAAAATAGGGATGATACCTATTTACATGAAGATTAAATGCTAATGATTGTAAAATGCCTGGCTGGAGTGTGTGTAGTAACAGATACTCAAAAATGGTCATTTGTGCAAATACATGTATATACAGATGGTGATATCATATGCACATATATTGGTATAAACATGTAGTATATACACACATACATTTCCTACATCTCTACCTGTGCTTGTAGAACCATTATACTGACCAACTTTTCCAACCTTCCCCTCCTCAAGCCCAACCGTCCCTTCAAACCAGTTCTGCAGGTGTTGTTTCCCTGCCCTGGGGATGAAAGCTTTGGCAGGCCACATTGTCCTTCTGGTCACTCTTAGATAACAGTCTCGTGGTCACTTTCAGCCCCAATCACAGTCTCACTTTGGTAATTAAAATGTCAGGCCCCAGGTTATAATTACTCCCTCCCTGCCCTCCCTGGTGTAGGGCCTCCCGACTCAGGCTGACTTGGGAAGAGGGACCCACCCAGAGCCATGATGGTAGAGCGGCCCCATTTCCCTGTCTCAGGCTCCTCCTGCTTGTAATCCTCCACCACCAGGTCTGAGGAGAAGCGGAAGCAGAGGCCTTGCTCATTTAGATGGAATCACGTGCCTCTGGCTCTTACGAAGCTTCAAAGCTTCCTCTTCCTCCAGAAGGGAGGAGTGCTTTTTCTGGGTTTGCCTGAGAGTCTCCTGCTGCCAATTTCTACTACTTAGGGCACCCCATCCCCTGGGCTTTCAAAGGTCCTATCTTCTCTCTCCATCAACTACAAGGGCCCTTGTCTCATGGAAACATGTATATATCCAGGTCTCCATTCCCGAGAATATATCTCATTTTCTGAGTGGTCTCCCATGAGCCTGTCTCCTTCAACTTGTCCCTGGACAGCCACATGGGAGGACAGGGTCAGAAAGGGTTGTGAAATGGGAAAGGACTGCATTTAACTACTACTTTCAAAGAAATCCTCTGTCCAGGTCCCTTTATTTCAATCCTTTTATAACCTCCTTGTGAATGATATTTTAGCACCCTATGATAATATCGATGAGCACCTAGATCAGAAACCAGAGAGTTGGCATAAAAGTCACTCATGTATTACAGTTTGACAAACAAATTACAAGTATGAGAAAAATATTCAGGAAACGTTGTCTGAAAGCAAATCTGCTGCGTGTCGTGCACTATCGTTCATTTAGTGAGCACGCGCTGTGCTCCGGCCCTCCAGCAGCTCCCACCTGGTCAGGGAGACACCCGTGACCAGAAGCACTGGGAAGCAGCAAGAGACAAAACAAAAAGAAATGAGGTCAAGTTTGTGAGCTCTACTCCAGGATAAGAAGTTTGCATCCCTGACCCCAGAGCATCTGAATAGGCAGTTATGGGGAGGGGTATCTGAGCTATTTTCAGCAATCCTAGAAGCTTAGGAAACATACGCTGACCCAGCATAAATCAGCATAGTTTGGGAAGACGTGAGTGTCTTGGCTTTGAGCTGAAATGTTATTAGCATTTCTTATCTCCTGCTAATCAGCAATTCTGATTGGCAATCATGTGGCTTTGATTATTTATAAATGGAGACATGAATTAATTCATAAGTCATAGCATTTGGTCTACACATGGTCCAGAGAAGAAAAGTTACTGGAAGAGAGTACCATGGAAGAGGTTTTAGGCAGGGGAGTTACAGGATCAGACTTGGGCTTTAGAACCATTTTTGCAATGTTGTAAGGAACCAAGGAACAAAGAATGGAAGCAGGAAAGTCTGTGTGGTCACCTGGGAAAGGCTGGTGAATGACCCAGGCTCCATCTATCTGTCTTTCTGTCCATCTGCCCATCCATCCGCCCAGGCATTCACTCACCCATTCATCATCCACCTACTCAACAAGTTCATGGAGCAGCCGCCATGTGCCAGACACTGTACTTTATGCTGGAGAACCCACTGGGATGAGCCTCAGGGACAGAAAAATATATTCTGGCACTTATCAACCAGCCATCCATAGGAAGTAGAGGTTATACCATCACATGATTGGGTGAAGGGCTACAGATCAGGATGGATGCTGTGAAGGCAAAGCCCAGGGTGTTTGAACAGCGGGATAGAGTCCTGATGGTGACCGTATTGTGGTGTTCTTAATCTCATGGGGAGATCCATAGATACCCCCCCAATAAAATGCCAGAAGAATGCATCATCCAGAAGCAGAAAATCCACCACTCCTTTTCAAAGAATGAGAAGGGACTGTGTCTGCCTCCTGCACCAATGCATGGTCCCGTTCACATGATGGTTCCAGCACAGGGTGTCATTAAGGCCTCGTTGAGGACATGAGCGAAAAAGCTATTATTTTATTATATTTCACAAACACATTGCTAATTTACCATGTGCCAGACATGTGCTAGAGCTTTACAAATATTAACTCACATAATCCTCATAACAACCCTACAAGGTAAATATTATGACCAATTCCATATTACAGATGATGGAACTGATTACGTTTAGCTCCAGGGTCTGTCTGCACCAGTTCCTCGCCAAGGGCTGTCCCCACGTGGGCAGCATTCACATCACCTAAGAGTGCATGGGCAATGCCAATTTGTATGTTCAGATAAGAAGGTCAGTGCTCTTGTTTTTAACAAGTTGATTCAGACACCTGCTGTAGCTTGAGGTGCACTGGCCATGCCTACCACATTTATCCAATCTTATTACACAGGTAATAAGAATTACCTGTGATCATGTTACCGCTTGGTGACACCACTTCCCTCCCAACCTACAGACTCAGACTGGAGGGAACCTGGGAATCTATAGTCTTTTTAACAAACGCCCTCATGGCGCAAGTTTTTGGAAAGATTCATCCAGGCTATTCACATTTTAGCACAGCACTGAAAAAAAAAAAAAAAAAAAAAAAAAAACTAAGACCACAGAGTGTGGGTGTGGCCATGCGGGTGGGAGGGTGTGTCTGGCAGATGACAGGTTTATCTTTCCTGAAAGTCTTGTCAAACTTTATAGTGGTTCCCTCCCTGATGCATGGAGGGGATGGCAGATGGCAAGGGAAGTCACAGGTATAAATCTCCCTCACCTCACCCAGGCTCCACAATTTCCTACCAGGAGGGCAGATTCCATCTTCTGCAGGAATGTTATCTCCGCCTCAGACACTTGAAGACCAGCCTCAGAGACAAAGGCTCCAGGCAAGCCATCGCCTTTATTGTTGTGTCCGTGAGAAGCATGGATCATCCCTGCCAGGGCTTTCCTGTAATAAATACCTCTGTCATCTTGACTGAAGACGTGTTGACCTGAAACACCTTGGACTTAAATAATACCTGCAGTTACCTAGGCAATTGCAAGGTTCAGGTCTGGGGGAGACTGGGGAGAGAATGAACAGCCCAGGGGGCCACTGAGTCACCTGTGTGAAGTGTCATTGCTCTGCTTCCACCCAAGTCTGCTGGTTTTCACCTGCTCTTGAAAACCAAAAGGGGAATGGTTAAAAAAAAAAAATGGGGGTACAAGTTGGCAGAATTTTTAAGATAAATATTTCTAAATGAAAATCATAAGTCCAGGCCTGCGGCTTCTGACCCAGCTTTCAATGTACAAGGTTCTCTGGAATAGTCATGATACTCAGTTGGCCCAAAACAGATGACAATGCTCCAGACAAGGCTGTGGAGACCCCGTTCTGACATCATTCACCAGTCACTGTGGCTAGAGCCAGTCCTTAAACCTCCCTAGGCCTGGGTTATTTATCCATAGAGTGATGGGGTCCACACCCGCAACACTGACTCGCTGGGGTGCTGGGAGGATTATAGGAGAAGATGGGGCAGCGCTTTGAAAGCTGTAAAGTTCTCTCCACGCGTGGGAAGTCATCCTGGCATCTGAGCAGAAGTGGGCCCGGCGTGGATCCCTGACTGGATGCTCAGACACAGGAAGGGGCTGGGCAGCGGGAGGGCCCAGGGTGGGTAGTGGGAGATGTCACTCTGTGGGAGCAATTGACTTTTACAATGAAAATCCATGTCCTCAGCTTATCAGTATGATACCCACTGGGCCAGGGCCAAATGGGACCCATGAATCCTTTCTCTTCCCAGATCCTTAGATTCCAACTCTGGTGATAAAGATGTTAGGGTCATAAGAGGTGACTTAGTTGCAGTGGATACCCTACACACTGGCATTTAAGAGCCAATTGTGTGTCTCTTCCCAACTCTGACAATAATGCAACATTTAAGTACTATGAATTGGCCCTGGCGGGAATATTTATTTATGGAAATGGGCAAATACCACGTCAGGTGTTTTTGATTTTTTAAGATAGAAAGTAGTTAAACTCCTCCCAGTGCATCTTTGGATACCAGCAGTGACAGGAAATAGCTGTTGGGATCCCATGGTCACTGCAAAAATTGAAGACAGCAGGCAGGAAAATTCTTGATCCACACAGAAGGGAAAATACCAGTAAACCACTATGTTTCTACTGATTAGTCAAGGAAGACTTCCCAGAGGAGAGGGCATTTTGTAAACAACTTATACAACACAAGTTTGCCTTCTCTCTATGCAGATTGGAGCAAACCTCACTCCCCTAACACACATGTTCCAATATTAGACTTGTGTCACCACTTCCAGGCAGTCATCCCTGATACTCCTTAACATACTCTACAGGGAACTCCAGCATCCTTTGGTTCCTCATAGATAGTCAGGGGTGCTTCTTCTAGAGCACAGGCCTTGAATCAGAAGGCTTGTATTAAAAAATTCCCATTTGATCATGTACTAGCTATCTATGGGGAAATCAATGGGAATGCAGTCCTCCAAGATGGAGGAGGCTCCTTCTCAAGTAGATCCCTGCACATTCTCAGCCTACCTCTGTATTGGCCGCAGCTTCAGTAGTGGCTGCCTGGAAGGTCAGATTCCAGCAAGGGGGCTTCCCCTCTTTCCCTAATCCCATCGCTTCACATCTTGGTCCTTGAGTTCTCTGTCAGTGTCTGTTCTAGGTCAGGTTCAGAAGCGGACTTGAGAGGAGTATATATCTATGATTTTTTTTAAGGAAGTGCTCCCAGGAGAGACTGGGTGGAAGAGGCCTGAGTGAAGCAGGGTGGGAAGGGAGAAAAGTGATGCAGGGGTGACATTCTAGGTAAAGTCCCTGCAGCAGCCGAATGCCACAGGGGGCAGAGGGGAACTCTGGAGTGTAGACTACACCTTGGAGTTTGTCTAGGCCCAAGGCCATGGAGCTGGGCTTGCTTCTGCTGGTCAGGTAGGTCACTCTCTGTGGGCCACCGCAGGGGACAGTAACTCTCAGGCACTTTCTGCCTTTGCCTGGACAAAGCAGCTCCAGCAGCTGAAAGCAAGCCTCCTAGAGAAGATCACAGGCTGAAACCATCAGAAGGGAAGCCCAGGGAAGCTGGTGGTGGCCCCGCACAGAGGGCGAAGGGGGCCCTGTGGGTCTGGGTGGCTTCAGACACCCCCACGAGGCCACCATGTAACTGGTGAATGAAGCCTGAAAGGACACGGTGGGAATAATGTGGTCTCAGAGGAGAACATGGACTTGAGTGGGATCCCAGCCCAGCCTGGTTTTTGCTGTGTGATCTTAAGTCTGTTTCAGCACCTCTCTGAGCCTCTGCTTCACCCTCTGTAAGATAGTCAGGGGTGCTTGTCTAGATAATACGACACAGAAATCATGACTGCCTCTCAGGACTGTGGTGTGGTTTAAATAGAATTATGTGGGGTAAAGTATTTTATGAACCCCAGGGGGATTCCTGTCCTGGAAGACGCAGCCTGCTGTCACCAGCATCATCAAGCTCTATTCCAAAACTCAGCTTGGGATTTCCTCCCCTCTCCCGTGTTCCCCTGTGCCGACTTCATTTACTCTGGCTCCTTAAAGGCTTCTATGTTTGCACTGCAGGCCGTTAAAACTCTTAATTCAAAATAACCTGATAAAATGCTCTGGGGGCTCTGTTGGTTCCAAATAGACATACAAGGAGCAGCTTGGCCCGAAACACAAAACGCAGAGCCCCCAGCTGAACAGGGTACATTCCGCAGACTCATTAAATCCTAATCACCAGGACACAGAGTCAGGTGGTGTCCAGGGCTGTGTGCAAAGCACTTCAAGGGGAAACTACGAACATCTCTCTGCAAGCCAGCCTACGAGGACCTCCCAGCCTTTGCTCCTAGCCCGCGCTGTCCATCCTCGGGCTGGGGACCCCTTCTTCGTCTCCTAGAGCCCCACTTGAAGCCTCACCCAGATGGAAACCCAATGCACTCTTAATCCACAGGGGCTGCTTATGCCTTGGAAGAGAAAATGCAACTGAGCCTCCAGGGCAGGTGAAGAGAGGCTGAGAAACTGCTGACCTGTTTCATTTCATCCGTAGTTTGGCACAGGAAGCACCAGACACGAGTCCTGTCCTGGGAACACAGAGATTTGGCCTGAGGCCCTGATGATTACTTGGGCAAATCACTGACTCCCGGGGCCTCAGTTTCCGCACCTGTAATGCATCTCCTGCCTGTGCAAAGGGCAGTGGGGAACCAGGTGGCAGGAGTGTGCGGACGTGAAGAGATGGGAGGAGGCTCAGGGGCAGCCTAATTCAGGATCACCTGCCCTGTGCCAAAGGCCCTGCCACAGCCTCCCGTGAGTCCTGCGGGGAAACTGTTACTTTTGCAGATGATGGAATGGGCCAGCTGGCTCCAGAACTCATGCTCTTTCTACCTTAGAGGAGAAGCCTGGAGGAGGGCCCAGGACTGGAGAAACCAACAGCCAAATATTCCATCATTCATTCATTCACTCAGGAAGGGCATTTTCTGGGGTCAACTGTACGATGACGGAGAATGACATGTGCTGCCCACAGGGAACATCTTCCCTCCTGCTGAAGCTCTGCCTCCCTGTGACCTGGACCCTTGGAACCTTGAACACTTAGCTCTAGGACAAAGGACGAAGCTGGAGCAGGGCTACCTCTGGGAGTCCCCAACCTGACTGCTCTTTGGCTGTTGCTGGGCAACTCACCAGGGTAGAGAACTAATGGGTCCCACCTGCCACATGGCTGGGCCTCGTGACAGTAGCAATAAGAAGAGCACCGGCTAGCATGTGTTGGACCCTCAGTCTGAGCTAGGCACGGGCTAGACCCCGTAGAGCCATCATCTCAACCCCTCTACGGTCCTGTGAGATGAGGGAATTTGCTTGCCAACATCCTACAGCAGCCTCTTTCTGCTTCCAGAGCCCACCTCTTACCCGCAGCTGCTCTTTCTCCCACATGTTGGGTGTTGTGAGGGAACCCCTCACTCCCCGGTCCTCTGTTTCCTCACATGCAATTGTCGCAGCAGGACTTGCAGAGCTCTTTTCTAACGGACAATCTGGAGACCTGACCTGGGAGATGGAAGGGGACAAGTGATCCATGGCTGACCTCCAGGACCCAGGAGGAACCTCCTCCCTGGAGAAGGGGTCACAGAGCTGGTTGAGCGAGCCTCACTGGGTAGAAGGAAAACCAAAGGCTGAGAGTCCATCCTGTCCAACAGCATCTTCCTGGAAGCCAAACTTTCACTGCTGCCGAAGTGAAAGCCCCTCTGTGACCTCCCCTTGACAGACTGCTCGCTGTAAGGGGCTCCTGCACTAATGAGCTTGGGATGTCAAATTCCATAGTCAGGCAGCAAAGACATGAAGCAATGAAACCTCCCATCTGGGAGGAGGTAGCATCCTCTTGCCTTTCTCTGTTTTTGTAGTAACATTTGTCACTGCTACACATGCAAATAAAAGCCAGATGGAATCCCCGAGACCGACGGTCTGCCCCATCCCTGTGATGGAGGACAAAGCCCGCAGTGGGCAGTGGTCCCTATAGGCAGGGAGGGCAGGCTCAGTTTCTCAGCAGAGTAGCCTCTCAGCCCAGGTGATGAGCTAGCAAACCCCTGGATCTTAGCGGTCTCTTCCCTCTGGGCAGCAGGAGGTCATAACATGAGTAAAGAGTGAGGTTTCTTCAGCCCAATAATGGACACTTGTTTCCCTCTTCTTCTACTTGGAAGCCTCTATACAGCCCCAAGTGCAAGACCAGGGTCACCCACTCCTCCTGGGAGTCATCTACTCCTGGGAGGCCTGCCTACAAACACAGGATTTTGGACAAGATATAGTGGTATAGTGGACCAGGAGCAGGCCAGGACCTTGCCTCCTCCAGGAAGCCTTCCCAGACCACCACGGCCTTCTGAAAGTCACTGTCTAATAAGACTAAGCCACATGATTTCCACTTACCACCAACTTGCTTTGCTCAGTATGTTGTGTGTGCTTATTTAGACCCTTCCCAAGACTGTCAGCAACTCCCAGGGGATAAGAAGCACGGAATACTTGCACCGATGACTCTTTGGCCATTACCACAATCCTGGATCATTGAAGCCGCTAAATAAATGTGCATGGAAAAAAACGTGGCATCACTTTGATAAGTACCGATAAAGCAATAGCCCACTATGTGCTGTGCACTGGCAAAGATTTTACCTGCACTAACTTGATCCGCAATGACCTCCCAGGTGCTCTTGTTCCCATTTTACAGATCCTCATCTTTGAGGCAGAAAGCTATATAATGTGTAGAATGAAAGGAACAAAGCAGGAATGTGCACCCAAGCCTGGAGGCCCAACATATACCCTTCTCCATGTCCTGTGTTGAGACTGAGGCAGGTCACACGTCTAAGGTGCCTGTGATGGAAACTGTTTTAGTCAATAAATTACAAAAAAATTCAGTCATGAGAGCTTTTTTCACTTATCTGGGCATCCTGAGTTTCTATATGCGAAATCTGGCAGTGCTACTCCAGGGTCAGGTGTTTCCAGAACCCCATACACCCCAAACCCTGGGCAGGGGCCAGCAGTTCTGTGTATGCATATTCGTGTGTCTGAACGTTATATATGTGTCTGCATGTGCCCCTGTGCTCTGTGTGTGCCAGTGTAAGCCTGTTCCAGGCATGGGAATGCATCCTCTCCACCCAACTCTAAACAAAGCATGTGGGGCAGGGGAAGCCTCACTAAGGGTCTGGATCAGTTATGCTAAAAGAAAAGACTTTCCAATGGCCTTTTCCACTGGAAGGCTCCTTAGAGCTGAGAATCCTTTTTGCCTGGCCTGCCTCTGGGGATTGGTCAGAGGCCCCTTCTGGGGTCACTCTACAGGCCATATTCAAGAAACATCACAGGTTCTTTGGTTCAACTCCTTCACTACCTGTGTGAGAAAACAAACCCAGAAAGGGAGAGGACTTGCCCAAAGTCCCAGAGTCCTCAGAGAAAGAACTAGAACTGGAATCAGGGTCTCCTGGTCTGGCCTAGGCCTCCTCCCTTGCACAAATGGACTCTTACCCATAGGAGGGCCGAATTCTTGAGAAATCAAGGGCAATTATTCACTCCCCAAACTGAAGAAAAAATCATAATAGTGGCTGGTATTCAAAAAGCTCCTACGTACACATTCAGTTCACCTGGCAATGTCGGGCTGTAAGCTTTGTTACTGCCCTCACTTATGGATGAGGAAGTAGCCCCAGGGAGGCAGCTGCTGGGGGAGCGTCCCCTGTAACCAGCGTGCACTGTGACCCCGGCTCCCCGGCTAGAAAGCTGGATTCCTCCTCTAGAGGAAACTGGGCCTGTAGTCCCTTCTTCAGATGCTGGAAGGCCCAGCAGTACAAGCAGAGTTCCTTTAAGATGGACCCTCTGAGACTGAATCCCGGGATCTGAACCCTCTCTCCAAGTTCCGGGCAGCTGTGACTCCCAGCCACTTCTCTTGTCCACGTCATGCATTTCAGCCAGGATTTTCAAACCCACCTCGCTAAGAGGTTTTCCAAGTCTGATGCCCCGGACAGCGGGTGGGAAGTGATCGTGTTTCTCCCTTGTAAACCCAGCCTTTCAACTTGCCCCTTGAGACAAGACACCTTCTCCTCTTTCCTCCTGAATGGCTCTTCCCGAGGCGCCCCGTGCACCCCGCCTTCCCGCCATCCTCGGCTGGTCAGGCCGCTTCATTCAGCAGCACTAAGCCCTAGTGGCCCTGACACCACACAGGTGTACTGTGTGCTCACTTGCTTTCGGGAAAGTAAGTAGTTTTTTGGTGGGCAGCCAGTTCAAGGGACTGGATACGGCCAGAGTGGTACTCAGACCCTCCCCAGGGGACCGCCCTGGGCATGTTATCAGCTGCTTCTGAAACCCGAGCCCACCTTCCCGAGGGGCAGCCAGGTGTGCCCCAAACAAGGCTGTTTTCCCCTCCTGGAAGAGGCCTGCTCCTCCACCCACTCTGGGAAGCGGGGTCGGGGCTCTATTTCCTGCGGGCATTGCTGCCTGGGCTACCCTGCCAGGTAGAATCTCAGCTCCAAGGACCCTGGGGTCTGCTTGCTCTCCCTGCTTCCTCCTTCTGAGAACCTAGATATGATGGTCTGGCCTGGCCTCCTATCTCCCTTATGTCCTCCATCATGCCTCGCCGACCTCCTAACATTTCTGGATCAGTCAAGGTTACCCTCTTCCCACCTTCTTCTCCACCCTTCCCAGCATCCTGTTCCCCAAAACCTCCCCCAACTGCTGCCCCTGGCACTCTCCCTCCTCCCCAGGTCAAGTCTTGGTACAGGCTGCAGATGGGTTTGTGTGAGACCAGACAGCCCGAAGTTCAGATCCCTGCTCTGTCATTACTGGCTGTGTGACCTTGGGCAAGACTCTGAACCTCTCTGAGCCCCAGGTCTTCAAACATAAAATGTGAGCAACTCTGGGGTTATTACTGCGAAAGTTAAGTGAGATTTTGCATATAAAATTCAAAGTACAGCACATTCACTAAACACCACTGTTAACCCAGAAATCATAATAAGATCTTTTGACATATTTGTGTTTTAGCTTCTTCTTGGTCTTGACTCTTAAGATTTCCCTAGTACAGGTTCACCTTGATGGAGCAGTGGTTAGGTCAGTCACCTCCAAAGGAGCAAGTCACATATCCCTGGGTTCGAGTCCAAGGCCCAGGGAGAAGCAATCAGTGTGAATAACTAAACAAATATGCTTCTTCCTCCTCTCTCTTCTTGCTTACCTACTTGCCTTGATTCTTGTCTGTACTTTCCCTTTAAAAAAAAATTCCCTAGCATTGACTTTACTGTTTTATTTGACACAATATTTTGTTTATACTTCTATGCCTCAGTGAGTTTATTTATACTCCCTGTGGGCTACCTTAAACATTTTTGTTATGAGGCAGGAAAGACAGACACAGAGAGGGACATGCAGAGACAGGCAGACATGACAGGGAAAGAGAGACACTAAAAAGCCAGAATGAGAGAGGGAATGGGGATGAGAGAGCAGTGAGAGGATGCAGGAGGAGACAGTCAATAATACCTGCCAGAGCTGGGTTCACCAAGAAATGGTGAAGATGAACGAAGACCAGCCCTACTCCCAATGCCGTCTTAGAGCCATTGGAAAGGCTGTATTGACCTGCATGGAGAGGGATAACTATTGGGGGCAGCAGGATGGGGAAATGGTGGCAGCCTCAGCATGGAGAGGACCCAGAGGGGTGACTGGGAAATCCAGGTAGACTTTCTGGAGGCGGAGGCTGGCAGTCACCCTAAAAGGGTAAGGAAGGTATGATGGGACTGCAAGGGGACAGAGGGAGGAATTTTAGGCCCTTGTGAGCAAAGACTAAGACTAGACCCTGGAAAGGAAGGAAACACCAGCAGGAAAACTCTCACTTGTTTCATCTCCCAAATGCACACAGCCACATACACCAAATATACCCATACACATCCATGTACACACTTGTATACACACACGTAAGTACTCATGCACACGTATCAACGTACCCATTTACATCCACATAGACACACACCCATATCCACACCCAAATACGCATACACACCCATATATGCATGCCCACACCTGTGCACACACCAATAAGCCAGTTTATACACCCCCATACACACCCATATAGATACCCAAATACACACACACACACACACACACACACACACACACACACACACGAACATCCACACACACGCATATACATATACATGCCCATACCCACTCGTGTGCCCGCAGGTACCCATACACACACCTACGTATATGTAGATACCCGTATACACACATCCGCATCTACACACACACTCGTGCACACTCACACACACCCATGACTCTCTGAGGGTCCCTCCCCCCAGTACCCACAGTGTCATCCACACCCACCTGACAAAGCCTCTGAGCCCCTTTCTTTCCTGCAGCCCCGTGGACTCCTCAGGCTTGTAGCCTTGTGCTCACAGACCACACGGCTCTCTGACCTTGGCGTGCGCCTCAAGACCGCCGGAGGGCTCGGAAGCACCAAGCACATAGAAGAAGGTGAGGGGCGGTCCAAGGGGACTGGTAGTGAGGCGAGACTGCTGCAGCTGTCAGTGAGTGACCAGGACATCCTGACAGAGGTTCTAGAAAGCAGACACCACAGCCTCACCTCCCTGCACGTGTCCCTGCCTCTCATGGTCCCTGGTCTGGGGCAGGTGGGGTGTCTCTGGATCTGTCTCAGGGTCAGCCTAGGAGGTTCTCCACCCGAGGAGGTGGCCCTGAGGCCTACAGGCCCCCACAGCCTGACAGCCAGCCCTGAGAGCCACCCATTTCTCCCCCCACCTTTCGGCACAGGTAATGACATTGCTCTTAAGGAAACGCGATAGGCTGGCTCCCTTGAAATAGAGAAGGAGGTCAAGAGACACCTTCCCTAACTTTGAAAAGGAGCTGCTTGGGATAATTAATCAACACATCACCAACACCAAGGGATTGTTTTATATCAGAAGACATATAATTAAGGAAACAATAGCAGGCTTGTTGTATATTTTGTTCTTAAAGATTGCTAATTATATTTACCCCACTGACACCTCCAAAGGTTCTCCCCCAATATTTAGAAATCAAACAGGAGTTGGCTGCAAGGTATCTCTTTGCCTAGACAGGACAGGGAGCGTCGGGAAAGCAAACAGGGCCTCCAGCAGATCTTTGAGTCAGCTTTTCAGCCTGTGACGGCAGCACAGTAGAGGAAAGTCATCGCTAAATTGCACTTGCTATTGCTTAATTGCACCTTGAGATCAGCACCTAATTTGCTTAGGGTGCAACTGAGCTGCTGTGGGTGTAATTACTTGCCAGGGACACTACTTAACAATGCAGCCACCTCCAGAGGAAATTGGGAGCCTGCTCAGCTCTGAGCAGAGAGGCTGCGGCCCGTGGCTGTGTTTTCCAGGACTCAGAGCCCCATAGACCAGAATAGAGGGAGCACAGCCCAGCCCACCTGGCCCCTGAAAGCAACCTCAGTGCCAGGAACCTCAGAAAGGTGCATCTGGAGGTGTTCACTGTGACCTGGGCTGGTCCTCCTGGGTCCATCCCCAACTGCTTCCCCCTGAGGAGAGGGCTCTGGAGTGTGGGCACACCCTGTCGAGATTCTGCCTCAGTTTCCAGGTAGCCCCTGCCAGAGCCTCATGCCACAGGTACTCCACACTGGGGCACCGCAAGTCACATGGTGGCAAAAGGTGCTGGCACCTAAGGGGGACAGTCTAAGACACAACGCCCCAGCCAAGAGAGCAAAGGCCCCTCCTGAGGCCCCTCAAGTCCTACAAATGTCTGCAGTATGGCCAGACTGGAGCATTAATATCCCAGATTCCAACAGAGGAAAGGGAAGGGACCCACGTTTTCCCACAAAAACGCCCAAAGACCTACTTAGAAAGAAATTCTTTAAGTGGGAAAAGAAATTCTTTAAGCACCAGCTTGCAGATGCCCCTACCATGTCCCTGAGGGGCTGCTCCTCATTCATGTGCTGGAGGAACTCACACCTGGGGGCAGGAGGAGGGGACAGGGGTAGGGATAAGTCTGCTCATAAAGGGGCACGTCACCTCATGGAGAGTTGAATTATTCAGGAGTCATGGTATTGTGGTTAGCTTTTAAAGAAATTTGGTTAAAGGTATCTCTTAAAATTGTGACCACTGAAAAGATACAATGCCTGGAATTTGGCTCAGAATTGTTAGGACTGGCTGGATTAGACTGCTGTAGCACAGCCTCACAGATCGGGGGCTTCAGAGGCAGAAATTAATTTTCTTAAAGTTCTGGAGGGTAGCTGTTCAATATCAAGGTGTCAGAGTTGGTTCCTTCCAAAGGTCTTGAGGGAAAATGTGCTCCAGGCTTCTCCTGGGCTGCGGACTGCCATCTTCTGTCTGTCTTCACGTGTCTTCATGTGTCTTCTTCCCTGAGCACATCTGTACCCACATTTCCTCTTTTTATCAAAATACCAGTTATCACAAATTAGGGCCCACCCTAATGATCTTAACTGGCTTAGCTCTCTAACGACACTCTCCAAATAAAATACCTGACTTAAGACTTCAACAGATGAATTTAGATTGGTGGGGAGGGGTAATGCAATTCAACCATAAGGTCTAGCTGAAGTTGGAGGATGTACACATTACACTATTCATTCTGCTGTCATGTGAGTTTACATGTCTTTCATAATAATGGAAGAGAGGGGACACACAAGGAGACAATGCTTCATATAATTGTCACATCATCAGATAAGCTCCAGGGAGACAGCCTTGTTCTCCAGAGTTCTAGCAAAATCTCAAAACTCAGAGCTTTTTCATAAGAGACTGGCAACTTTGTGAGGGAGTGAGCATCGAAACTCTAGAAACATCCAGGCCCAGGCCACACGGCCACAACAGGGTCTTCTGTGGGAGTCTTTGGCAGGGGTGGGGGAGTTGGACTGGCCAACCCCTGGCTGGAAGGAAAGAAAGTCAACGCCATCTTGAAGTGCAGGCTAGAAGAGGAATTCAAGAGTCCTGTGCTACTTAGAGAAGAAGGAAGTTACCTGCACTCCACCGGGAGCCCCATCACGAAGGGACATTAAACACTTACTGTAGGCTTAGGGGAGCATCCAGGTGCTGAAGGAGCTGGAAAAGACGCCAGGGTATTCAAAAAGGACTGTGGAATCTACTTGTACCAGTTCATTGTGCATATTCACAGAAAGAGTGCAAGCAGTGTGCACCTTCATGGATTTCTTTTACACTAATGTGTCCCACGCACACTCTTACTGGTTCCGACAATGAACATTTACCTACCTTAGTGATGCTCCCAATTTCAAACATTAATTATGCCTCATTCTTTTTCAATGCTGCATAGCATCCGATCTTAGGGTAAATTATTTTACCAAGCCCCTACTGATAGATATTTAGACTGCTTTAATATTCCTCTATGGCAAACAATACTTAATTCATCTCATGCATATGTCACTTCACATATGACTAAATAGATCTGTGGAATAAATCCCTATAAGCAAAGAGAATGAAAGAAGGAAGGGAGGAAGGAAGGGAGGGAGGGAGGGAGGGAGGAAAGGAGGGAGGGAGTGAGGGAGAGTCCCAGGAAAGAGGCTGGTCTTAGGGGAATGGCCCACCACCTTCCAGGAGACAGTATGGAACATGCATGAAACCCACAATCAGACAGACAGCAGAAAGGGCCCAGGATGGTGGTGGGGCTATGTTGGTTCTTATCTCTTCGTAATGAACCCCACTCCCCCATCCTGACTTGGTCCCTTAGGCAGAAGAGACAAGCCAGGGACTTAAGAAGGGAAGAACACAAAGCCCCAGCCCTCCCACTGCTGCTCTCCATCCCCCCACTGATCTGCCTAAGAAAGCCAGGCCAGTGAGTGCAGTGGTCAGGGAGCAGAACAAGGACAAGACCAATGACAGGAGGAGGGCACAGGCCATGTCATGCTTGCAGAGGGCTGGCACAGAGGTGGTGTGTGAAGCAGCAGCAATCTACTCACCCCCACATGGCTGGCCTACAATCCAGCACAGGGGCGAGAAGAGGCAGCAGCTTCTGACAGGAGCATCAGACCTGGAGGCAGACTCAGAGAGGCTCCTGGCCAGAGTTTCCCTTCCTGGGGACCAGGAATCAAGGGGCTCCACCAGACTGTTCTTCCAGGAATTTACACTGCATTTACTCAGACAGATGATGGGTGATAAGCACATCATCAGCCCACGTGCACATATCACATAGGTGCATCCCAGTCTAAGCTATCTTTCTCTTCCTTCCTGAGGCTGACTGGTGGGTCTGGCTGCAGCATATTGCAAATAAAATCCCTTTTCAGCTGGAAAAATTCAAGATGGGGACATGGGGTTGGGGAGGGGTTTGGGGGGCAGGTATTAACAGTATGGGCAGAGAAGCAGGGTCTCTGAAGTGCCCTGGCTTCCCATAAAGTCAGCGCTGATGCTCCCCATCACCAACAGGGTCCCTGGAGTTGAAGAAGTCCCCCTCATCCAACCAGCAGGAACGAATAGGGAAAACAGTATCTGAGTCAATGCGGGGAGGTTACCTTCAGGAAGCCAGCCTTCCCCTTGAAGTAATGTATGCATATGAGACACCACTTGGTTTTCACAGAGGATATAACTGCCGTCACTGGAGTGGACGACAAGGGGACCAGCGGGGAGAGGGTGGGTGGCGGACCACTTGCTGAGCTGAAGGAGGTGCTGTGAGGCTTGGGCAGCTCCACAAACACATGCCCTCCTGCTGGGGTCACACTTTTCTCACATACACACTCACATGTGCACTTAGGGGCGCTCACCCACACACCCCAGCAAATGACATCAAACATTCAAGCACATGCTTGCACACACAGACTCAGCCTCGCTCCCACACCTGCGTTACCTGCCCTCTGCATGATGTTCAGGAACTTTGCAGCAGCAGATACAGATGGCTCCATGCTGAGAAGGAGGCAGGGGGCAGTCCCCAGCTAAGTGCCTGCCACTGAAGAAGGGACTGCTCAGGACAAAGTGGATTCTCAATAATAAAAGCAACTTCAATAATACCACACCCAACACCCAGCCCCTTCCTGCCCGCCTCCACCCCACAGCTCAGGCACAGAGATGGGGCAGGAGGAGGGATTCACTGAAATGCAGCTCACATTTCACTCCCCAAGCCAAAGATCGACCATGCACCCCAAGAAAAGCTACCGCGGTGCCAGCCCCAGAGCCCAGTGCACCCTTACCCAGATAGGAGGGATCCTCGCTCGAAGTTCCATGCTGTGCAAGCACTTTTCGGGACAGTCACTCCTGCATCTGCCGCCACCCGCATGCAAGGTGCAGCACCAAACTCAGGTAGAAAACTTTATTTACCAGCTCACTCCCTGAGCTCCAGGCAGAGATTCTTCTGCTTGTCTTTGGCCTGTGCTGATTCCCTCAACCCCCACCCCAGGTCCCGCACCCCACAGGTAGGAACTCAGAAGTGGGGTCAAGAACCCTGGTTCAAGAACAAGATATAGTGCTCAGGCAGTTCCCCCTAAAGTGACTCCATCTGTCTCCTCTTGCCTGGTACCAGGATGAGGCCACTGCCCATACAGTCCCAGCTGAGGGCAGGGACTGGGCACTGTGGGTCTTCTGTGTGGTCCAGAGCACAGCCTGCAAGTCTCTTAGGGCTTCAGGGATTGTGTGGGTCTCTGGGGGAACGGGGGCACTGTGTCTGCAGGAAATGACTCACCTCCCAGAACTTTAGAGCCTCTGGGAGCCAAAGAGGAGAGACTCTCTAGATCCACATTTCTAACTAAGCCAGGCCCTCTGACAAGGCCCTAGGGTGAAGCCCCAGGCTCTGAGTAACTTTTACTTCCATGGGAAAGGGCGGAAGCCTTGGGACACCTGGCTTTGATAACCTCACTTTCTGGTGTCTCCTGAAACTTATTTCCTCAGGCCTCCCTACAAGAAAAAGGATTTCCAACCTAAAGAGATTCAGATGGGGGTGCCTAGGAGCCCCCGCCTCTGACTAAACAAGGCTCCCTGAAGAGAGGACCTGAGTAGAAGTTGCTCCTCCTACTACCCCCATCACTGAATTCAGGACTGGACAGGTAGAAGCGGGACTGCTGACTTGGGGGGATGGACCGCTCGGGGTCTCCCTGCCCCCAGCTCTATTCCAGCTCCTCTAGTTTAGGGGGGAGGGACATCAATGTTCTCTGGGGAGCAGAGCGAAGCTCCACGAAGTGACCCCGTTTCTGAGTGAAATTGAGCTGCCATTTTCATCTTCTTCCCAAATGTCAGCAGCGTTAGATCAGATTAGGAGCTAATCTCTAGCCAAAATTCATTTCTGAACAAGAAAGGTGGCTGTGGGCGGGGTTGGGGATTTGTTGGTTTCAGCACCAATACACACACACACACACACACACACACACACACACACACATTTTCTCTCCCTGTTGGGGGTGTGTGTGAAGTTGGAATGGACCGCACTGAGACCCTGGGGTGGGGGGCGGCCAGAGAAGTCGGTTCCCGCCCCAGGAGGGCACTGCAAGAGGCAGGCAGTGAGCGTGGGAGCGCAGCGCCCCGCCCCGCCCGCTCCGCAGTAGCACCTAGCAGCGCCCTTGCTGTTGGAAGGAAGCGCTCCCAGGTCCCAGGGCGCTCCTCGGCATCCTTCTTGGGCCAGAGCAGTCAGGACAGCCACTAGGAGGCCCTGGATGCCTGCACCCCTATTCTCCCTGTGAGCCTGGGGTTCCTCCCCAACCACCGCACCCCCACCCCACTATCCCCCAAGCCCTCAGCCTCCCATCTCAACCACCAGGATGGAGAAAGGGGAAAGAGAAGGCAATTGCAACCTCAAGAGAGAGGAGGCAAAAGAGAAAACAAAGGTCCAAACGAACTGGCCGGTACTTTGCTAGAGGCCTCCTTGGACAAGTGACCAGAACACAGCCGCTGGCCTGAATGCATAATTACCCCCAAGTGAAAATTCCCCATCTAATTTGATATTTGGTTCTTTGCAGAAGCTATAGCCTTCGTAAATAATATACAAAGTAAGAAACCTAATCCCGCCTGCTAGAATGTTTAATTCATCATTATGCGAGCTAATTGGAAGGTGATTATATGGTAATTGCTCATTAGTGGTGTATATTTATCGCTGTACCTTATGTCAAGGCCATGGGAATTGTGTAGAGTCTGTTCTCTCATTTCAAGGATCAGTTTCAGAAGCAGGAGCAAAGCAGGCAAGATCAAATTCTTCCTGACGTCAGGGTCCAGCCGAGGGCTATGGAGACCCGCGCTATATATAGGGCCTGGAGAGGCTGGGGGCTGGGGCGGTCTGGGGCCCGCTGAGTCCGGAGGTTCCCGGCAGCCAGGCCACTGCCAGGCAAAGCCGGTCCTCCTGAGGAGAGAGGAGAGGAGAGGAGTGGAGTAAGGCTGGGGCCCTGGACCGTTATTTCCAAACGCGACCCCATCCCTATTCCAGGCACTTCCAGGGCCCTTCAGGTGCGTTTTGGCCTGTGGGCTTATTCTGGGAGAGGGAACCTGACCCCGGCTTCCTATTAGGCTCCCCAGGCGGTGTGCGGAGGGGAAGTAGGTGCAGGGAAGAGAGGGTAACCTTGAGGCTAGATTTTGCACTGAGTAAAAGATAGGGAGCTCCTGTAAGGTGAGGTTTGACTTGGAGAGAGGTTGAGTTTAGAGTGGTGGCGACCTCTGCTTCTCCCCCAATTGACCTCTGAAAACTCAAGACAACTCCCACCTCCCTGCCAGGGGCCCAACATTTATCTCAGTTCCCCCAGCCGGGCCAAGCGGGGATGCTGGCCCCACGACCCTGGCTGGTCCATACGACCCCAGCACCTCTCTGGGGTAGGTGGCGAGGTCCAGCGAATTAACTAGAAGCACGGAGAAAGGCGGAGTGTGAGCCCAACCCAGCCCTGAGGCCAGCGCCCCGGACTGGGATCTTGGGAGAGGCAGGCTGGCAGGTCTTAAATTCCGAGGGTGCGGAGAGAAAGCGTGGGCTCGGTCTGCAGGTGGTGGTGGAGGCGGGGACGAGGCCACCGGCCCCCGGGCAGTTGGGAAATTCGGCCCGAATGCTTGGAGGCCTGCCTCCCGACGAACCTCTTTGCACGTGGGCGTGATCTTTGGCGCGCTCTGGCGCCCCCTCCGAGGAGTGCGACGCGCCTTGGTCCTGCCCAGACTCCAGCCCGGGACTCAGGTCACCCCACTCTCCAGCGCCCCGCGGGACCAGAGGCTCTAATGAACAAAAGGCCAATTAGACGCTGGGGCGCGGCTGACGAATGGACCTTTCGCTTTCAAGCGTGGCACCGCCTCGGCTTTCCTGCCTTACGGGGTCGCGCCGGGAGAAGCCGCCTCCCGGGGCCGGGTCACGGCTGGGGTCAGCGGGTTCTCAAAACTCCCACTTGCCGGCTCTACGGCGCTGGTCGGGAGAAGTAAATCCAGCGACCGACGGGCGGCCACCGGAACGGAGCTCGGACGTGGCGCGCCGAGCCTCCCCACGATTCGGCCTGGGGCGCGGCGGCCGGCCGAGCGCTGTAGGCCCTTCCTCCCCCGCCCCGCCCGCCCGCCGCGCGCAGGCAGCACCCAAGGAAATCACGCTCTGCTCGCTGCAATAACAGAGGCTGGCCTAGAAACAGGCGCAGTTACAAAATACGGCTATTGGCCGTCGTTTGCCAAACTCCGGAGTGAGTGGTGCTGGTGCGGGACACTCGTGGAGATCCCGAAACGCAAACGCTGCCCTAGGGCCGGGCACGGGTGCCGCACGGGAGCCCCCGCCCAAGCGCGGAGAAAGGTTCCCGCGAGTCACACACACCACACCACACACATACACACACACACACACACACACACACACACACACACGCTATCCCCATCCTCCAGGATCCATAACGACAGCTGAACCCACAGATATTCACACTGGGACCAGAACCTGGCGCACCTTCTAATCACCACCTCACTCCTACACCTTCGTAAACACTATTACAGATGCGCAGATGCCCTAACTACAATGGATGCACGAGGAGAGCGGTACCCCTTGGCACATTCACCACATCTACACAGTAGCACTCGTCTCTCCAGCCTCTAGTCCACTCTCCGCAATTAGCACCTACACATCTCGACTTAAATCCTGGCTCACACACAAACACCACAGTTTCACAGACCTCATGAACACGACATTCACAAAGGCACACGCACAGCCTCTCATTCGAACTCCCATCCACATCCACACCCTTATTCCGACTTGCAGCAACTACCCACAGGCAGGCAGCCCAGCCCAGATACCCGCTCCGCAGAGTGGGGCCGGGGCCAGGCCTCCAAGCAGCCAGAGTTCCTCCCCAGGAGGCCTTCGAATCCCAGACTTTGTTTCCTGGCGACTCGAGGCGGGGATGGGGAGGAGCTGAGGTTTCCTAGGCCGCAAGCAGACCCGAGCCCCCTTTCTGCCTGGCCCCGTTCGGCGTGGCCCTCAGCCGGCCACAATCCGCCCCTAGCACAAAAGTGGCCCGGCAGGTTCCGGGCGGCCGCCAAAGCTCCCGCTCTGGCTTGGCTTTGGCTGCCAGGAGTAGAGTCGAGGGAGACGGGGGCACCGGACACCCAGAACAGAGGCACAAACGGTAACTAATGATTCAAGTT
This sequence comes from Solenodon paradoxus, assembly GCA_004363575.1. Taxonomy (NCBI): domain Eukaryota; kingdom Metazoa; phylum Chordata; class Mammalia; order Eulipotyphla; family Solenodontidae; genus Solenodon; species Solenodon paradoxus. Next base: position 522,973 of record RJWH01000204.1, read on the forward strand.
TTCTTTCGCCCCAGGAGTTTCTGATGACTGGAAACCCACCGACTGCCTGGCCCTTGTTGGCGGAGGACAAGGATCTCAAGAGAGAGTTTCAGCGGAGCTCACCTGTACCTTTCTGGAAGGAGAATGTAGCCAGGCACACTTGTTTTGCACATTCCATTTGACCCTCTCAGGGACAACCTCAAACTCTACCTCCCCAAATCCACTTGGTATAGTTGGACGCCGCAGGAAAGGTCCACAAGTGATCAACAAGAAAGCAGGACTAGATCAAAGTGTAACCTACGCCCTGCTCCAGGGCACAGGGCAGCACGCACGCACGCAGTTCGCAGCACGCAGGGACGAATGCAGCACCAGGCCCTGGATGCCCAAAGAGCCCTCCCAGGGGCATCCAGGCCTGGCACTCACGTTCTATGAGAAAGGACACAGACGTGGGGCACACAGCTCCCAAGAACCCTGTCCACGGGGCTCCAGTCCAGCACGCGCGCACTGCGACTGACCATAGCCGAAATGCTCGCCCCTCGTCCTGTCCCGCGCCCCGCGCCCAGGTAGTCATCGTGGGATGGCATCTCGCAAATATTTATATTCCCTACTACCACGGCAGCCCGCGTCTACATTAAACACCCTAATCCTGCCACTTTAAATAGATGAATTAATAAAGCAAACGAGCGACTAATAAGCTGACTGTCCTGCCTTTAGGAGGCGGGGGAAGGACTCGAAAGTGCGCCAAATTTGTTTGCAGTGGATCAAGGCGAGCCGCCTCTGCTTCACTTTCTTTATCTTAATTCCGACTTGAAAAGATATAATTATCTAGTTTGAACAGAGCTGCTATCAAATCCTTCTTTGGGCCGGGAAGGGGGGCGTTGGAGTGGATCGGGGCTCTGAGCCGCTCGGTGCAGCCGGAGATAGCGCGTAATGAAGATGTGGAGGCCTGAGATACAAAGGGCATTAACCTCATTAGCATGAAACCTTTTCTTCTTACCATTGTGGGACCCTTTCAGCCGCCTAATCCCCCCTATTTTCAAAGCTTGGTTTGTAATAAAGCTTTTAGGTTTTTTTTTTTTTTTTTTTTTTTTTTCAAAGCTAATAGTATTCTCTGATGATTTTATTGCTGTTACACTAGGTAGGACTTTTACCCCCAAAAAAATCTTCATCACCCTCCCCCTTTTCTTGTACAAAAAAAAAGAGGAAAAAAAAGTATATGGTTCCCACAGAAATGAGCCTTTTATCAATATGGGGTGATTTTTTTTTTTCTGGAAAGGCCAGAATTTTGAATTTTAACAGGTCTGTGCTCCTGGTTTGAGGAACTCCGGGTTTGGAAGACTGGGTGAAAGGAAAAGGGAACTTTTTTAGGGGACAGAGATGCAGTGCCTCCGCGGGGACCTCAGAGCAATTGAGAGAAGTATCAGCCACCCAAGTCTCACTGTCCAAAAGACAGGAACCAAACTTGGGTTTTTAGGATGCCCAGGACAGCACCTGTCCCTGAGACAGGCAAGCCTGGGTCTCCCCAGAGACCCTCTCACCCAAGTAGCTTCCTGCAGCCAAGTCTCCCCCGCAACACACCTTCCCAGAGGAGTCTGCCGGGTTCTCCAAAGTAAAAGAGGGGGGGAAAAAAAAAGAAGAAGAAGAAGAAGAGGCAGAGATAAAGAAAAAGAGGGAGAAGAACAAGAATGAATTCTACTTTAGAAGACAGGAGAGAAGGGAGAAAAAAAAGAAACATTTCCATAGTCCCTTATAGTCCCCACACGTGCATGGAATGTCTAATCTTAACTTTCCAAAGCAGGATGTTAACAATGCTTGTATTTTTGCCCTGCATTGTAACTTGGCCTTATCACAGTGTAAAGGGTGGGGAGATTGTCCTAAATTATGTCCAGGCAGCCCCCCTGGATCCGTGGATTAAGAGATTAAAGGAGACCACTGGGCAAGGCCTCCACTTTCCCCTTCATATTCCTGGTATGATAATTGCTTAAACTGATTTGCACTTTCACAAAAGCTCGAAGGACGCTTTGTAGCTCGAACAGAACAGACGAGGTTTCTCTATCAATGGAAATAAAACTGATTAATGCAGCCTATCAGGATAAGAAGCAAATGAAGCATGCAAAAACAACCTCGTACCCCCAGAAGGGGGGGTGGGAGCTAAGTTTCCTACAAAACTGGTTACAACTTTTTCTTTAATGTTAAAATTAAGAGTTGAAGGTTTCTCAGAATGTTTGCCTTATAAGGCTGCTGAGGCCCTTGGGTTTGCCTCTTTACCTTCAACAGATTGGGGCCAGAGAAAGGGAGAGGGAAAAGGAGAGGAGGAAAGGAAAAGGAAGGGAGAGAGGAAGAAAGAATGGATGGATGGATGGATGGAAGGAAGGAAGGAAGGAAGGGACAGAGGGAGGGAGGGAAAAACTTCTACTTGGAGGTTTGAAATCATAAACAGTTTAAAAGTCCCAGGATGTGATTCTGCTAAGTGTTTTCCCCAATCCTGGGGGAATATTCTTCAATACATAATTACCTACAGATTTTCTTTTGTAAAGGTAAAGAGAAGTAAGCATTTTTAACCTGAAATTCAGACTAAATCCCGTCAGTGGGCCTTGCAATGGCAAAGGTCTGGTTGGAAAACGTATTTCCCATCCCTTTTCTGAAAGACTTAAGTTTTCCTAATCCTCTCCCTTTTCCACTCTCATCTCTTTAAAATGCCCAAGAATCCATCAGCCTGGTCCTTTTGTGGGTAGGGAGCCTGGGTTTCTTGAGCCTGATTGGGGAAAGAACACACTTAAATTATAGAAATACCTTTTCAAAAAATTCACCTCAATTCCCCAAGGAGACTACTCTGAGGGCATATTGATAAATCTTTATTGACAAAATATTGACATTGACATACTTCTTGGAAGTATATAGTGTGTTAGAATTCTAACAAATTAACACGAAACACAAAAATATTTACATTCTGGTATAGAAGACATTAAGGAAGCATTTGTCACTCTCTTTAGTAAGTCTATGCTCTTGGAATAGAAACTCAGTGCTTGAAAACTTGCCGCCATGTCCTTGGCCACACTTGACATCACCCCCGCTAGCTACAGTCCTTCAGTTTTTGTAATAGATTTAAAGTTTGGAATGGCATTGACGGTGAATGGTTGAACTCAGCCAATATCGCCAACCACTAAAAGGAGAAGTATACTTCTTGGTTTTAAGCCTCAGGGTGTTAGGAAAGGGAATGTCCAAGAAATAGAATTAATTTAGAAGGTTTTTTTCCAGCACAAGTCCTGACTCCTCTTGTAGGCCCCCAATCCCACCACCCCTAGCCCCCCATCCTGCTCCCCATTTCTCTGTAAGAGGACCACTATCGCTGAGCCTACTTCATTTTGCTTTCACAATCACTTTGACATCAGAAGGTATCAAAAAGTGTTTACATACTGCACATTTTGCCAAAAAAAAAATCAAAATAAAAGGCACACAGAACCTGTCTTTAAAAGGAAAAGGAAATTACAATTCATTTTCTGTCTTTAGACAACATTCGCCCAACAACTGCAACATGCAATTCAAGTTTTTGAACAGGTGTGGGATGGGGCTGGATACGGAATTTCGATTGATATTGTTACTACGTATTTTAAAGATTGAGGGAGGGGAAACACTGTGAAGTGAAAAATTAAAAATCCTGTGCCTGTTGCGGG